>CAUJGY010000061.1:0-600000 GCA_963170745.1 Phymatocera aterrima
CCTGGAATGAAGTTATTTCGCATGGTCCGAAAAAGAGATGATCGAAAATATCTTTTTTCAGAATCAAAATCGGACTCTAATGGGTGAGTTTCTAGGTGTATTCCGACCCGCTGAATCCGAAAATCCAAGCTTTGATGACCAAAAATATGCTTGGAAAAAAGTTATTCCGCATGGTACGAAAAAGAGATGATCGAAAATATCTGTCTCCAGAATCGAAATCGAACTTTGATGGGTGGGTTTATGGGTGTATTTTGACCCGCTGGATCCAAAAATCCAACCTTTGTTACACGAAAATACACCTGGAATGAAGTTATTTCGCATGGTCCGAAAAAGAGAGGATCGAAAATATTTTTTTTCAGAATCAAAATCGGACTTTAATTGGTGAGTTTCTAGGTGTATTCCGACCCGCTGAATCCGAAAATCCAAACTTTGATGACCAGAAATATGCTTGGAAAAAAGTTATTTCGCATGGTACGATAAAGGGATGATCGAAAATATCTGTCTCCAGAATCGAAATCGAACTTTGATGGGTGGGTTTATAGGTGTATTTTGACCCGCTGAATCCGAGAATCCAAGCTTTGACGACCAAAAATATGCTTGTAAAATAGTTATTTCGCATGGTACGAAAAAGAGATGATCGGAAATATCTTTCTCCAGAATCGAAATCGAACTTTGATGGGTGGGTTCATAGGTGTATTTTGACCCGCTGGATCCAAAAATCCAACCTTTGTTACTCGAAAATATACCTGGAAAGAAGTTACTTCGCATGGTCAGAAAAAGAGATTATCGAAAATATTTTTTTTCAGAATAAAAATCGGACTTTAATGGGTGAGTTTCTAGGTGTATTCCAACCCGCTGAATCCGAAAATCCAAACTTTGATGACCAAAAATATGCTTGGAAAAAAGTTATTCCGCATGGTGCGAAAAAGAGATGATCGAAAATATCTGTCTCCAGAATCGAAATCGAACTTTGATGGATGGGTTCATAGGTGTATTTTGATGACCAAAAATATGCTTGGAAAAAAGTTATTTCGCATGGTACGAAAAAGAGATGATCGAAAATATTTTTCTTCAGAATCAAAATCGGACTTTGATGGGTGAGTTTCTAGGTGTATTTCGACCCGCTGAATCCGAAAATCCAAACGTTGATGACCAAAAATATGCTTGGAAAAAAGTTATTCCGCACGGTACGAAAAAGAGATGATCGGAAATATCTTTCTCCAGAATCGTCATCGAACTTTGATGGGTGGGTTTATAGGTGTATTTTGACCCGCTGGATCCAAAAATCCAACCTTTGTTACACGAAAATACACCTGGAATGAAGTTATTTTGCATGGTCCGAAAAAGAGATGATCGAAAATATTTTTTTTCAGAATCAAAATCGGACTTTAATGGGTGAGTTTCTAGATGTATTCCGACCCGCTGAATCCGAAAATCCAAGCTTTGATGACCAAAAATCTGCTTGGAAAAAAGTTATTCCGCATGGTACGAAAAAGAGATGATCGAAAATATCTGTCTCCAGAATCGAAATCGAACTTTGATGGGTGGGTTTATGGGTGTATTTTGACCCGCTGGATCCAAAAATCCAACCTTTGTTACACGAAAATACACCTGGAATGAAGTTATTTCGCATGGTCCGAAAAAGAGATGATCGAAAATATTTTTTTTCAGAATCAAAATCGGACTTTAATGGGTGAGTTTCTAGGTGTATTTCGACCCGCTGAATCCGAAAATCCAATCTTTGATGACCAAAAATATGCTTGGAAAAAAGTTATTTCGCATGGTACGAAAAAGAGATGATCGGAAATATCTTTCTCCAGAATCGAAATCGAACTTTGATGGGTGGGTTCATAGGTGTATTTTGACCCGCTGGATCCAAAAATCCAACCTTTGTTACACGAAAATACACCTGGAAAGAAGTTATTCCGCATGGTACGAAAAAGAGATGATCGAAAATATCTGTCTCCAGAATCGAAATCGAACTTTGATGGATGGGTTCATAGGTGTATTTTGACCCGCTGAATCCGAAAATCCAAACTTTGATGACCAAAAATATGCTTGGAAAAAAGTTATTCCGCATGGTACGAAAAAGAGATGATCGAAAATATCTGTCTCCAGAATCGAAATGGAACTTTGATGGGTGGGTTTATAGGTGTATTTTGACCCGCTGAATCCGAGAATCCAAGCTTTGATGACCAAAAATATGCTCGGAAAAAAGTTATTTCGCATGGTACGAAAAAGAGATGATCGGAAATATCTTTCTCCAGAATCGACATCGAACTTTGATGGGTGGGTTCATAGGTGTATTTTGACCCGCTGGATCCAAAAATCCAACCTTTGTTACACGAAAATACACCTGGAATGAAGTTATTTCGCATGGTCCGAAAAAGAGATGATCGAAAATATTTTGTTTCAGAATCAAAATCGGACTTTAATGGGTGAGTTTCTAGGTGTATTCCGACCCGCTGAATCCGGAAATCCAAGCTTTGATGACCAAAAATATGCTTGGAAAAAAGTTATTTCGCATGGTACGAAAAAGAGATGATCGAAAATATCTGTCTCCAGAATCGAAATCGAACTTTGATGGGTGGGTTCATAGGTGTATTTTGACCCGCTGGATCCAAAAATCCAACCTTTGTTACACGAAAATACACCTGGAATGAAGTTATTTTGCATGGTCCGAAAAAGAGATGATCGAAAATATTTTTTTTCAGAATCAAAATCGGACTTTAATGGGTGAGTTTCTAGGTGTATTTCGACCCGCTGAATCCGAAAATCCAACCTTTGATGACCAAAAATATGCTTGGAAAAAAGTTATTTCGCATGGTACGATAAAGGGATGATCGAAAATATCTGTCTCCAGAATCGAAATCGAATTTTGATGGGTGGGTTTATAGGTGTATTTTGACCCGCTGATACCGAAAATCCAAGCTTTGACGACCAAAAATATGCTTGTAAAAAAGTTATTTCGCATGGTACGAAAAAGAGATGATCGGAAATATCTTCCTCCAGAATCGAAATCGAACTTTGATGGGTGGGTTCATAGGTGTATTTTGACCCGCTGGATCCAAAAAAAAAACCTTTGTTACACGAAAATATACCTGGAAAGAAGTTACTTCGCATGGTCAGAAAAAGAGATTATCGAAAATATTTTCTTTCAGAATCAAAATCGGACTTTAATTGGTGAGTTTCTAGGTGTATTCCGACCCGCTGAATCCGAAAATCCAAACTTTGATGACCAAAAATATGCTTGGAAAAAAGTTATTCCGCATGGTACGAAAAAGAGATGATCGAAAATATCTGTCTCCAGAATCGAAAACGAACTTCGATGGGTGGGTTCATAGGTGTATTTTGACCCGCTGAATCTAAAAATCCAACCTTTGTTAAACGAAAATACACCTGGAATGAAGTTATTTCGCATGGTCCGAAAAAGAGATGATCGAAAATATCTTTTTTCAGAATCAAAATCGGACTCTAATGGGTCAGTTTCTAGGTGTATTCCGACCCGCTGAATCCGAAAATCCAAGCTTTGATGACCAAAAATATGCTTGGAAAAAAGTTATTCGGCATGGTACGAAAAAGAGATGATCGAAAATATCTGTCTCCAGAATCGAAATCGAACTTTGATGGGTGGGTTCATAGGTGTATTTTGACCCGCTGAATCCAAAAATCCAACCTTTGTTACACGAAAATACACCTGGAAAGAAGTTATTCCGCATGGTACGAAAAAGAGATGACCGAAAATATTTTTTTTCAGAATCAAAATCGGACTATGATGGGTGAGTTTCTAGGTGTATTTCGACCCGCTGAATCCGAAAATCCAACCTCTGATGACCAAAAATATGCTTGGAAAAAAGTTATTCCGCATGGTACGATAAAGAGATGATCGAAAATATTTTTTTTCAGAATCAAAATCGGACTTTGATGGGTGAGTTTCTAGGTGTATTTCGACCCGCTGAATCCGAAAATCCAAACTTTGATGACCAAAAATATGCTTGGAAAAACGTTATTTCGCATGGTACGAAAAAGAGATGATCGAAAATATCTGTCTCCAGAATCGAAATCGAACTTTGATGGGTTGGTTTATGGGTGTATTTTGACCCACTGGATCCAAAAATCCAACCGTTGTTACACGAAAATACACCTGGAATGAAGTTATTTCGCATGGTCCGAAAAGAGATGATCGAAAATATTTTTTTTCAGAATCAAAATCGGACTTTAATTGGTGAGTTTCTAGGTGTATTCCGACCCGCTGAATCCGAAAATCCAAACTTTGATGACCAAAAATATGCTTGGAAAAAAGTTATTCCGCATGGTACGAAAAAGAGATGATCGAAAATATCTGTCTCCAGAATCGAAATCGAACTTCGATGGGTGGGTTCATAGGTGTATTTTGACCCGCTGAATCTAAAAATCCAACCTTTGTTAAACGAAAATACACCTGGAATGAAGTTATTTCGCATGGTCCGAAAAAGAGATGATCGAAAATATCTTTTTTCAGAATCAAAATCGGACTCTAATGGGTGAGTTTCTAGGTGTATTCCGACCCGCTGAATCCGAAAATCCAAGCTTTGATGACCAAAAATATGCTTGGAAAAAAGTTATTCCGCATGGTACGAAAAAGAGATGATCGAAAATATCTGTCTCCAGAATCGAAATCGAACTTTGATGGGTGGGTTTATGGGTGTATTTTGACCCGCTGGATCCAAAAATCCAACCTTTGTTACACGAAAATACACCTGGAATGAAGTTATTTCGCATGGTCCGAAAAAGAGAGGATCGAAAATATTTTTTTTCAGAATCAAAATCGGACTTTAATTGGTGAGTTTCTAGGTGTATTCCGACCCGCTGAATCCGAAAATCCAAACTTTGATGACCAGAAATATGCTTGGAAAAAAGTTATTTCGCATGGTACGATAAAGGGATGATCGAAAATATCTGTCTCCAGAATCGAAATCGAACTTTGATGGGTGGGTTTATAGGTGTATTTTGACCCGCTGAATCCGAGAATCCAAGCTTTGACGACCAAAAATATGCTTGTAAAATAGTTATTTCGCATGGTACGAAAAAGAGATGATCGGAAATATCTTTCTCCAGAATCGAAATCGAACTTTGATGGGTGGGTTCATAGGTGTATTTTGACCCGCTGGATCCAAAAATCCAACCTTTGTTACTCGAAAATATACCTGGAAAGAAGTTACTTCGCATGGTCAGAAAAAGAGATTATCGAAAATATTTTTTTTCAGAATAAAAATCGGACTTTAATGGGTGAGTTTCTAGGTGTATTCCAACCCGCTGAATCCGAAAATCCAAACTTTGATGACCAAAAATATGCTTGGAAAAAAGTTATTCCGCATGGTGCGAAAAAGAGATGATCGAAAATATCTGTCTCCAGAATCGAAATCGAACTTTGATGGATGGGTTCATAGGTGTATTTTGACCCGCTGAATCCGAAAATCCAAACTTTGATGACCAAAAATATGCTTGGAAAAAAGTTATTTCGCATGGTACGAAAAAGAGATGATCGAAAATATTTTTTTTCAGAATCAAAATCGGACTTTGATGGGTGAGTTTCTAGGTGTATTTCGACCCGCTGAATCCTAAAATCCGAACGTTGATGACCAAAAATATGCTTGGAAAAAAGTTATTTCGCACGGTACGAAAAAGAGATGATCGGAAATATCTTTCTCCAGAATCGTCATCGAACTTTGATGGGTGGGTTCATAGGTGTATTTTGACCCGCTGGATCCAAAAATCCAACCTTTGTTACACGAAAATACACCTGGAATGAAGTTATTTTGCATGGTCCGAAAAAGAGATGATCGAAAATATTTTTTTTCAGAATCAAAATCGGACTTTAATGGGTGAGTTTCTAGGTGTATTTCGACCCGCTGAATCCGAAAATCCAACCTTTGATGACCAAAAATATGCTTGGAAAAAAGTTATTTCGCATGGTACGATAAAGGGATGATCGAAAATATCTGTCTCCAGAATCGAAATCGAATTTTGATGGGTGGGTTTATAGGTGTATTTTGACCCGCTGATACCGAAAATCCAAGCTTTGACGACCAAAAATATGCTTGTAAAAAAGTTATTTCGCATGGTACGAAAAAGAGATGATCGGAAATATCTTTCTCCAGAATCGAAATCGAACTTTGATGGGTGGGTTCATAGGTGTATTTTGACCCGCTGGATCCAAAAAAAAAACCTTTGTTACACGAAAATATACCTGGAAAGAAGTTACTTCGCATGGTCAGAAAAAGAGATTATCGAAAATATTTTCTTTCAGAATCAAAATCGGACTTTAAGTGGTGAGTTTCTAGGTGTATTCCGACCCGCTGAATCCGAAAATCCAAACTTTGATGACCAAAAATATGCTTGGAAAAAAGTTATTCCGCATGGTACGAAAAAGAGATGATCGAAAATATCTGTCTCCAGAATCGAAAACGAACTTCGATGGGTGGGTTCATAGGTGTATTTTGACCCGCTGAATCTAAAAATCCAACCTTTGTTAAACGAAAATACACCTGGAATGAAGTTATTTCGCATGGTCCGAAAAAGAGATGATCGAAAATATCTTTTTTCAGAATCAAAATCGGACTCTAATGGGTGAGTTTCTAGGTGTATTCCGACCCGCTGAATCCGAAAATCCAAGCTTTGATGACCAAAAATATGCTTGGAAAAAAGTTATTCGGCATGGTACGAAAAAGAGATGATCGAAAATATCTGTCTCCAGAATCGAAATCGAACTCTGATGGGTGGGTTCATAGGTGTATTTTGACCCGCTGAATCCAAAAATCCAACCTTTGTTACACGAAAATACACCTGGAAAGAAGTTATTCCGCATGGTACGAAAAAGAGATGACCGAAAATATTTTTTTTCAGAATCAAAATCGGACTATGATGGGTGAGTTTCTAGGTGTATTTCGACCCGCTGAATCCGAAAATCCAACCTCTGATGACCAAAAATATGCTTGGAAAAAAGTTATTCCGCATGGTACGATAAAGAGATGATCGAAAATATTTTTTTTCAGAATCAAAATCGGACTTTGATGGGTGAGTTTCTAGGTGTATTTCGACCCGCTGAATCCGAAAATCCAAACTTTGATGACCAAAAATATGCTTGGAAAAACGTTATTTCGCATGGTACGAAAAAGAGATGATCGAAAATATCTGTCTCCAGAATCGAAATCGAACTTTGATGGGTTGGTTTATGGGTGTATTTTGACCCACTGGATCCAAAAATCCAACCTTTGTTACACGAAAATACACCTGGAATGAAGTTATTTCGCATGGTCCGAAAAAGAGATGATCGAAAATATTTTTTTTCAGAATCAAAATCGGACTTTAATTGGTGAGTTTCTAGGTGTATTCCGACCCGCTGAATCCGAAAATCCAAACTTTGATGACCAAAAATATGCTTGGAAAAAAGTTATTCCGCATGGTACGAAAAAGAGATGATCGAAAATATCTGTCTCCAGAATCGAAATCGAACTTCGATGGGTGGGTTCATAGGTGTATTTTGACCCGCTGAATCTAAAAATCCAACCTTTGTTAAACGAAAATACACCTGGAATGAAGTTATTTCGCATGGTCCGAAAAAGAGATGATCGAAAATATCTTTTTTCAGAATCAAAATCGGACTCTAATGGGTGAGTTTCTAGGTGTATTCCGACCCGCTGAATCCGAAAATCCAAGCTTTGATGACCAAAAATATGCTTGGAAAAAAGTTATTCCGCATGGTACGAAAAAGAGATGATCGAAAATATCTGTCTCCAGAATCGAAATCGAACTTTGATGGGTGGGTTTATGGGTGTATTTTGACCCGCTGGATCCAAAAATCCAACCTTTGTTACACGAAAATACACCTGGAATGAAGTTATTTCGCATGGTCCGAAAAAGAGAGGATCGAAAATATTTTTTTTCAGAATCAAAATCGGACTTTAATTGGTGAGTTTCTAGGTGTATTCCGACCCGCTGAATCCGAAAATCCAAACTTTGATGACCAGAAATATGCTTGGAAAAAAGTTATTTCGCATGGTACGATAAAGGGATGATCGAAAATATCTGTCTCCAGAATCGAAATCGAACTTTGATGGGTGGGTTTATAGGTGTATTTTGACCCGCTGAATCCGAGAATCCAAGCTTTGACGACCAAAAATATGCTTGTAAAATAGTTATTTCGCATGGTACGAAAAAGAGATGATCGGAAATATCTTTCTCCAGAATCGAAATCGAACTTTGATGGGTGGGTTCATAGGTGTATTTTGACCCGCTGGATCCAAAAATCCAACCTTTGTTACTCGAAAATATACCTGGAAAGAAGTTACTTCGCATGGTCAGAAAAAGAGATTATCGAAAATATTTTTTTTCAGAATAAAAATCGGACTTTAATGGGTGAGTTTCTAGGTGTATTCCAACCCGCTGAATCCGAAAATCCAAACTTTGATGACCAAAAATATGCTTGGAAAAAAGTTATTCCGCATGGTGCGAAAAAGAGATGATCGAAAATATCTGTCTCCAGAATCGAAATCGAACTTTGATGGATGGGTTCATAGGTGTATTTTGATGACCAAAAATATGCTTGGAAAAAAGTTATTTCGCATGGTACGAAAAAGAGATGATCGAAAATATTTTTTTTCAGAATCAAAATCGGACTTTGATGGGTGAGTTTCTAGGTGTATTTCGACCCGCTGAATCCGAAAATCCAAACGTTGATGACCAAAAATATGCTTGGAAAAAAGTTATTCCGCACGGTACGAAAAAGAGATGATCGGAAATATCTTTCTCCAGAATCGTCATCGAACTTTGATGGGTGGGTTCATAGGTGTATTTTGACCCGCTGGATCCAAAAATCCAACCTTTGTTACACGAAAATACACCTGGAATGAAGTTATTTTGCATGGTCCGAAAAAGAGATGATCGAAAATATTTTTTTTCAGAATCAAAATCGGACTTTAATGGGTGAGTTTCTAGATGTATTCCGACCCGCTGAATCCGAAAATCCAAGCTTTGATGACCAAAAATCTGCTTGGAAAAAAGTTATTCCGCATGGTACGAAAAAGAGATGATCGAAAATATCTGTCTCCAGAATCGAAATCGAACTTTGATGGGTGGGTTTATGGGTGTATTTTGACCCGCTGGATCCAAAAATCCAACCTTTGTTACACGAAATACACCTGGAATGAAGTTATTTCGCATGGTCCGAAAAAGAGATGATCGAAAATATTTTTTTTCAGAATCAAAATCGGACTTTAATGGGTGAGTTTCTAGGTGTATTTCGACCCGCTGAATCCGAAAATCCAACCTTTGATGACCAAAAATATGCTTGGAAAAAAGTTATTTCGCATGGTACGAAAAAGAGATGATCGGAAATATCTTTCTCCAGAATCGAAATCGAACTTTGATGGGTGGGTTCATAGGTGTATTTTGACCGGCTGGATCCAAAAAAAAAACCTTTGTTACACGAAAATATACCTGGAAAGAAGTTACTTCGCATGGTCAGAAAAAGAGATTATCGAAAATATTTTCTTTCAGAATCAAAATCGGACTTTAATGGGTGAGTTTCTAGGTGTATTCCGACCCGCTGAATTCGAAAATCCAAGCTTTGATGACCAAAAATATGCTTGGAAAAAAGTTATTCCGCATGGTACGAAAAAGAGATGATCGAAAATATCTGTCTCCAGAATCGAAATCGAACTATGATGGGTGGGTTCATAGGTGTATTTTGACCCGCTGGATCCAAAATCCAACCTTTGTTACACGAAAATACACCTGGAAAGAAGTTATTCCGCATGGTACGAAAAAGAGATGATCGAAAATATCTGTCTCCAGAATCGAAATCGAACTTTGATGGATGGGTTCATAGGTGTATTTTGACCCGCTGAATCCGAAAATCCAAACTTTGATGACCAAAAATATGCTTGGAAAAAAGTTATTCCGCATGGTACGAAAAAGAGATGATCGAAAATATCTGTCTCCAGAATCGAAATGGAACTTTGATGGGTGGGTTTATAGGTGTATTTTGACCCGCTGAATCCGAGAATCCAAGCTTTGATGACCAAAAATATGCTCGGAAAAAAGTTATTTCGCATGGTACGAAAAAGAGATGATCGGAAATATCTTTCTCCAGAATCGACATCGAACTTTGATGGGTGGGTTCATAGGTGTATTTTGACCCGCTGGATCCAAAAATCCAACCTTTGTTACACGAAAATACACCTGGAATGAAGTTATTTCGCATGGTCCGAAAAAGAGATGATCGAAAATATTTTGTTTCAGAATCAAAATCGGACTTTAATGGGTGAGTTTCTAGGTGTATTCCGACCCGCTGAATCCGGAAATCCAAGCTTTGATGACCAAAAATATGCTTGGAAAAAAGTTATTTCGCATGGTACGAAAAAGAGATGATCGAAAATATCTGTCTCCAGAATCGAAATCGAACTTTGATGGGTGGGTTTATGGGTGTATTTTGACCCGCTGGATCCAAAAATCCAACCTTTGTTACACGAAAATACACCTGGAATGAAGTTATTTCGCATGGTCCGAAAAAGAGATGATCGAAAATATTTTTTTTCAGAATCAAAATCGGACTTTAATGGGTGAGTTTCTAGGTGTATTTCGACCCGCTGAATCCGAAAATCCAAACTTTGATGACCAAAAATATGCTTGGAAAAAAGTTATTCCGCATGGTACGAAAAAGAGATGATCGAAAATATCTGTCTCCAGAATCGAAATCGAACTTTGATGGGTGGGTTCATAGGTGTATTTTGACCCGCTGAATCCAAAAATCCAACCTTTGTTATACGAAAATACACCTGGAAAGAAGTTATTCCGCATGGTACGAAAAAGAGATGATCGAAAATATCTGTCTCCAGAATCGAAATCGAACTTTGATGGGTGGGTTCATAGGTGTATTTTGGCCCGCTGAATACAAAAATCCAACCTTCGTTACACGAAAATACACCTGGAAAAGAGTTATTTCGCATGGTCCGAAAAAGAGATGATCGAAAATATTTTTTTTCAGAATCAAAATCGGACTTCAATGGGTGAGTTTCTGGGTGTATTCCGACCCGCTGAATCCGAAAATCCAAACTTTGATGACCAAAAATATGCTTGGAAAGAAGTTATTTCGCATGGTATGAAAAAGAGATGATCGAAAATATCTGTCTCCAGAATCGAAATCGAACTTTGATGGGTGGGATCATAGGTGTATTTTGACCCGCTGAATCCAAAAATCCAACCCTTGTTACACGAAAATACACCTGGAAAGAAGTTATTTCGCATGGTACGAAAAAGAGATGAACGAAAATATTTTTTTTCAGAATCAAAATCGGACTTTGATGGGTGAGTTTCTAGGTGTATATAGACCCGCTGAATCCAAAAATCCAACCTTTGATGACCAAAAATATGCTTGGAAAAAAGTTATTTCGCATGGTACGATAAAGGGATGATCGAAAATATCTGTCTCCAGAATCGAAATCGAACTTTGATGGGTGGGTTTATAGGTGTATTTTGACCCGTGATACCGAGAATCCAAGCTTTGACGACCAAAAATATGCTTGTAAAAAAGTTATTTCGCATGGTACGAAAAAGAGATGATCGAAAATATCTGTCTCCAGAATCGAAATCGAACTTTGATGGGTGGGTTTATGGGTGTATTTTGACCCGCTGGATCCAAAAATCCAACCTTTGTTACACGAAAATACACCTGGAATGAAGTTATTTCGCATGGTCCGAAAAAGAGATGATCGAAAATATTTTTTTTCAGAATCAAAATCGGACTTTAATGGGTGAGTTTCTAGGTGTATTTCGACCCGCTGAATCCGAAAATCCAACCTTTGATGACCAAAAATATGCTTGGAAAAAAGTTATTTCGCATGGTACGAAAAAGAGATGATCGGAAATATCTTTCTCCAGAATCGAAATCGAACTTTGATGGGTGGGTTCATAGGTGTATTTTGACCCGCTGGATACAAAAATCCAACCTTTGTTACACGAAAATATACCTGGAAAGAAGTTACTTCGCATGGTCAGAAAAAGAGATTATCGAAAATATTTTTTTTTCAGAATCAAAATCGGACTTCAATGGGTGAGCTTCTAGGTGTATTCCGACCCGCTGAATCCGAAAATCCAAACTTTGATGACCAAAAATATGCTTGGGAAAAAGTTATTTCGCATGGTACGAAAAAGAGATGATCGAAAATATCTGTCTCCAGAATCGAAATCGAACTTTGATGGATGGGTTCATAGGTGTATTTCGACCCGCTGAATCCGAAAATCCAACCTCTGATGACCAAAAATATGCTTGGAAAAAAGTTATTCCGCATGGTACGAAAAACAGATGATCGAAAATATTTTTTTTCAGAATCAAAATCGGACTATGATGGGTGAGTTTCTAGGTGTATTTCGACCCGCTGAATCCGAAAATCCAAACTTTGATGACCAAAAATATGCTTGGAAAAAAGTTATTTCGCATGGTACGAAAAAGAGATGATCGAAAATATCTGTCTCCAGAATCGAAATCGAACTTTGATGGGTGGGTTTATGGGTGTATTTTGACCCGCTGGATCCAAAAATCCAACCTTTGTTACACGAAAATACACCTGGAATGAAGTTATTTCGCATGGTCCGAAAAAGAGATGATCGAAAATATTTTTTTTCAGAATCAAAATCGGACTTTAATGGGTGAGTTTCTAGGTGTATTTCGAACCGCTGAATACGAAAATCCAAACTTTGATGACCAAAAATATGCTTGGAAAAAAGTTATTCCGCATGGTACGAAAAAGAGATGATCGAAAATATCTGTCTCCAGAATCGAAATCGAACTTTGATGGGTGGGTTCATAGGTGTATTTTGACCCGCTGAATCCAAAAATTCAACCTTTGTTACACGAAAATACACCTGGAAAGAAGTTATTCCGCATGGTACGAAAAAGAGATGATCGAAAATATCTGTCTCCAGAATCGAAATGGAACTTTGATGGGTGGGTTTATAGGTGTATTTTGACCCGCTGAATCCGAGAATCCAAGCTTTGATGACCAAAAATATGCTCGGAAAAAAGTTATTTCGCATGGTACGAAAAAGAGATGATCGGAAATATCTTTCTCCAGAATCGACATCGAACTTTGATGGGTGGGTTCATAGGTGTATTTTGACCCGCTGGATCCAAAAATCCAACCTTTGTTACACGAAAATACACCTGGAATGAAGTTATTTCGCATGGTCCGAAAAAGAGATGATCGAAAATATTTTGTTTCAAAATCAAAATCGGACTTTAATGGGTGAGTTTCTAGGTGTATTCCGACCCGCTGAATCCGAAAATCCAAGCTTTGATGACCAAAAATATGCTTGGAAAAAAGTTATTTCGCATGGTACGAAAAAGAGATGATCGAAAATATCTGTCTCCAGAATCGAAATCGAACTTTGATGGGTGGGTTTATGGGTGTATTTTGACCCGCTGGATCCAAAAATCCAACCTTTGTTACACGAAAATACACCTGGAATGAAGTTATTTCGCATGGTCCGAAAAAGAGATGATCGAAAATATTTTTTTTCAGAATCAAAATCGGACTTCAATGGGTGAGTTTCTAGGTGTATTTCGACCCGCTGAATCCGAAAATCCAAACTTTGATGACCAAAAATATGCTTGGAAAAAAGTTATTCCGCATGGTACGAAAAAGAGATGATCGAAAATATCTGTCTCCAGAATCGAAATCGAACTTTGATGGGTGGGTTCATAGGTGTATTTTGACCCGCTGAATCCAAAAATCCAACCTTTGTTATACGAAAATACACCTGGAAAGAAGTTATTCCGCATGGTACGAAAAAGAGATGATCGAAAATATCTGTCTCCAGAATCGAAATCGAACTTTGATGGGTGGGTTCATAGGTGTATTTTGGCCCGCTGAATACAAAAATCCAACCTTCGTTACACGAAAATACACCTGGAAAAGAGTTATTTCGCATGGTCCGAAAAAGAGATGATCGAAAATATTTTTTTTCAGAATCAAAATCGGACTTCAATGGGTGAGTTTCTGGGTGTATTCCGACCCGCTGAATCCGAAAATCCAAACTTTGATGACCAAAAATATGCTTGGAAAGAAGTTATTTCGCATGGTATGAAAAAGAGATGATCGAAAATATCTGTCTCCAGAATCGAAATCGAACTTTGATGGGTGGGATCATAGGTGTATTTTGACCCGCTGAATCCAAAAATCCAACCCTTGTTACACGAAAATACACCTGGAAAGAAGTTATTTCGCATGGTACGAAAAAGAGATGAACGAAAATATTTTTTTTCAGAATCAAAATCGGACTTTGATGGGTGAGTTTCTAGGTGTATATAGACCCGCTGAATCCAAAAATCCAACCTTTGATGACCAAAAATATGCTTGGAAAAAAGTTATTTCGCATGGTACGATAAAGGGATGATCGAAAATATCTGTCTCCAGAATCGAAATCGAACTTTGATGGGTGGGTTTATAGGTGTATTTCGACCCGCTGAATCCGAAAATCCAAGCTTTGACGACCAAAAATATGCTTGTAAAAAAGTTATTTCGCATGGTACGAAAAAGAGATGATCGGAAATATCTTTCTCCAGAATCGAAATCGAACTTTGATGGGTGGGTTCATAGGTGTATTTTGACCCGCTGGATCCAAAAATCCAACCTTTGTTACACGAAAATATACCTGGAAAGAAGTTACTTCGCATGGTCAGAAAAAGAGATTATCGAAAATATTTTTTTTCAGAATCAAAATCGGACTTTAATGGGTGAGCTTCTAGGTGTATTCCGACCCGCTGAATCCGAAAATCCAAACTTTGATGACCAAAAATATGCTTGGAAAAAAGTTATTCCGCATGGTACGAAAAAGAGATGATCGAAAATATCTGTCTCCAGAATCGAAATGGAACTTTGATGGGTAGGTTTATAGGTGTATTTTGACCCGCTGAATCCGAGAATCCAAGCTTTGATGACCAAAAATATGCTTGGAAAAAAGTTATTCCGCATGGTACGAAAAAGAGATGAACGAAAATATCTGTCTCCAGAATTGAAATGGAACTTTGATGGGTGGGATTATAGGTGTATTTTGACCCGCTGAATCCGAGAATCCAAGCTTTGATGACCAAAAATATGCTCGGAAAAAAGTTATTTCGCATGGTACGAAAAAGAGATGATCGGAAATATCTTTCTCCAGAATCGACATCGAACTTTGATGGGTGGTTTCATAGGTGTATTTTGACCCGCTGGATCCAAAAATCCAACCTTTGTTACACGAAAATACACCTGGAATGAAGTTATTCCGCATGGTACGAAAAAGAGATGATCGAAAATATCTGTCTCCAGAATCGGAATCGAACTTTGATGGGTGGGTTCATAGGTGTATTTTGACCCGCTGAATCCAAAAATCCAACCTTTGTTACACGAAAATACACCTGGAAAGAAGTTATTCCGCATGGTACGAAAAAGAGATGATCGAAAATATTTTTTCTCAGAATCGAATTCGGACTTTGATCGGTGAGTTTCTAGGTGTATTTCAACCCGCTGAATCCGAAAATCCAACCTCTGATGACCAAAAATATGCTTGGGAAAAAGTTATTTCGCATGGTACGAAAAAGAGATGATCGAAAATATCTGTCTCCAGAATCGAAATCGAACTTTGATGGATGGGTTCATAGGTGTATTTCGACCCGCTGAATCCGAAAATCCAACCTCTGATGACCAAAAATATGCTTGGAAAAAAGTTATTCCGCATGGTACGAAAAATAGATGATCGAAAATATTTTTTTTCAGAATCAAAATCGGACTATGATGGGTGAGTTTCTAGGTGTATTTCGACCCGCTGAATCCGAAAATCCAAACTTTGATGACCAAAAATATGCTTGGAAAAAAGTTATTTCGCATGGTACGAAAAAGAGATGATCGAAAATATCTGTCTCCAGAATCGAAATCGAACTTTGATGGGTGGGTTTATGGGTGTATTTTGACCCGCTGGATCCAAAAATCCAACCTTTGTTACACGAAAATACACCTGGAATGAAGTTATTTCGCATGGTCCGAAAAAGAGATGATCGAAAATATTTTTTTTCAGAATCAAAATCGGACTTCAATGGGTGAGTTTCTAGGTGTATTTCGACCCGCTGAATCCGAAAATCCAAACTTTGATGACCAAAAATATGCTTGGAAAAAAGTTATTCCGCATGGTACGAAAAAGAGATGATCGAAAATATCTGTCTCCAGAATCGAAATCGAACTTTGATGGGTGGGTTCATAGGTGTATTTTGACCCGCTGAATCCAAAAATCCAACCTTTGTTATACGAAAATACACCTGGAAAGAAGTTATTCCGCATGGTACGAAAAAGAGATGATCGAAAATATCTGTCTCCAGAATCGAAATCGAACTTTGATGGGTGGGTTCATAGGTGTATTTTGGCCCGCTGAATACAAAAATCCAACCTTCGGTACACGAAAATACACCTGGAAAAGAGTTATTTCGCATGGTCCGAAAAAGAGATGATCGAAAATATTTTTTTTCAGAATCAAAATCGGACTTCAATGGGTGAGTTTCTGGGTGTATTCCGACCCGCTGAATCCGAAAATCCAAACTTTGATGACCAAAAATATGCTTGGAAAGAAGTTATTTCGCATGGTATGAAAAAGAGATGATCGAAAATATCTGTCTCCAGAATCGAAATCGAACTTTGATGGGTGGGATCATAGGTGTATTTTGACCCGCTGAATCCAAAAATCCAACCCTTGTTACACGAAAATACACCTGGAAAGAAGTTATTTCGCATGGTACGAAAAAGAGATGAACGAAAATATTTTTTTTCAGAATCAAAATCGGACTTTGATGGGTGAGTTTCTAGGTGTATATAGACCCGCTGAATCCAAAAATCCAACCTTTGATGACCAAAAATATGCTTGGAAAAAAGTTATTTCGCATGGTACGATAAAGGGATGATCGAAAATATCTGTCTCCAGAATCGAAATCGAACTTTGATGGGTGGGTTTATAGGTGTATTTCGACCCGCTGAATCCGAAAATCCAAGCTTTGACGACCAAAAATATGCTTGTAAAAAAGTTATTTCGCATGGTACGAAAAAGAGATGATCGGAAATATCTTTCTCCAGAATCGAAATCGAACTTTGATGGGTGGGTTCATAGGTGTATTTTGACCCGCTGGATCCAAAAATCCAACCTTTGTTACACGAAAATATACCTGGAAAGAAGTTACTTCGCATGGTCAGAAAAAGAGATTATCGAAAATATTTTTTTTCAGAATCAAAATCGGACTTTAATGGGTGAGCTTCTAGGTGTATTCCGACCCGCTGAATCCGAAAATCCAAACTTTGATGACCAAAAATATGCTTGGAAAAAAGTTATTCCGCATGGTACGAAAAAGAGATGATCGAAAATATCTGTCTCCAGAATCGAAATGGAACTTTGATGGGTAGGTTTATAGGTGTATTTTGACCCGCTGAATCCGAGAATCCAAGCTTTGATGACCAAAAATATGCTTGGAAAAAAGTTATTCCGCATGGTACGAAAAAGAGATGAACGAAAATATCTGTCTCCAGAATTGAAATGGAACTTTGATGGGTGGGATTATAGGTGTATTTTGACCCGCTGAATCCGAGAATCCAAGCTTTGATGACCAAAAATATGCTCGGAAAAAAGTTATTTCGCATGGTACGAAAAAGAGATGATCGGAAATATCTTTCTCCAGAATCGACATCGAACTTTGATGGGTGGTTTCATAGGTGTATTTTGACCCGCTGGATCCAAAAATCCAACCTTTGTTACACGAAAATACACCTGGAATGAAGTTATTCCGCATGGTACGAAAAAGAGATGATCGAAAATATCTGTCTCCAGAATCGGAATCGAACTTTGATGGGTGGGTTCATAGGTGTATTTTGACCCGCTGAATCCAAAAATCCAACCTTTGTTACACGAAAATACACCTGGAAAGAAGTTATTCCGCATGGTACGAAAAAGAGATGATCGAAAATATTTTTTCTCAGAATCGAATTCGGACTTTGATCGGTGAGTTTCTAGGTGTATTTCAACCCGCTGAATCCGAAAATCCAACCTCTGATGACCAAAAATATGCTTGGGAAAAAGTTATTTCGCATGGTACGAAAAAGAGATGATCGAAAATATCTGTCTCCAGAATCGAAATCGAACTTTGATGGATGGGTTCATAGGTGTATTTCGACCCGCTGAATCCGAAAATCCAACCTCTGATGACCAAAAATATGCTTGGAAAAAAGTTATTCCGCATGGTACGAAAAAGAGATGATCGAAAATATTTTTTTTCAGAATCAAAATCGGACTATGATGGGTGAGTTTCTAGGTGTATTTCGACCCGCTGAATCCGAAAATCCAAACTTTGATGACCAAAAATATGCTTGGAAAAAAGTTATTTCGCATGGTACGAAAAAGAGATGATCGAAAATATCTGTCTCCAGAATCGAAATCGAACTTTGATGGGTGGGTTTATGGGTGTATTTTGACCCGCTGGATCCAAAAATCCAACCTTTGTTACACGAAAATACACCTGGAATGAAGTTATTTCGCATGGTCCGAAAAAGAGATGATCGAAAATATTTTTTTTCAGAATCAAAATCGGACTTTAATGGGTGAGTTTCTAGGTGTATTTCGAACCGCTGAATCCGAAAATCCAAACTTTGATGACCAAAAATATGCTTGGAAAAAAGTTATTCCGCATGGTACGGAAAAGAGATGATCGAAAATATCTGTCTCCAGAATCGAAATCGAACTTTGATGGGTGGGTTCATAGGTGTATTTTGACCCGCTGAATCCAAAAATTCAACCTTTGTTACACGAAAATACACCTGGAAAGAAGTTATTCCGCATGGTACGAAAAAGAGATGATCGAAAATATCTGTCTCCAGAATCGAAATCGAACTTTGATGGGTGGGTTCATAGGTGTATTTTGACCCGCTGAATCCGAGAATCCAAGCTTTGATGATCAAAAATATGCTTGGAAAAAAGTTATTTCGCATGGTACGAAAAAGAGATGATCGGAAATATCTTTCTCCAGAATCGAAATCAAACTTTGATGGGTGGGTTCATAGGTGTATTTTGGCCCGCTGAATACAAAAATCCAACCTTTGTTACACGAAAATACACCTGGAATGAAGTTATTCCGCATGGTACGAAAAAGAGATGATCGAAAATATCTGTCTCCAGAATCGGAATCGAACTTTGATGGGTGGGTTCATAGGTGTATTTTGACCCGCTGAATCCAAAAATCCAACCTTTGTTACACGAAAATACACCTGGAAAGAAGTTATTCCGCATGGTACGAAAAAGAGATGATCGAAAATATTTTTTCTCAGAATCGAATTCGGACTTTGATCGGTGAGTTTCTAGGTGTATTTCAACCCGCTGAATCCGAAAATCCAACCTCTGATGACCAAAAATATGCTTGGGAAAAAGTTATTTCGCATGGTACGAAAAAGAGATGATCGAAAATATCTGTCTCCAGAATCGAAATCGAACTTTGATGGATGGGTTCATAGGTGTATTTCGACCCGCTGAATCCGAAAATCCAACCTCTGATGACCAAAAATATGCTTGGAAAAAAGTTATTCCGCATGGTACGAAAAAGAGATGATCGAAAATATTTTTTTTCAGAATCAAAATCGGACTATGATGGGTGAGTTTCTAGGTGTATTTCGACCCGCTGAATCCGAAAATCCAAACTTTGATGACCAAAAATATGCTTGGAAAAAAGTTATTTCGCATGGTACGAAAAAGAGATGATCGAAAATATCTGTCTCCAGAATCGAAATCGAACTTTGATGGGTGGGTTTATGGGTGTATTTTGACCCGCTGGATCCAAAAATCCAACCTTTGTTACACGAAAATACACCTGGAATGAAGTTATTTCGCATGGTCCGAAAAAGAGATGATCGAAAATATTTTTTTTCAGAATCAAAATCGGACTTTAATGGGTGAGTTTCTAGGTGTATTTCGAACCGCTGAATCCGAAAATCCAAACTTTGATGACCAAAAATATGCTTGGAAAAAAGTTATTCCGCATGGTACGAAAAAGAGATGATCGAAAATATCTGTCTCCAGAATCGAAATCGAACTTTGATGGGTGGGTTCATAGGTGTATTTTGACCCGCTGAATCCAAAAATTCAACCTTTGTTACACGAAAATACACCTGGAAAGAAGTTATTCCGCATGGTACGAAAAAGAGATGATCGAAAATATCTGTCTCCAGAATCGAAATGGAACTTTGATGGGTGGGTTTATAGGTGTATTTTGACCCGCTGAATCCGAGAATCCAAGCTTTGATGACCAAAAATATGCTCGGAAAAAAGTTATTTCGCATGGTACGAAAAAGAGATGATCGGAAATATCTTTCTCCAGAATCGACATCGAACTTTGATGGGTGGGTTCATAGGTGTATTTTGACCCGCTGGATCCAAAAATCCAACCTTTGATACACGAAAATACACCTGGAATGAAGTTATTTCGCATGGTCCGAAAAAGAGATGATCGAAAATATTTTGTTTCAGAATCAAAATCGGACTTTAATGGGTGAGTTTCTAGATGTATTCCGACCCGCTGAATCCGAAAATCCAAGCTTTGACGACCAAAAATATGCTTGGAAAAAAGTTATTTCGCATGGTACGAAAAAGAGATGATCGAAAATATCTGTCTCCAGAATCGAAATCGAACTTTGATGGGTGGGTTTATGGGTGTATTTTGACCCGCTGGATCCAAAAATCCAACCTTTGTTACACGAAAATACACCTGGAATGAAGTTATTTCGCATGGTCCGAAAAAGAGATGATCGAAAATATTTTTTTTCAGAATCAAAATCGGACTTGAATGGGTGAGTTTCTAGGTGTATTTCGACCCGCTGAATCCGAAAATCCAAACTTTGATGACCAAAAATATGCTTGGAAAAAAGTTATTCCGCATGGTACGAAAAAGAGATGATCGAAAATATCTGTCTCCAGAATCGAAATCGAACTTTGATGGGTGGGTTCATAGGTGTATTTTGACCCGCTGAATCCAAAAATCCAACCTTTGTTATACGCAAATACACCTGGAAAGAAGTTATTCCGCATGGTACGAAAAAGAGATGATCGAAAATATCTGTCTCCAGAATCGAAATCGAACTTTGATGGGTGGGTTCATAGGTGTATTTTGGCCCGCTGAATACAAAAATCCAACCTTCGTTACACGAAAATACACCTGGAAAAGAGTTATTTCGCATGGTCCGAAAAAGAGATGATCGAAAATATTTTTTTTCAGAATCAAAATCGGACTTCAATGGGTGAGTTTCTGGGTGTATTCCGACCCGCTGAATCCGAAAATCCAAACTTTGATGACCAAAAATATGCTTGGAAAGAAGTTATTTCGCATGGTATGAAAAAGAGATGATCGAAAATATCTGTCTCCAGAATCGAAATCGAACTTTGATGGGTGGGATCATAGGTGTATTTTGACCCGCTGAATCCAAAAATCCAACCCTTGTTACACGAAAATACACCTGGAAAGAAGTTATTTCGCATGGTACGAAAAAGAGATGAACGAAAATATTTTTTTTCAGAATCAAAATCGGACTTTGATGGGTGAGTTTCTAGGTGTATATAGACCCGCTGAATCCAAAAATCCAACCTTTGATGACCAAAAATATGCTTGGAAAAAAGTTATTTCGCATGGTACGATAAAGGGATGATCGAAAATATCTGTCTCCAGAATCGAAATCGAACTTTGATGGGTGGGTTTATAGGTGTATTTTGACCCGTGATACCGAGAATCCAAGCTTTGACGACCAAAAATATGCTTGTAAAAAAGTTATTTCGCATGGTACGAAAAAGAGATGATCGGAAATATCTTTCTCCAGAATCGAAATCGAACTTTGATGGGTGGGTTCATAGGTGTATTTTGACCCGCTGGATACAAAAATCCAACCTTTGTTACACGAAAATATACCTGGAAAGAAGTTACTTCGCATGGTCAGAAAAAGAGATTATCGAAAATATTTTTTTTTCAGAATCAAAATCGGACTTCAATGGGTGAGCTTCTAGGTGTATTCCGACCCGCTGAATCCGAAAATCCAAACTTTGATGACCAAAAATATGCTTGGAAAAAAGTTATTCCGCATGGTACGAAAAAGAGATGATCGAAAATATCTGTCTCCAGAATCGAATTCGAACTTTGATGGATGGGTTCATGGGTGTATTTTGACCCGCTGAATCCGAAAATCCAAACTTTGATGACCAAAAATATGCTTGGAAAAAAGTTATTCCGCATGGTACGAAAAAGAGATGAACGAAAATATCTGTCTCCAGAATTGAAATGGAACTTTGATGGGTGGGTTTATAGGTGTATTTTGACCCGCTGAATCCGAGAATCCAAGCTTTGATGACCAAAAATATGCTCGGAAAAAAGTTATTTCGCATGGTACGAAAAAGAGATGATCGGAAATATCTTTCTCCAGAATCGACATCGAACTTTGATGGGTGGGTTCATAGGTGTATTTTGACCCGCTGGATCCAAAAATCCAACCTTTGTTACACGAAAATACACCTGGAATGAAGTTATTCCGCATGGTACGAAAAAGAGATGATCGAAAATATCTGTCTCCAGAATCGGAATCGAACTTTGATGGGTGGGTTCATAGGTGTATTTTGACCCGCTGAATCCAAAAATCCAACCTTTGTTACACGAAAATACACCTGGAAAGAAGTTATTCCGCATGGTACGAAAAAGAGATGATCGAAAATATTTTTTCTCAGAATCGAATTCGGACTTTGATCGGTGAGTTTCTAGGTGTATTTCAACCCGCTGAATCCGAAAATCCAACCTCTGATGACCAAAAATATGCTTGGGAAAAAGTTATTTCGCATGGTACGAAAAAGAGATGATCGAAAATATCTGTCTCCAGAATCGAAATCGAACTTTGATGGATGGGTTCATAGGTGTATTTCGACCCGCTGAATCCGAAAATCCAACCTCTGATGACCAAAAATATGCTTGGAAAAAAGTTATTCCGCATGGTACGAAAAAGAGATGATCGAAAATATTTTTTTTCAGAATCAAAATCGGACTATGATGGGTGAGTTTCTAGGTGTATTTCGACCCGCTGAATCCGAAAATCCAAACTTTGATGACCAAAAATATGCTTGGAAAAAAGTTATTTCGCATGGTACGAAAAAGAGATGATCGAAAATATCTGTCTCCAGAATCGAAATCGAACTTTGATGGGTGGGTTTATGGGTGTATTTTGACCCGCTGGATCCAAAAATCCAACCTTTGTTACACGAAAATACACCTGGAATGAAGTTATTTCGCATGGTCCGAAAAAGAGATGATCGAAAATATTTTTTTTCAGAATCAAAATCGGACTTTAATGGGTGAGTTTCTAGGTGTATTTCGAACCGCTGAATCCGAAAATCCAAACTTTGATGACCAAAAATATGCTTGGAAAAAAGTTATTCCGCATGGTACGAAAAAGAGATGATCGAAAATATCTGTCTCCAGAATCGAAATCGAACTTTGATGGGTGGGTTCATAGGTGTATTTTGACCCGCTGAATCCAAAAATTCAACCTTTGTTACACGAAAATACACCTGGAAAGAAGTTATTCCGCATGGTACGAAAAAGAGATGATCGAAAATATCTGTCTCCAGAATCGAAATCGAACTTTGATGGGTGGGTTCATAGGTGTATTTTGACCCGTGATACCGAGAATCCAAGCTTTGACGACCAAAAATATGCTTGTAAAAAAGTTATTTCGCATGGTACGAAAAAGAGATGATCGGAAATATCTTTCTCCAGAATCGAAATCGAACTTTGATGGGTGGGTTCATAGGTGTATTTTGACCCGCTGGATACAAAAATCCAACCTTTGTTACACGAAAATATACCTGGAAAGAAGTTATTTCGCATGGTACGAAAAAGAGATGAACGAAAATATTTTTTTTCAGAATCAAAATCGGACTTTGATGGGTGAGTTTCTAGGTGTATATAGACCCGCTGAATCCAAAAATCCAACCTTTGATGACCAAAAATATGCTTGGAAAAAAGTTATTTCGCATGGTACGATAAAGGGATGATCGAAAATATCTGTCTCCAGAATCGAAATCGAACTTTGATGGGTGGGTTTATAGGTGTATTTTGACCCGTGATACCGAGAATCCAAGCTTTGACGACCAAAAATATGCTTGTAAAAAAGTTATTTCGCATGGTACGAAAAAGAGATGATCGGAAATATCTTTCTCCAGAATCGAAATCGAACTTTGATGGGTGGGTTCATAGGTGTATTTTGACCCGCTGGATACAAAAATCCAACCTTTGTTACACGAAAATATACCTGGAAAGAAGTTACTTCGCATGGTCAGAAAAAGAGATTATCGAAAATATTTTTTTTTCAGAATCAAAATCGGACTTCAATGGGTGAGCTTCTAGGTGTATTCCGACCCGCTGAATCCGAAAATCCAAACTTTGATGACCAAAAATATGCTTGGAAAAAAGTTATTCCGCATGGTACGAAAAAGAGATGATCGAAAATATCTGTCTCCAGAATCGAATTCGAACTTTGATGGATGGGTTCATGGGTGTATTTTGACCCGCTGAATCCGAAAATCCAAACTTTGATGACCAAGAATATGCTTGGAAAAAAGTTATTCCGCATGGTACGAAAAAGAGATGAACGAAAATATCTGTCTCCAGAATTGAAATGGAACTTTGATGGGTGGGTTTATAGGTGTATTTTGACCCGCTGAATCCGAGAATCCAAGCTTTGATGACCAAAAATATGCTCGGAAAAAAGTTATTTCGCATGGTACGAAAAAGAGATGATCGGAAATATCTTTCTCCAGAATCGACATCGAACTTTGATGGGTGGGTTCATAGGTGTATTTTGACCCGCTGGATCCAAAAATCCAACCTTTGTTACACGAAAATACACCTGGAATGAAGTTATTCCGCATGGTACGAAAAAGAGATGATCGAAAATATCTGTCTCCAGAATCGGAATCGAACTTTGATGGGTGGGTTCATAGGTGTATTTTGACCCGCTGAATCCAAAAATCCAACCTTTGTTACACGAAAATACACCTGGAAAGAAGTTATTCCGCATGGTACGAAAAAGAGATGATCGAAAATATTTTTTCTCAGAATCGAATTCGGACTTTGATCGGTGAGTTTCTAGGTGTATTTCAACCCGCTGAATCCGAAAATCCAACCTCTGATGACCAAAAATATGCTTGGGAAAAAGTTATTTCGCATGGTACGAAAAAGAGATGATCGAAAATATCTGTCTGCAGAATCGAAATCGAACTTTGATGGATGGGTTCATAGGTGTATTTCGACCCGCTGAATCCGAAAATCCAACCTCTGATGACCAAAAATATGCTTGGAAAAAAGTTATTCCGCATGGTACGAAAAAGAGATGATCGAAAATATTTTTTTTCAGAATCAAAATCGGACTATGATGGGTGAGTTTCTAGGTGTATTTCGACCCGCTGAATCCGAAAATCCAAACTTTGATGACCAAAAATATGCTTGGAAAAAAGTTATTTCGCATGGTACGAAAAAGAGATGATCGAAAATATCTGTCTCCAGAATCGAAATCGAACTTTGATGGGTGGGTTTATGGGTGTATTTTGACCCGCTGGATCCAAAAATCCAACCTTTGTTACACGAAAATACACCTGGAATGAAGTTATTTCGCATGGTCCGAAAAAGAGATGATCGAAAATATTTTTTTTCAGAATCAAAATCGGACTTTAATGGGTGAGTTTCTAGGTGTATTTCGAACCGCTGAATCCGAAAATCCAAACTTTGATGACCAAAAATATGCTTGGAAAAAAGTTATTCCGCATGGTACGAAAAAGAGATGATCGAAAATATCTGTCTCCAGAATCGAAATCGAACTTTGATGGGTGGGTTCATAGGTGTATTTTGACCCGCTGAATCCAAAAATTCAACCTTTGTTACACGAAAATACACCTGGAAAGAAGTTATTCCGCATGGTACGAAAAAGAGATGATCGAAAATATCTGTCTCCAGAATCGAAATCGAACTTTGATGGGTGGGTTCATAGGTGTATTTTGACCCGTGATACCGAGAATCCAAGCTTTGACGACCAAAAATATGCTTGTAAAAAAGTTATTTCGCATGGTACGAAAAAGAGATGATCGGAAATATCTTTCTCCAGAATCGAAATCGAACTTTGATGGGTGGGTTCATAGGTGTATTTTGACCCGCTGGATACAAAAATCCAACCTTTGTTACACGAAAATATACCTGGAAAGAAGTTATTTCGCATGGTACGAAAAAGAGATGAACGAAAATATTTTTTTTCAGAATCAAAATCGGACTTTGATGGGTGAGTTTCTAGGTGTATATAGACCCGCTGAATCCAAAAATCCAACCTTTGATGACCAAAAATATGCTTGGAAAAAAGTTATTTCGCATGGTACGATAAAGGGATGATCGAAAATATCTGTCTCCAGAATCGAAATCGAACTTTGATGGGTGGGTTTATAGGTGTATTTTGACCCGTGATACCGAGAATCCAAGCTTTGACGACCAAAAATATGCTTGTAAAAAAGTTATTTCGCATGGTACGAAAAAGAGATGATCGGAAATATCTTTCTCCAGAATCGAAATCGAACTTTGATGGGTGGGTTCATAGGTGTATTTTGACCCGCTGGATACAAAAATCCAACCTTTGTTACACGAAAATATACCTGGAAAGAAGTTACTTCGCATGGTCAGAAAAAGAGATTATCGAAAATATTTTTTTTTCAGAATCAAAATCGGACTTCAATGGGTGAGCTTCTAGGTGTATTCCGACCCGCTGAATCCGAAAATCCAAACTTTGATGACCAAAAATATGCTTGGAAAAAAGTTATTCCGCATGGTACGAAAAAGAGATGATCGAAAATATCTGTCTCCAGAATCGGAATCGAACTTTGATGGGTGGGTTCATAGGTGTATTTTGACCCGCTGAATCCAAAAATCCAACCTTTGTTACACGAAAATACACCTGGAAAGAAGTTATTCCGCATGGTACGAAAAAGAGATGATCGAAAATATTTTTTCTCAGAATCGAATTCGGACTTTGATCGGTGAGTTTCTAGGTGTATTTCAACCCGCTGAATCCGAAAATCCAACCTCTGATGACCAAAAATATGCTTGGGAAAAAGTTATTTCGCATGGTACGAAAAAGAGATGATCGAAAATATCTGTCTCCAGAATCGAAATCGAACTTTGATGGATGGGTTCATAGGTGTATTTCGACCCGCTGAATCCGAAAATCCAACCTCTGATGACCAAAAATATGCTTGGAAAAAAGTTATTCCGCATGGTACGAAAAAGAGATGATCGAAAATATTTTTTTTCAGAATCAAAATCGGACTATGATGGGTGAGTTCATAGGTGTATTTTGACCCGCTGAATCCAAAAATTCAACCTTTGTTACACGAAAATACACCTGGAAAGAAGTTATTCCGCATGGTACGAAAAAGAGATGATCGAAAATATCTGTCTCCAGAATCGAAATCGAACTTTGATGGGTGGGTTCATAGGTGTATTTTGACCCGTGATACCGAGAATCCAAGCTTTGACGACCAAAAATATGCTTGTAAAAAAGTTATTTCGCATGGTACGAAAAAGAGATGATCGGAAATATCTTTCTCCAGAATCGAAATCGAACTTTGATGGGTGGGTTCATAGGTGTATTTTGACCCGCTGGATACAAAAATCCAACCTTTGTTACACGAAAATATACCTGGAAAGAAGTTATTTCGCATGGTACGAAAAAGAGATGAACGAAAATATTTTTTTTCAGAATCAAAATCGGACTTTGATGGGTGAGTTTCTAGGTGTATATAGACCCGCTGAATCCAAAAATCCAACCTTTGATGACCAAAAATATGCTTGGAAAAAAGTTATTTCGCATGGTACGATAAAGGGATGATCGAAAATATCTGTCTCCAGAATCGAAATCGAACTTTGATGGGTGGGTTTATAGGTGTATTTTGACCCGTGATACCGAGAATCCAAGCTTTGACGACCAAAAATATGCTTGTAAAAAAGTTATTTCGCATGGTACGAAAAAGGGATGATCGGAAATATCTTTCTCCAGAATCGAAATCGAACTTTGATGGGTGGGTTCATAGGTGTATTTTGACCCGCTGGATACAAAAATCCAACCTTTGTTACACGAAAATATACCTGGAAAGAAGTTACTTCGCATGGTCAGAAAAAGAGATTATCGAAAATATTTTTTTTTCAGAATCAAAATCGGACTTCAATGGGTGAGCTTCTAGGTGTATTCCGACCCGCTGAATCCGAAAATCCAAACTTTGATGACCAAAAATATGCTTGGAAAAAAGTTATTCCGCATGGTACGAAAAAGAGATGATCGAAAATATCTGTCTCCAGAATCGAATTCGAACTTTGATGGATGGGTTCATGGGTGTATTTTGACCCGCTGAATCCGAAAATCCAAACTTTGATGACCAAGAATATGCTTGGAAAAAAGTTATTCCGCATGGTACGAAAAAGAGATGAACGAAAATATCTGTCTCCAGAATTGAAATGGAACTTTGATGGGTGGGTTTATAGGTGTATTTTGACCCGCTGAATCCGAGAATCCAAGCTTTGATGACCAAAAATATGCTCGGAAAAAAGTTATTTCGCATGGTACGAAAAAGAGATGATCGGAAATATCTTTCTCCAGAATCGACATCGAACTTTGATGGGTGGGTTCATAGGTGTATTTTGACCCGCTGGATCCAAAAATCCAACCTTTGTTACACGAAAATACACCTGGAATGAAGTTATTCCGCATGGTACGAAAAAGAGATGATCGAAAATATCTGTCTCCAGAATCGGAATCGAACTTTGATGGGTGGGTTCATAGGTGTATTTTGACCCGCTGAATCCAAAAATCCAACCTTTGTTACACGAAAATACACCTGGAAAGAAGTTATTCCGCATGGTACGAAAAAGAGATGATCGAAAATATTTTTTCTCAGAATCGAATTCGGACTTTGATCGGTGAGTTTCTAGGTGTATTTCAACCCGCTGAATCCGAAAATCCAACCTCTGATGACCAAAAATATGCTTGGGAAAAAGTTATTTCGCATGGTACGAAAAAGAGATGATCGAAAATATCTGTCTCCAGAATCGAAATCGAACTTTGATGGATGGGTTCATAGGTGTATTTCGACCCGCTGAATCCGAAAATCCAACCTCTGATGACCAAAAATATGCTTGGAAAAAAGTTATTCCGCATGGTACGAAAAAGAGATGATCGAAAATATTTTTTTTCAGAATCAAAATCGGACTATGATGGGTGAGTTTCTAGGTGTATTTCGACCCGCTGAATCCGAAAATCCAAACTTTGATGACCAAAAATATGCTTGGAAAAAAGTTATTTCGCATGGTACGAAAAAGAGATGATCGAAAATATCTGTCTCCAGAATCGAAATCGAACTTTGATGGGTGGGTTTATGGGTGTATTTTGACCCGCTGGATCCAAAAATCCAACCTTTGTTACACGAAAATACACCTGGAATGAAGTTATTTCGCATGGTCCGAAAAAGAGATGATCGAAAATATTTTTTTTCAGAATCAAAATCGGACTTTAATGGGTGAGTTTCTAGGTGTATTTCGAACCGCTGAATCCGAAAATCCAAACTTTGATGACCAAAAATATGCTTGGAAAAAAGTTATTCCGCATGGTACGAAAAAGAGATGATCGAAAATATCTGTCTCCAGAATCGAAATCGAACTTTGATGGGTGGGTTCATAGGTGTATTTTGACCCGCTGAATCCAAAAATTCAACCTTTGTTACACGAAAATACACCTGGAAAGAAGTTATTCCGCATGGTACGAAAAAGAGATGATCGAAAATATCTGTCTCCAGAATCGAAATCGAACTTTGATGGGTGGGTTCATAGGTGTATTTTGACCCGTGATACCGAGAATCCAAACTTTGATGACCAAAAATATGCTTGTAAAAAAGTTATTTCGCATGGTACGAAAAAGAGATGATCGGAAATATCTTTCTCCAGAATCGAAATCGAACTTTGATGGGTGGGTTCATAGGTGTATTTTGACCCGCTGAATCCAAAAATCCAACCTTTGTTATACGCAAATACACCTGGAAAGAAGTTATTCCGCATGGTACGAAAAAGAGATGATCGAAAATATCTGTCTCCAGAATCGAAATCGAACTTTGATGGGTGGGTTCATAGGTGTATTTTGGCCCGCTGAATACAAAAATCCAACCTTCGTTACACGAAAATACACCTGGAAAAGAGTTATTTCGCATGGTCCGAAAAAGAGATGATCGAAAATATTTTTTTTCAGAATCAAAATCGGACTTCAATGGGTGAGTTTCTGGGTGTATTCCGACCCGCTGAATCCGAAAATCCAAACTTTGATGACCAAAAATATGCTTGGAAAGAAGTTATTTCGCATGGTATGAAAAAGAGATGATCGAAAATATCTGTCTCCAGAATCGAAATCGAACTTTGATGGGTGGGATCATAGGTGTATTTTGACCCGCTGAATCCAAAAATCCAACCCTTGTTACACGAAAATACACCTGGAAAGAAGTTATTTCGCATGGTACGAAAAAGAGATGAACGAAAATATTTTTTTTCAGAATCAAAATCGGACTTTGATGGGTGAGTTTCTAGGTGTATATAGACCCGCTGAATCCAAAAATCCAACCTTTGATGACCAAAAATATGCTTGGAAAAAAGTTATTTCGCATGGTACGATAAAGGGATGATCGAAAATATCTGTCTCCAGAATCGAAATCGAACTTTGATGGGTGGGTTTATAGGTGTATTTTGACCCGTGATACCGAGAATCCAAGCTTTGACGACCAAAAATATGCTTGTAAAAAAGTTATTTCGCATGGTACGAAAAAGAGATGATCGGAAATATCTTTCTCCAGAATCGAAATCGAACTTTGATGGGTGGGTTCATAGGTGTATTTTGACCCGCTGGATACAAAAATCCAACCTTTGTTACACGAAAATATACCTGGAAAGAAGTTACTTCGCATGGTCAGAAAAAGAGATTATCGAAAATATTTTTTTTTCAGAATCAAAATCGGACTTCAATGGGTGAGCTTCTAGGTGTATTCCGACCCGCTGAATCCGAAAATCCAAACTTTGATGACCAAAAATATGCTTGGAAAAAAGTTATTCCGCATGGTACGAAAAAGAGATGATCGAAAATATCTGTCTCCAGAATCGAATTCGAACTTTGATGGATGGGTTCATGGGTGTATTTTGACCCGCTGAATCCGAAAATCCAAACTTTGATGACCAAAAATATGCTTGGAAAAAAGTTATTCCGCATGGTACGAAAAAGAGATGAACGAAAATATCTGTCTCCAGAATTGAAATGGAACTTTGATGGGTGGGTTTATAGGTGTATTTTGACCCGCTGAATCCGAGAATCCAAGCTTTGATGACCAAAAATATGCTCGGAAAAAAGTTATTTCGCATGGTACGAAAAAGAGATGATCGGAAATATCTTTCTCCAGAATCGACATCGAACTTTGATGGGTGGGTTCATAGGTGTATTTTGACCCGCTGGATCCAAAAATCCAACCTTTGTTACACGAAAATACACCTGGAATGAAGTTATTCCGCATGGTACGAAAAAGAGATGATCGAAAATATCTGTCTCCAGAATCGGAATCGAACTTTGATGGGTGGGTTCATAGGTGTATTTTGACCCGCTGAATCCAAAAATCCAACCTTTGTTACACGAAAATACACCTGGAAAGAAGTTATTCCGCATGGTACGAAAAAGAGATGATCGAAAATATTTTTTCTCAGAATCGAATTCGGACTTTGATCGGTGAGTTTCTAGGTGTATTTCAACCCGCTGAATCCGAAAATCCAACCTCTGATGACCAAAAATATGCTTGGGAAAAAGTTATTTCGCATGGTACGAAAAAGAGATGATCGAAAATATCTGTCTCCAGAATCGAAATCGAACTTTGATGGATGGGTTCATAGGTGTATTTCGACCCGCTGAATCCGAAAATCCAACCTCTGATGACCAAAAATATGCTTGGAAAAAAGTTATTCCGCATGGTACGAAAAAGAGATGATCGAAAATATTTTTTTTCAGAATCAAAATCGGACTATGATGGGTGAGTTTCTAGGTGTATTTCGACCCGCTGAATCCGAAAATCCAAACTTTGATGACCAAAAATATGCTTGGAAAAAAGTTATTTCGCATGGTACGAAAAAGAGATGATCGAAAATATCTGTCTCCAGAATCGAAATCGAACTTTGATGGGTGGGTTTATGGGTGTATTTTGACCCGCTGGATCCAAAAATCCAACCTTTGTTACACGAAAATACACCTGGAATGAAGTTATTTCGCATGGTCCGAAAAAGAGATGATCGAAAATATTTTTTTTCAGAATCAAAATCGGACTTTAATGGGTGAGTTTCTAGGTGTATTTCGAACCGCTGAATCCGAAAATCCAAACTTTGATGACCAAAAATATGCTTGGAAAAAAGTTATTCCGCATGGTACGAAAAAGAGATGATCGAAAATATCTGTCTCCAGAATCGAAATCGAACTTTGATGGGTGGGTTCATAGGTGTATTTTGACCCGCTGAATCCAAAAATTCAACCTTTGTTACACGAAAATACACCTGGAAAGAAGTTATTCCGCATGGTACGAAAAAGAGATGATCGAAAATATCTGTCTCCAGAATCGAAATCGAACTTTGATGGGTGGGTTCATAGGTGTATTTTGACCCGTGATACCGAGAATCCAAGCTTTGACGACCAAAAATATGCTTGTAAAAAAGTTATTTCGCATGGTACGAAAAAGAGATGATCGGAAATATCTTTCTCCAGAATCGAAATCGAACTTTGATGGGTGGGTTCATAGGTGTATTTTGACCCGCTGGATACAAAAATCCAACCTTTGTTACACGAAAATATACCTGGAAAGAAGTTATTTCGCATGGTACGAAAAAGAGATGAACGAAAATATTTTTTTTCAGAATCAAAATCGGACTTTGATGGGTGAGTTTCTAGGTGTATATAGACCCGCTGAATCCAAAAATCCAACCTTTGATGACCAAAAATATGCTTGGAAAAAAGTTATTTCGCATGGTACGATAAAGGGATGATCGAAAATATCTGTCTCCAGAATCGAAATCGAACTTTGATGGGTGGGTTTATAGGTGTATTTTGACCCGTGATACCGAGAATCCAAGCTTTGACGACCAAAAATATGCTTGTAAAAAAGTTATTTCGCATGGTACGAAAAAGAGATGATCGGAAATATCTTTCTCCAGAATCGAAATCGAACTTTGATGGGTGGGTTCATAGGTGTATTTTGACCCGCTGGATACAAAAATCCAACCTTTGTTACACGAAAATATACCTGGAAAGAAGTTACTTCGCATGGTCAGAAAAAGAGATTATCGAAAATATTTTTTTTTCAGAATCAAAATCGGACTTCAATGGGTGAGCTTCTAGGTGTATTCCGACCCGCTGAATCCGAAAATCCAAACTTTGATGACCAAAAATATGCTTGGAAAAAAGTTATTCCGCATGGTACGAAAAAGAGATGATCGAAAATATCTGTCTCCAGAATCGAATTCGAACTTTGATGGATGGGTTCATGGGTGTATTTTGACCCGCTGAATCCGAAAATCCAAACTTTGATGACCAAGAATATGCTTGGAGTAAAGTTATTCCGCATGGTACGAAAAAGAGATGAACGAAAATATCTGTCTCCAGAATTGAAATGGAACTTTGATGGGTGGGTTTATAGGTGTATTTTGACCCGCTGAATCCGAGAATCCAAGCTTTGATGACCAAAAATATGCTCGGAAAAAAGTTATTTCGCATGGTACGAAAAAGAGATGATCGGAAATATCTTTCTCCAGAATCGACATCGAACTTTGATGGGTGGGTTCATAGGTGTATTTTGACCCGCTGGATCCAAAAATCCAACCTTTGTTACACGAAAATACACCTGGAATGAAGTTATTCCGCATGGTACGAAAAAGAGATGATCGAAAATATCTGTCTCCAGAATCGGAATCGAACTTTGATGGGTGGGTTCATAGGTGTATTTTGACCCGCTGAATCCAAAAATCCAACCTTTGTTACACGAAAATACACCTGGAAAGAAGTTATTCCGCATGGTACGAAAAAGAGATGATCGAAAATATTTTTTCTCAGAATCGAATTCGGACTTTGATCGGTGAGTTTCTAGGTGTATTTCAACCCGCTGAATCCGAAAATCCAACCTCTGATGACCAAAAATATGCTTGGGAAAAAGTTATTTCGCATGGTACGAAAAAGAGATGATCGAAAATATCTGTCTCCAGAATCGAAATCGAACTTTGATGGATGGGTTCATAGGTGTATTTCGACCCGCTGAATCCGAAAATCCAACCTCTGATGACCAAAAATATGCTTGGAAAAAAGTTATTCCGCATGGTACGAAAAAGAGATGATCGAAAATATTTTTTTTCAGAATCAAAATCGGACTATGATGGGTGAGTTTCTAGGTGTATTTCGACCCGCTGAATCCGAAAATCCAAACTTTGATGACCAAAAATATGCTTGGAAAAAAGTTATTTCGCATGGTACGAAAAAGAGATGATCGAAAATATCTGTCTCCAGAATCGAAATCGAACTTTGATGGGTGGGTTTATGGGTGTATTTTGACCCGCTGGATCCAAAAATCCAACCTTTGTTACACGAAAATACACCTGGAATGAAGTTATTTCGCATGGTCCGAAAAAGAGATGATCGAAAATATTTTTTTTCAGAATCAAAATCGGACTTTAATGGGTGAGTTTCTAGGTGTATTTCGAACCGCTGAATCCGAAAATCCAAACTTTGATGACCAAAAATATGCTTGGAAAAAAGTTATTCCGCATGGTACGAAAAAGAGATGATCGAAAATATCTGTCTCCAGAATCGAAATCGAACTTTGATGGGTGGGTTCATAGGTGTATTTTGACCCGCTGAATCCAAAAATTCAACCTTTGTTACACGAAAATACACCTGGAAAGAAGTTATTCCGCATGGTACGAAAAAGAGATGATCGAAAATATCTGTCTCCAGAATCGAAATCGAACTTTGATGGGTGGGTTCATAGGTGTATTTTGACCCGTGATACCGAGAATCCAAGCTTTGACGACCAAAAATATGCTTGTAAAAAAGTTATTTCGCATGGTACGAAAAAGAGATGATCGGAAATATCTTTCTCCAGAATCGAAATCGAACTTTGATGGGTGGGTTCATAGGTGTATTTTGACCCGCTGGATACAAAAATCCAACCTTTGTTACACGAAAATATACCTGGAAAGAAGTTATTTCGCATGGTACGAAAAAGAGATGAACGAAAATATTTTTTTTCAGAATCAAAATCGGACTTTGATGGGTGAGTTTCTAGGTGTATATAGACCCGCTGAATCCAAAAATCCAACCTTTGATGACCAAAAATATGCTTGGAAAAAAGTTATTTCGCATGGTACGATAAAGGGATGATCGAAAATATCTGTCTCCAGAATCGAAATCGAACTTTGATGGGTGGGTTTATAGGTGTATTTTGACCCGTGATACCGAGAATCCAAGCTTTGACGACCAAAAATATGCTTGTAAAAAAGTTATTTCGCATGGTACGAAAAAGAGATGATCGGAAATATCTTTCTCCAGAATCGAAATCGAACTTTGATGGGTGGGTTCATAGGTGTATTTTGACCCGCTGGATACAAAAATCCAACCTTTGTTACACGAAAATATACCTGGAAAGAAGTTACTTCGCATGGTCAGAAAAAGAGATTATCGAAAATATTTTTTTTTCAGAATCAAAATCGGACTTCAATGGGTGAGCTTCTAGGTGTATTCCGACCCGCTGAATCCGAAAATCCAAACTTTGATGACCAAAAATATGCTTGGAAAAAAGTTATTCCGCATGGTACGAAAAAGAGATGATCGAAAATATCTGTCTCCAGAATCGAATTCGAACTTTGATGGATGGGTTCATGGGTGTATTTTGACCCGCTGAATCCGAAAATCCAAACTTTGTTACACGAAAATACACCTGGAAAGAAGTTATTCCGCATGGTACGAAAAAGAGATGATCGAAAATATCTGTCTCCAGAATCGAAATGGAACTTTGATGGGTGGGTTTATAGGTGTATTTTGACCCGCTGAATCCGAGAATCCAAGCTTTGATGACCAAAAATATGCTCGGAAAAAAGTTATTTCGCATGGTACGAAAAAGAGATGATCGGAAATATCTTTCTCCAGAATCGACATCGAACTTTGATGGGTGGGTTCATAGGTGTATTTTGACCCGCTGGATCCAAAAATCCAACCTTTGTTACACGAAAATACACCTGGAATGAAGTTATTTCGCATGGTCCGAAAAAGAGATGATCGAAAATATTTTGTTTCAGAATCAAAATCGGACTTTAATGGGTGAGTTTCTAGATGTATTCCGACCCGCTGAATCCGAAAATCCAAGCTTTGACGACCAAAAATATGCTTGGAAAAAAGTTATTTCGCATGGTACGAAAAAGAGATGATCGAAAATATCTGTCTCCAGAATCGAAATCGAACTTTGATGGGTGGGTTTATGGGTGTATTTTGACCCGCTGGATCCAAAAATCCAACCTTTGTTACACGAAAATACACCTGGAATGAAGTTATTTCGCATGGTCCGAAAAAGAGATGATCGAAAATATTTTTTTTCAGAATCAAAATCGGACTTGAATGGGTGAGTTTCTAGGTGTATTTCGACCCGCTGAATCCGAAAATCCAAACTTTGATGACCAAAAATATGCTTGGAAAAAAGTTATTCCGCATGGTACGAAAAAGAGATGATCGAAAATATCTGTCTCCAGAATCGAAATCGAACTTTGATGGGTGGGTTCATAGGTGTATTTTGACCCGCTGAATCCAAAAATCCAACCTTTGTTATACGCAAATACACCTGGAAAGAAGTTATTCCGCATGGTACGAAAAAGAGATGATCGAAAATATCTGTCTCCAGAATCGAAATCGAACTTTGATGGGTGGGTTCATAGGTGTATTTTGGCCCGCTGAATACAAAAATCCAACCTTCGTTACACGAAAATACACCTGGAAAAGAGTTATTTCGCATGGTCCGAAAAAGAGATGATCGAAAATATTTTTGTTCAGAATCAAAATCGGACTTCAATGGGTGAGTTTCTGGGTGTATTCCGACCCGCTGAATCCGAAAATCCAAACTTTGATGACCAAAAATATGCTTGGAAAGAAGTTATTTCGCATGGTATGAAAAAGAGATGATCGAAAATATCTGTCTCCAGAATCGAAATCGAACTTTGATGGGTGGGATCATAGGTGTATTTTGACCCGCTGAATCCAAAAATCCAACCCTTGTTACACGAAAATACACCTGGAAAGAAGTTATTTCGCATGGTACGAAAAAGAGATGAACGAAAATATTTTTTTTCAGAATCAAAATCGGACTTTGATGGGTGAGTTTCTAGGTGTATATAGACCCGCTGAATCCAAAAATCCAACCTTTGATGACCAAAAATATGCTTGGAAAAAAGTTATTCCGCATGGTACGAAAAAGAGATGATCGAAAATATCTGTCTCCAGAATCGAAATCGAACTTTGATGGGTGGGTTCATAGGTGTATTTTGACCCGCTGAATCCAAAAATTCAACCTTTGTTACACGAAAATACACCTGGAAAGAAGTTATTCCGCATGGTACGAAAAAGAGATGATCGAAAATATCTGTCTCCAGAATCGAAATGGAACTTTGATGGGTGGGTTTATAGGTGTATTTTGACCCGCTGAATCCGAGAATCCAAGCTTTGATGACCAAAAATATGCTCGGAAAAAAGTTATTTCGCATGGTACGAAAAAGAGATGATCGGAAATATCTTTCTCCAGAATCGACATCGAACTTTGATGGGTGGGTTCATAGGTGTATTTTGACCCGCTGGATCCAAAAATCCAACCTTTGTTACACGAAAATACACCTGGAATGAAGTTATTTCGCATGGTCCGAAAAAGAGATGATCGAAAATATTTTGTTTCAGAATCAAAATCGGACTTTAATGGGTGAGTTTCTAGATGTATTCCGACCCGCTGAATCCGAAAATCCAAGCTTTGACGACCAAAAATATGCTTGGAAAAAAGTTATTTCGCATGGTACGAAAAAGAGATGATCGAAAATATCTGTCTCCAGAATCGAAATCGAACTTTGATGGGTGGGTTTATGGGTGTATTTTGACCCGCTGGATCCAAAAATCCAACCTTTGTTACACGAAAATACACCTGGAATGAAGTTATTTCGCATGGTCCGAAAAAGAGATGATCGAAAATATTTTTTTTCAGAATCAAAATCGGACTTGAATGGGTGAGTTTCTAGGTGTATTTCGACCCGCTGAATCCGAAAATCCAAACTTTGATGACCAAAAATATGCTTGGAAAAAAGTTATTCCGCATGGTACGAAAAAGAGATGATCGAAAATATCTGTCTCCAGAATCGAAATCGAACTTTGATGGGTGGGTTCATAGGTGTATTTTGACCCGCTGAATCCAAAAATCCAACCTTTGTTATACGCAAATACACCTGGAAAGAAGTTATTCCGCATGGTACGAAAAAGAGATGATCGAAAATATCTGTCTCCAGAATCGAAATCGAACTTTGATGGGTGGGTTCATAGGTGTATTTTGGCCCGCTGAATACAAAAATCCAACCTTCGTTACACGAAAATACACCTGGAAAAGAGTTATTTCGCATGGTCCGAAAAAGAGATGATCGAAAATATTTTTTTTCAGAATCAAAATCGGACTTCAATGGGTGAGTTTCTGGGTGTATTCCGACCCGCTGAATCCGAAAATCCAAACTTTGATGACCAAAAATATGCTTGGAAAGAAGTTATTTCGCATGGTATGAAAAAGAGATGATCGAAAATATCTGTCTCCAGAATCGAAATCGAACTTTGATGGGTGGGATCATAGGTGTATTTTGACCCGCTGAATCCAAAAATCCAACCCTTGTTACACGAAAATACACCTGGAAAGAAGTTATTTCGCATGGTACGAAAAAGAGATGAACGAAAATATTTTTTTTCAGAATCAAAATCGGACTTTGATGGGTGAGTTTCTAGGTGTATATAGACCCGCTGAATCCAAAAATCCAACCTTTGATGACCAAAAATATGCTTGGAAAAAAGTTATTTCGCATGGTACGATAAAGGGATGATCGAAAATATCTGTCTCCAGAATCGAAATCGAACTTTGATGGGTGGGTTTATAGGTGTATTTTGACCCGTGATACCGAGAATCCAAGCTTTGACGACCAAAAATATGCTTGTAAAAAAGTTATTTCGCATGGTACGAAAAAGAGATGATCGGAAATATCTTTCTCCAGAATCGAAATCGAACTTTGATGGGTGGGTTCATAGGTGTATTTTGACCCGCTGGATACAAAAATCCAACCTTTGTTACACGAAAATATACCTGGAAAGAAGTTACTTCGCATGGTCAGAAAAAGAGATTATCGAAAATATTTTTTTTTCAGAATCAAAATCGGACTTCAATGGGTGAGCTTCTAGGTGTATTCCGACCCGCTGAATCCGAAAATCCAAACTTTGATGACCAAAAATATGCTTGGAAAAAAGTTATTCCGCATGGTACGAAAAAGAGATGATCGAAAATATCTGTCTCCAGAATCGAATTCGAACTTTGATGGATGGGTTCATGGGTGTATTTTGACCCGCTGAATCCGAAAATCCAAACTTTGATGACCAAAAATATGCTTGGAAAAAAGTTATTCCGCATGGTACGAAAAAGAGATGAACGAAAATATCTGTCTCCAGAATTGAAATGGAACTTTGATGGGTGGGTTTATAGGTGTATTTTGACCCGCTGAATCCGAGAATCCAAGCTTTGATGACCAAAAATATGCTCGGAAAAAAGTTATTTCGCATGGTACGAAAAAGAGATGATCGGAAATATCTTTCTCCAGAATCGACATCGAACTTTGATGGGTGGGTTCATAGGTGTATTTTGACCCGCTGGATCCAAAAATCCAACCTTTGTTACACGAAAATACACCTGGAATGAAGTTATTCCGCATGGTACGAAAAAGAGATGATCGAAAATATCTGTCTCCAGAATCGGAATCGAACTTTGATGGGTGGGTTCATAGGTGTATTTTGACCCGCTGAATCCAAAAATCCAACCTTTGTTACACGAAAATACACCTGGAAAGAAGTTATTCCGCATGGTACGAAAAAGAGATGATCGAAAATATTTTTTCTCAGAATCGAATTCGGACTTTGATCGGTGAGTTTCTAGGTGTATTTCAACCCGCTGAATCCGAAAATCCAACCTCTGATGACCAAAAATATGCTTGGGAAAAAGTTATTTCGCATGGTACGAAAAAGAGATGATCGAAAATATCTGTCTCCAGAATCGAAATCGAACTTTGATGGATGGGTTCATAGGTGTATTTCGACCCGCTGAATCCGAAAATCCAACCTCTGATGACCAAAAATATGCTTGGAAAAAAGTTATTCCGCATGGTACGAAAAAGAGATGATCGAAAATATTTTTTTTCAGAATCAAAATCGGACTATGATGGGTGAGTTTCTAGGTGTATTTCGACCCGCTGAATCCGAAAATCCAAACTTTGATGACCAAAAATATGCTTGGAAAAAAGTTATTTCGCATGGTACGAAAAAGAGATGATCGAAAATATCTGTCTCCAGAATCGAAATCGAACTTTGATGGGTGGGTTTATGGGTGTATTTTGACCCGCTGGATCCAAAAATCCAACCTTTGTTACACGAAAATACACCTGGAATGAAGTTATTTCGCATGGTCCGAAAAAGAGATGATCGAAAATATTTTTTTTCAGAATCAAAATCGGACTTTAATGGGTGAGTTTCTAGGTGTATTTCGAACCGCTGAATCCGAAAATCCAAACTTTGATGACCAAAAATATGCTTGGAAAAAAGTTATTCCGCATGGTACGAAAAAGAGATGATCGAAAATATCTGTCTCCAGAATCGAAATCGAACTTTGATGGGTGGGTTCATAGGTGTATTTTGACCCGCTGAATCCAAAAATTCAACCTTTGTTACACGAAAATACACCTGGAAAGAAGTTATTCCGCATGGTACGAAAAAGAGATGATCGAAAATATCTGTCTCCAGAATCGAAATCGAACTTTGATGGGTGGGTTCATAGGTGTATTTTGACCCGTGATACCGAGAATCCAAGCTTTGACGACCAAAAATATGCTTGTAAAAAAGTTATTTCGCATGGTACGAAAAAGAGATGATCGGAAATATCTTTCTCCAGAATCGAAATCGAACTTTGATGGGTGGGTTCATAGGTGTATTTTGACCCGCTGGATACAAAAATCCAACCTTTGTTACACGAAAATATACCTGGAAAGAAGTTATTTCGCATGGTACGAAAAAGAGATGAACGAAAATATTTTTTTTCAGAATCAAAATCGGACTTTGATGGGTGAGTTTCTAGGTGTATATAGACCCGCTAAATCCAAAAATCCAACCTTTGATGACCAAAAATATGCTTGGAAAAAAGTTATTTCGCATGGTACGATAAAGGGATGATCGAAAATATCTGTCTCCAGAATCGAAATCGAACTTTGATGGGTGGGTTTATAGGTGTATTTTGACCCGTGATACCGAGAATCCAAGCTTTGACGACCAAAAATATGCTTGTAAAAAAGTTATTTCGCATGGTACGAAAAAGAGATGATCGGAAATATCTTTCTCCAGAATCGAAATCGAACTTTGATGGGTGGGTTCATAGGTGTATTTTGACCCGCTGGATACAAAAATCCAACCTTTGTTACACGAAAATATACCTGGAAAGAAGTTACTTCGCATGGTCAGAAAAAGAGATTATCGAAAATATTTTTTTTTCAGAATCAAAATCGGACTTCAATGGGTGAGCTTCTAGGTGTATTCCGACCCGCTGAATCCGAAAATCCAAACTTTGATGACCAAAAATATGCTTGGAAAAAAGTTATTCCGCATGGTACGAAAAAGAGATGATCGAAAATATCTGTCTCCAGAATCGAATTCGAACTTTGATGGATGGGTTCATGGGTGTATTTTGACCCGCTGAATCCGAAAATCCAAACTTTGATGACCAAAAATATGCTTGGAAAAAAGTTATTCCGCATGGTACGAAAAAGAGATGAACGAAAATATCTGTCTCCAGAATTGAAATGGAACTTTGATGGGTGGGTTTATAGGTGTATTTTGACCCGCTGAATCCGAGAATCCAAGCTTTGATGACCAAAAATATGCTCGGAAAAAAGTTATTTCGCATGGTACGAAAAAGAGATGATCGGAAATATCTTTCTCCAGAATCGACATCGAACTTTGATGGGTGGGTTCATAGGTGTATTTTGACCCGCTGGATCCAAAAATCCAACCTTTGTTACACGAAAATACACCTGGAATGAAGTTATTCCGCATGGTACGAAAAAGAGATGATCGAAAATATCTGTCTCCAGAATCGGAATCGAACTTTGATGGGTGGGTTCATAGGTGTATTTTGACCCGCTGAATCCAAAAATCCAACCTTTGTTACACGAAAATACACCTGGAAAGAAGTTATTCCGCATGGTACGAAAAAGAGATGATCGAAAATATTTTTTCTCAGAATCGAATTCGGACTTTGATCGGTGAGTTTCTAGGTGTATTTCAACCCGCTGAATCCGAAAATCCAACCTCTGATGACCAAAAATATGCTTGGGAAAAAGTTATTTCGCATGGTACGAAAAAGAGATGATCGAAAATATCTGTCTCCAGAATCGAAATCGAACTTTGATGGATGGGTTCATAGGTGTATTTCGACCCGCTGAATCCGAAAATCCAACCTCTGATGACCAAAAATATGCTTGGAAAAAAGTTATTCCGCATGGTACGAAAAAGAGATGATCGAAAATATTTTTTTTCAGAATCAAAATCGGACTATGATGGGTGAGTTTCTAGGTGTATTTCGACCCGCTGAATCCGAAAATCCAAACTTTGATGACCAAAAATATGCTTGGAAAAAAGTTATTTCGCATGGTACGAAAAAGAGATGATCGAAAATATCTGTCTCCAGAATCGAAATCGAACTTTGATGGGTGGGTTTATGGGTGTATTTTGACCCGCTGGATCCAAAAATCCAACCTTTGTTACACGAAAATACACCTGGAATGAAGTTATTTCGCATGGTCCGAAAAAGAGATGATCGAAAATATTTTTTTTCAGAATCAAAATCGGACTTTAATGGGTGAGTTTCTAGGTGTATTTCGAACCGCTGAATCCGAAAATCCAAACTTTGATGACCAAAAATATGCTTGGAAAAAAGTTATTCCGCATGGTACGAAAAAGAGATGATCGAAAATATCTGTCTCCAGAATCGAAATCGAACTTTGATGGGTGGGTTCATAGGTGTATTTTGACCCGCTGAATCCAAAAATTCAACCTTTGTTACACGAAAATACACCTGGAAAGAAGTTATTCCGCATGGTACGAAAAAGAGATGATCGAAAATATCTGTCTCCAGAATCGAAATCGAACTTTGATGGGTGGGTTCATAGGTGTATTTTGACCCGTGATACCGAGAATCCAAGCTTTGACGACCAAAAATATGCTTGTAAAAAAGTTATTTCGCATGGTACGAAAAAGAGATGATCGGAAATATCTTTCTCCAGAATCGAAATCGAACTTTGATGGGTGGGTTCATAGGTGTATTTTGACCCGCTGGATACAAAAATCCAACCTTTGTTACACGAAAATATACCTGGAAAGAAGTTATTTCGCATGGTACGAAAAAGAGATGAACGAAAATATTTTTTTTCAGAATCAAAATCGGACTTTGATGGGTGAGTTTCTAGGTGTATATAGACCCGCTGAATCCAAAAATCCAACCTTTGATGACCAAAAATATGCTTGGAAAAAAGTTATTTCGCATGGTACGATAAAGGGATGATCGAAAATATCTGTCTCCAGAATCGAAATCGAACTTTGATGGGTGGGTTTATAGGTGTATTTTGACCCGTGATACCGAGAATCCAAGCTTTGACGACCAAAAATATGCTTGTAAAAAAGTTATTTCGCATGGTACGAAAAAGAGATGATCGGAAATATCTTTCTCCAGAATCGAAATCGAACTTTGATGGGTGGGTTCATAGGTGTATTTTGACCCGCTGGATACAAAAATCCAACCTTTGTTACACGAAAATATACCTGGAAAGAAGTTACTTCGCATGGTCAGAAAAAGAGATTATCGAAAATATTTTTTTTTCAGAATCAAAATCGGACTTCAATGGGTGAGCTTCTAGGTGTATTCCGACCCGCTGAATCCGAAAATCCAAACTTTGATGACCAAAAATATGCTTGGAAAAAAGTTATTCCGCATGGTACGAAAAAGAGATGATCGAAAATATCTGTCTCCAGAATCGAATTCGAACTTTGATGGATGGGTTCATGGGTGTATTTTGACCCGCTGAATCCGAAAATCCAAACTTTGATGACCAAAAATATGCTTGGAAAAAAGTTATTCCGCATGGTACGAAAAAGAGATGAACGAAAATATCTGTCTCCAGAATTGAAATGGAACTTTGATGGGTGGGTTTATAGGTGTATTTTGACCCGCTGAATCCGAGAATCCAAGCTTTGATGACCAAAAATATGCTCGGAAAAAAGTTATTTCGCATGGTACGAAAAAGAGATGATCGGAAATATCTTTCTCCAGAATCGACATCGAACTTTGATGGGTGGGTTCATAGGTGTATTTTGACCCGCTGGATCCAAAAATCCAACCTTTGTTACACGAAAATACACCTGGAATGAAGTTATTCCGCATGGTACGAAAAAGAGATGATCGAAAATATCTGTCTCCAGAATCGGAATCGAACTTTGATGGGTGGGTTCATAGGTGTATTTTGACCCGCTGAATCCAAAAATCCAACCTTTGTTACACGAAAATACACCTGGAAAGAAGTTATTCCGCATGGTACGAAAAAGAGATGATCGAAAATATTTTTTCTCAGAATCGAATTCGGACTTTGATCGGTGAGTTTCTAGGTGTATTTCAACCCGCTGAATCCGAAAATCCAACCTCTGATGACCAAAAATATGCTTGGGAAAAAGTTATTTCGCATGGTACGAAAAAGAGATGATCGAAAATATCTGTCTCCAGAATCGAAATCGAACTTTGATGGATGGGTTCATAGGTGTATTTCGACCCGCTGAATCCGAAAATCCAACCTCTGATGACCAAAAATATGCTTGGAAAAAAGTTATTCCGCATGGTACGAAAAAGAGATGATCGAAAATATTTTTTTTCAGAATCAAAATCGGACTATGATGGTGAGTTTCTAGGTGTATTTCGACCCGCTGAATCCGAAAATCCAAACTTTGATGACCAAAAATATGCTTGGAAAAAAGTTATTTCGCATGGTACGAAAAAGAGATGATAGGAAATATCTGTCTCCAGAATCGAAATCGAACTTTGATGGGTGGGTTTATGGGTGTATTTTGACCCGCTGGATCCAAAAATCCAACCTTTGTTACACGAAAATACACCTGGAATGAAGTTATTTCGCATGGTCCGAAAAAGAGATGATCGAAAATATTTTTTTCAGAATCAAAATCGGACTTTAATGGGTGAGTTTCTAGGTGTATTTCGAACCGCTGAATCCGAAAATCCAAACTTTGATGACCAAAAATATGCTTGGAAAAAAGTTATTCCGCATGGTACGAAAAAGAGATGATCGAAAATATCTGTCTCCAGAATCGAAATCGAACTTTGATGGGTGGGGGTTCATAGGTGTATTTTGACCCGCTGAATCCAAAAATTCAACCTTTGTTACACGAAAATACACCTGGAAAGAAGTTATTCCGCATGGTACGAAAAAGAGATGATCGAAAATATCTGTCTCCAGAATCGAAATCGAACTTTGATGGGTGGGTTCATAGGTGTATTTTGACCCGTGATACCGAGAATCCAAGCTTTGACGACCAAAAATATGCTTGTAAAAAAGTTATTTCGCATGGTACGAAAAAGAGATGATCGGAAATATCTTTCTCCAGAATCGAAATCGAACTTTGATGGGTGGGTTCATAGGTGTATTTTGACCCGCTGGATACAAAAATCCAACCTTTGTTACACGAAAATATACCTGGAAAGAAGTTATTTCGCATGGTACGAAAAAGAGATGAACGAAAATATTTTTTTTCAGAATCAAAATCGGACTTTGATGGGTGAGTTTCTAGGTGTATATAGACCCGCTGGATCCAAAAATCCAACCTTTGATGACCAAAAATATGCTTGGGAAAAAGTTATTCCGCATGGTACGAAAAAGAGATGATCGAAAATATCTGTCTCCAGAATCGAAATCGAACTTTGATGGGTGGGTTCATAGGTGTATTTTGACCCGCTGAATCCAAAAATTCAACCTTTGTTACACGAAAATACACCTGGAAAGAAGTTATTCCGCATGGTACGAAAAAGAGATGATCGAAAATATCTGTCTCCAGAATCGAAATCGAACTTTGATGGGTGGGTTCATAGGTGTATTTTGACCCACTGAATCCGAGAATCCAAGCTTTGATGATCAAAAATATGCTTGGAAAAAAGTTATTTCGCATGGTACGAAAAAGAGATGATCGGAAATATCTTTCTCCAGAATCGAAATCAAACTTTGATGGGTGGGTTCATAGGTGTATTTTGGCCCGCTGAATACAAAAATCCAACCTTCGTTACACGAAAATACACCTGGAAAAGAGTTATTTCGCATGGTCCGAAAAAGAGATGATCGAAAATATTTTTTTTCAGAATCAAAATCGGACTTTAATGGGTGAGTTTCTGGGTGTATTTCGACCCGCTGAATCCGAAAATCCAAACTTTGATGACCAAAAATATGCTTGGAAAGAAGTTATTTCGCATGGTACGAAAAAGAGATGATCGAAAATATCTGTCTCCAGAATCGAAATCGAACTTTGATTGGTGGGATCATAGGTGTATTTTGACCCGCTGAATCCAAAAATCCAACCCTTGTTACACGAAAATACACCTGGAAAGAAGTTATTTTGCATGGTACGAAAAAGAGATGAACGAAAATATTTTTTTTCAGAATCAAAATCGGACTTTGATGGGTGAGTTTCTAGGTGTATATAGACCCGCTGAATCCAAAAATCCAACCTTTGATGACCAAAAATATGCTTGGAAAAAAGTTATTTCGCATGGTACGATAAAGGGATGATCGAAAATATCTGTCTCCAGAATCGAAATCGAACTTTGATGGGTGGGTTTATAGGTGTATTTTGACCCGCTGATACCGAAAATCCAAGCTTTGACGACCAAAAATATGCTTGTCAAAAAGTTATTTCGCATGGTACGAAAAAGAGATGATCGGAAATATCTTTCTCCAGAATCGAAATCGAACTTTGATGGGTGGGTTCATAGGTGTATTTTGACCCGCTGGATCCAAAAATCCAACCTTTGTTACACGAAAATATACCTGGAAAGAAGTTACTTCGCATGGTCAGAAAAAGAGATTATCGAAAATATTTTTTTTCAGAATCAAAATCGGACTTTAATGGGTGAGCTTCTAGGTGTATTCCGACCCGCTGAATCCGAAAATCCAAACTTTGATGACCAAAAATATGCTTGGAAAAAAGTTATTCCGCATGGTACGAAAAAGAGATGATCGAAAATATCTGTCTCCAGAATCGAAATGGAACTTTGATGGGTAGGTTTATAGGTGTATTTTGACCCGCTGAATCCGAGAATCCAAGCTTTGATGACCAAAAATATGCTCGGAAAAAAGTTATTTCGCATGGTACGAAAAAGAGATGATCGGAAATATCTTTCTCCATAATCGACATCGAACTTTGATGGGTGGGTTCATAGGTGTATTTTGACCCGCTGGATCCAAAAATCCATCCTTTGTTACACGAAAATACACCTGGAATGAAGTTATTTCGCATGGTCCGAAAAAGAGATGATCGAAAATATTTTGTTTCAGAATCAAAATCGGACTTTAATGGGTGAGTTTCTAGGTGTATTCCGACCCGCTGAATCCGAAAATCCAAGCTTTGATGACCAAAAATATGCTTGGAAAAAAGTTATTTCGCATGGTACGAAAAAGAGATGATCGAAAATATCTGTCTCCAGAATCGAAATCGAACTTTGATGGGTGGGTTTATGGGTGTATTTTGACCCGCTGGATCCCAAAATCCAACCTTTGTTACACGAAAATACACCTGGAATGAAGTTATTTCGCATGGTCCGAAAAAGAGATGATCGAAAATATTTTTTTTCAGAATCAAAATCGGACTTTAATGGGTGAGTTTCTAGGTGTATTTCGACCCGCTGAATCCGAGAATCCAAGCTTTGATGATCAAAAATATGCTTGGAAAAAAGTTATTTCGCATGGTACGATAAAGGGATGATCGAAAATATCTGTCTCCAGAATCGAAATCGAACTTTGATGGGTGGGTTTATAGGTGTATTTTGACCCGCTGATACCGAAAATCCAAGCTTTGACGACCAAAAATATGCTTGTAAAAAAGTTATTTCGCATGGTACGAAAAAGAGATGATCGGAAATATCTTTCTCCAGAATCGAAATCGAACTTTGATGGGTGGGTTCATAGGTGTATTTTGACCCGCTGGATCCAAAAATCCAACCTTTGTTACACGAAAATATACCTGGAAAGAAGTTACTTCGCATGGTCAGAAAAAGAGATTATCGAAAATATTTTTCTTCAGAATCAAAATCGGACTTTAATGGGTGAGCTTCTAGGTGTATTCCGACCCGCTGAATCCGAAAATCCAAACTTTGTTGACCAAAAATATGCTTGGAAAAAAGTTATTCCGCATGGTACGAAAAAGAGATGATCGAAAATATCTGTCTCCAGAATCGAAATCGAACTTTGATGGATGGGTTCATAGGTGTATTTTGACCCGCTGAATCCGAAAATCCAAACTTTGATGACCAAAAATATGCTTGGAAAAAAGTTATTCCGCATGGTACGAAAAAGAGATGATCGAAAATATCTGTCTCCAGAATCGAAATGGAACTTTGATGGGTAGGTTTATAGGTGTATTTTGACCCGCTGAATCCGAGAATCCAAGCTTTGATGACCAAAAATATGCTCGGAAAAAAGTTATTTCGCATGGTACGAAAAAGAGATGATCGGAAATATCTTTCTCCATAATCGACATCGAACTTTGATGGGTGGGTTCATAGGTGTATTTTGACCCGCTGGATCCAAAAATCCAACCTTTGTTACACGAAAATACACCTGGAATGAAGTTATTTCGCATGGTCCGAAAAAGAGATGATCGAAAATATTTTGTTTCAGAATCAAAATCGGACTTTAATGGGTGAGTTTCTAGGTGTATTCCGACCCGCTGAATCCGAAAATCCAAGCTTTGATGACCAAAAATATGCTTGGAAAAAAGTTATTTCGCATGGTACGAAAAAGAGATGATCGAAAATATCTGTCTCCAGAATCGAAATCGAACTTTGATGGGTGGGTTTATGGGTGTATTTTGACCCGCTGGATCCAAAAATCCAACCTTTGTTACACGAAAATACACCTGGAATGAAGTTATTTCGCATGGTCCGAAAAAGAGATGATCGAAAATATTTTTTTTCAGAATCAAAATCGGACTTTAATGGGTGAGTTTCTAGGTGTATTTCGACCCGCTGAATCCGAAAATCCAAACTTTGATGACCAAAAATATGCTTGGAAAAAAGTTATTCCGCATGGTACGAAAAAGAGATGATCGAAAATATCTGTCTCCAGAATCGAAATCGAACTTTGATGGGTGGGTTCATAGGTGTATTTCGACCCGTGATACCGAGAATCCAAGCTTTGACGGCCAAAAATATGCTTGTAAAAAAGTTATTTCGCATGGTACGAAAAAGAGATGATCGGAAATATCTTTCTCCAGAATCGAAATCGAACTTTGATGGGTGGGTTCATAGGTGTATTTTGACCCGCTGGATACAAAAATCCAACCTTTGTTACACGAAAATATACCTGGAAAGAAGTTATTTCGCATGGTACGAAAAAGAGATGAACGAAAATATTTTTTTTCAGAATCAAAATCGGACTTTGATGGGTGAGTTTCTAGGTGTATATAGACCCGCTGAATCCAAAAATCCAACCTTTGATGACCAAAAATATGCTTGGAAAAAAGTTATTTCGCATGGTACGATAAAGGGATGATCGAAAATATCTGTCTCCAGAATCGAAATCGAACTTTGATGGGTGGGTTTATAGGTGTATTTTGACCCGTGATACCGAGAATCCAAGCTTTGACGACCAAAAATATGCTTGTAAAAAAGTTATTTCGCATGGTACGAAAAAGAGATGATCGGAAATATCTTTCTCCAGAATCGAAATCGAACTTTGATGGGTGGGTTCATAGGTGTATTTTGACCCGCTGGATACAAAAATCCAACCTTTGTTACACGAAAATATACCTGGAAAGAAGTTACTTCGCATGGTCAGAAAAAGAGATTATCGAAAATATTTTTTTTTCAGAATCAAAATCGGACTTCAATGGGTGAGCTTCTAGGTGTATTCCGACCCGCTGAATCCGAAAATCCAAACTTTGATGACCAAAAATATGCTTGGAAAAAAGTTATTCCGCATGGTACGAAAAAGAGATGATCGAAAATATCTGTCTCCAGAATCGAATTCGAACTTTGATGGATGGGTTCATGGGTGTATTTTGACCCGCTGAATCCGAAAATCCAAACTTTGATGACCAAAAATATGCTTGGAAAAAAGTTATTCCGCATGGTACGAAAAAGAGATGAACGAAAATATCTGTCTCCAGAATTGAAATGGAACTTTGATGGGTGGGTTTATAGGTGTATTTTGACCCGCTGAATCCGAGAATCCAAGCTTTGATGACCAAAAATATGCTCGGAAAAAAGTTATTTCGCATGGTACGAAAAAGAGATGATCGGAAATATCTTTCTCCAGAATCGACATCGAACTTTGATGGGTGGGTTCATAGGTGTATTTTGACCCGCTGGATCCAAAAATCCAACCTTTGTTACACGAAAATACACCTGGAATGAAGTTATTCCGCATGGTACGAAAAAGAGATGATCGAAAATATCTGTCTCCAGAATCGGAATCGAACTTTGATGGGTGGGTTCATAGGTGTATTTTGACCCGCTGAATCCAAAAATCCAACCTTTGTTACACGAAAATACACCTGGAAAGAAGTTATTCCGCATGGTACGAAAAAGAGATGATCGAAAATATTTTTTCTCAGAATCGAATTCGGACTTTGATCGGTGAGTTTCTAGGTGTATTTCAACCCGCTGAATCCGAAAATCCAACCTCTGATGACCAAAAATATGCTTGGGAAAAAGTTATTTCGCATGGTACGAAAAAGAGATGATCGAAAATATCTGTCTCCAGAATCGAAATCGAACTTTGATGGATGGGTTCATAGGTGTATTTCGACCCGCTGAATCCGAAAATCCAACCTCTGATGACCAAAAATATGCTTGGAAAAAAGTTATTCCGCATGGTACGAAAAAGAGATGATCGAAAATATTTTTTTTCAGAATCAAAATCGGACTATGATGGGTGAGTTTCTAGGTGTATTTCGACCCGCTGAATCCGAAAATCCAAACTTTGATGACCAAAAATATGCTTGGAAAAAAGTTATTTCGCATGGTACGAAAAAGAGATGATCGAAAATATCTGTCTCCAGAATCGAAATCGAACTTTGATGGGTGGGTTTATGGGTGTATTTTGACCCGCTGGATCCAAAAATCCAACCTTTGTTACACGAAAATACACCTGCAATGAAGTTATTTCGCATGGTCCGAAAAAGAGATGATCGAAAATATTTTTTTTCAGAATCAAAATCGGACTTTAATGGGTGAGTTTCTAGGTGTATTTCGAACCGCTGAATCCGAAAATCCAAACTTTGATGACCAAAAATATGCTTGGAAAAAAGTTATTCCGCATGGTACGAAAAAGAGATGATCGAAAATATCTGTCTCCAGAATCGAAATCGAACTTTGATGGGTGGGTTCATAGGTGTATTTTGACCCGCTGAATCCAAAAATTCAACCTTTGTTACACGAAAATACACCTGGAAAGAAGTTATTCCGCATGGTACGAAAAAGAGATGATCGAAAATATCTGTCTCCAGAATCGAAATCGAACTTTGATGGGTGGGTTCATAGGTGTATTTTGACCCGCTGAATCCGAGAATCCAAGCTTTGATGATCAAAAATATGCTTGGAAAAAAGTTATTTCGCATGGTACGAAAAAGAGATGATCGGAAATATCTTTCTCCAGAATCGAAATCAAACTTTGATGGGTGGGTTCATAGGTGTATTTTGGCCCGCTGAATACAAAAATCCAACCTTCGTTACACGAAAATACACCTGGAAAAGAGTTATTTCGCATGGTCCGAAAAAGAGATGATCGAAAATATTTTTTTTCAGAATCAAAATCGGACTTTAATGGGTGAGTTTCTGGGTGTATTTCGACCCGCTGAATCCGAAAATCCAAACTTTGATGACCAAAAATATGCTTGGAAAGAAGTTATTTCGCATGGTACGAAAAAGAGATGATCGAAAATATCTGTCTCCAGAATCGAAATCGAACTTTGATTGGTGGGATCATAGGTGTATTTTGACCCGCTGAATCCAAAAATTCAACCTTTGTTACACGAAAATACACCTGGAAAGAAGTTATTCCGCATGGTACGAAAAAGAGATGATCGAAAATATCTGTCTCCAGAATCGAAATCGAACTTTGATGGGTGGGTTCATAGGTGTATTTTGACCCGCTGAATCCAAAAATCCAACCTTTGATGACCAAAAATATGCTTGGAAAAAAGTTATTTCGCATGGTACGATAAAGGGATGATCGAAAATATCTGTCTCCAGAATCGAAATCGAACTTTGATGGGTGGGTTTATAGGTGTATTTTGACCCGCTGATACCGAAAATCCAAGCTTTGACGACCAAAAATATGCTTGTAAAAAAGTTATTTCGCATGGTACGAAAAAGAGATGATCGGAAATATCTTTCTCCAGAATCGAAATCGAACTTTGATGGGTGGGTTCATAGGTGTATTTTGACCCGCTGGATCCAAAAATCCAACCTTTGTTACACGAAAATATACCTGGAAAGAAGTTACTTCGCATGGTCAGAAAAAGAGATTATCGAAAATATTTTTTTTCAGAATCAAAATCGGACTTTAATGGGTGAGCTTCTAGGTGTATTCCGACCCGCTGAATCCGAAAATCCAAACTTTGATGACCAAAAATATGCTTGGAAAAAAGTTATTCCGCATGGTACGAAAAAGAGATGATCGAAAATATCTGTCTCCAGAATCGAAATGGAACTTTGATGGGTAGGTTTATAGGTGTATTTTGACCCGCTGAATCCGAGAATCCAAGCTTTGATGACCAAAAATATGCTTGGAAAAAAGTTATTCCGCATGGTACGAAAAAGAGATGAACGAAAATATCTGTCTCCAGAATTGAAATGGAACTTTGATGGGTGGGTTTATAGGTGTATTTTGACCCGCTGAATCCGAGAATCCAAGCTTTGATGACCAAAAATATGCTCGGAAAAAAGTTATTTCGCATGGTACGAAAAAGAGATGACCGGAAATATCTTTCTCCAGAACCGACATCGAACTTTGATGGGTGGTTTCATAGGTGTATTTTGACCCGCTGGATCCAAAAATCCAACCTTTGTTACACGAAAATACACCTGGAATGAAGTTATTCCGCATGGTACGAAAAAGAGATGATCGAAAATATCTGTCTCCAGAATCGGAATCGAACTTTGATGGGTGGGTTCATAGGTGTATTTTGACCCGCTGAATCCAAAAATCCAACCTTTGTTACACGAAAATACACCTGGAAAGAAGTTATTCCGCATGGTACGAAAAAGAGATGATCGAAAATATTTTTTCTCAGAATCGAATTCGGACTTTGATCGGTGAGTTTCTAGGTGTATTTCAACCCGCTGAATCCGAAAATCCAACCTCTGATGACCAAAAATATGCTTGGGAAAAAGTTATTTCGCATGGTACGAAAAAGAGATGATCGAAAATATCTGTCTCCAGAATCGAAATCGAACTTTGATGGATGGGTTCATAGGTGTATTTCGACCCGCTGAATCCGAAAATCCAACCTCTGATGACCAAAAATATGCTTGGAAAAAAGTTATTCCGCATGGTACGAAAAAGAGATGATCGAAAATATTTTTTTTCAGAATCAAAATCGGACTTTGATGGGTGAGTTTCTAGGTGTATTTCGACCCGCTGAATCCGAAAATCCAAACTTTGATGACCAAAAATATGCTTGGAAAAAAGTTATTTCGCATGGTACGAAAAAGAGATGATCGAAAATATCTGTCTCCAGAATCGAAATCGAACTTTGATGGGTGGGTTTATGGGTGTATTTTGACCCGCTGGATCCAAAAATCCAACCTTTGTTACACGAAAATACACCTGGAATGAAGTTATTTCGCATGGTCCGAAAAAGAGATGATCGAAAATATTTTTTTTCAGAATCAAAATCGGACTTTAATGGGTGAGTTTCTAGGTGTATTTCGAACCGCTGAATCCGAAAATCCAAACTTTGATGACCAAAAATATGCTTGTAAAAAAGTTATTTCGCATGGTACGAAAAAGAGATGATCGGAAATATCTTTCTCCAGAATCGAAATCGAACTTTGATGGGTGGGTTCATAGGTGTATTTTGACCCGCTGGATCCAAAAATCCAACCTTTGTTACACGAAAATATACCTGGAAAGAAGTTACTTCGCATGGTCAGAAAAAGAGATTATCGAAAATATTTTTCTTCAGAATCAAAATCGGACTTTAATGGGTGAGCTTCTAGGTGTATTCCGACCCGCTGAATCCGAAAATCCAAACTTTGTTGACCAAAAATATGCTTGGAAAAAAGTTATTCCGCATGGTACGAAAAAGAGATGATCGAAAATATCTGTCTCCAGAATCGAAATCGAACTTTGATGGATGGGTTCATAGGTGTATTTTGACCCGCTGAATCCGAAAATCCAAACTTTGATGACCAAAAATATGCTTGGAAAAAAGTTATTCCGCATGGTACGAAAAAGAGATGATCGAAAATATCTGTCTCCAGAATCGAAATGGAACTTTGATGGGTAGGTTTATAGGTGTATTTTGACCCGCTGAATCCGAGAATCCAAGCTTTGATGACCAAAAATATGCTCGGAAAAAAGTTATTTCGCATGGTACGAAAAAGAGATGATCGGAAATATCTTTCTCCATAATCGACATCGAACTTTGATGGGTGGGTTCATAGGTGTATTTTGACCCGCTGGATCCAAAAATCCAACCTTTGTTACACGAAAATACACCTGGAATGAAGTTATTTCGCATGGTCCGAAAAAGAGATGATCGAAAATATTTTGTTTCAGAATCAAAATCGGACTTTAATGGGTGAGTTTCTAGGTGTATTCCGACCCGCTGAATCCGAAAATCCAAGCTTTGATGACCAAAAATATGCTTGGAAAAAAGTTATTTCGCATGGTACGAAAAAGAGATGATCGAAAATATCTGTCTCCAGAATCGAAATCGAACTTTGATGGGTGGGTTTATGGGTGTATTTTGACCCGCTGGATCCAAAAATCCAACCTTTGTTACACGAAAATACACCTGGAATGAAGTTATTTCGCATGGTCCGAAAAAGAGATGATCGAAAATATTTTTTTTCAGAATCAAAATCGGACTTTAATGGGTGAGTTTCTAGGTGTATTTCGACCCGCTGAATCCGAAAATCCAAACTTTGATGACCAAAAATATGCTTGGAAAAAAGTTATTCCGCATGGTACGAAAAAGAGATGATCGAAAATATCTGTCTCCAGAATCGAAATCGAACTTTGATGGGTGGGTTCATAGGTGTATTTCGACCCGTGATACCGAGAATCCAAGCTTTGACGGCCAAAAATATGCTTGTAAAAAAGTTATTTCGCATGGTACGAAAAAGAGATGATCGGAAATATCTTTCTCCAGAATCGAAATCGAACTTTGATGGGTGGGTTCATAGGTGTATTTTGACCCGCTGGATACAAAAATCCAACCTTTGTTACACGAAAATATACCTGGAAAGAAGTTATTTCGCATGGTACGAAAAAGAGATGAACGAAAATATTTTTTTTCAGAATCAAAATCGGACTTTGATGGGTGAGTTTCTAGGTGTATATAGACCCGCTGAATCCAAAAATCCAACCTTTGATGACCAAAAATATGCTTGGAAAAAAGTTATTTCGCATGGTACGATAAAGGGATGATCGAAAATATCTGTCTCCAGAATCGAAATCGAACTTTGATGGGTGGGTTTATAGGTGTATTTTGACCCGTGATACCGAGAATCCAAGCTTTGACGACCAAAAATATGCTTGTAAAAAAGTTATTTCGCATGGTACGAAAAAGAGATGATCGGAAATATCTTTCTCCAGAATCGAAATCGAACTTTGATGGGTGGGTTCATAGGTGTATTTTGACCCGCTGGATACAAAAATCCAACCTTTGTTACACGAAAATATACCTGGAAAGAAGTTACTTCGCATGGTCAGAAAAAGAGATTATCGAAAATATTTTTTTTTCAGAATCAAAATCGGACTTCAATGGGTGAGCTTCTAGGTGTATTCCGACCCGCTGAATCCGAAAATCCAAACTTTGATGACCAAAAATATGCTTGGAAAAAAGTTATTCCGCATGGTACGAAAAAGAGATGATCGAAAATATCTGTCTCCAGAATCGAATTCGAACTTTGATGGATGGGTTCATGGGTGTATTTTGACCCGCTGAATCCGAAAATCCAAACTTTGATGACCAAAAATATGCTTGGAAAAAAGTTATTCCGCATGGTACGAAAAAGAGATGAACGAAAATATCTGTCTCCAGAATTGAAATGGAACTTTGATGGGTGGGTTTATAGGTGTATTTTGACCCGCTGAATCCGAGAATCCAAGCTTTGATGACCAAAAATATGCTCGGAAAAAAGTTATTTCGCATGGTACGAAAAAGAGATGATCGGAAATATCTTTCTCCAGAATCGACATCGAACTTTGATGGGTGGGTTCATAGGTGTATTTTGACCCGCTGGATCCAAAAATCCAACCTTTGTTACACGAAAATACACCTGGAATGAAGTTATTCCGCATGGTACGAAAAAGAGATGATCGAAAATATCTGTCTCCAGAATCGGAATCGAACTTTGATGGGTGGGTTCATAGGTGTATTTTGACCCGCTGAATCCAAAAATCCAACCTTTGTTACACGAAAATACACCTGGAAAGAAGTTATTCCGCATGGTACGAAAAAGAGATGATCGAAAATATTTTTTCTCAGAATCGAATTCGGACTTTGATCGGTGAGTTTCTAGGTGTATTTCAACCCGCTGAATCCGAAAATCCAACCTCTGATGACCAAAAATATGCTTGGGAAAAAGTTATTTCGCATGGTACGAAAAAGAGATGATCGAAAATATCTGTCTCCAGAATCGAAATCGAACTTTGATGGATGGGTTCATAGGTGTATTTCGACCCGCTGAATCCGAAAATCCAACCTCTGATGACCAAAAATATGCTTGGAAAAAAGTTATTCCGCATGGTACGAAAAAGAGATGATCGAAAATATTTTTTTTCAGAATCAAAATCGGACTATGATGGGTGAGTTTCTAGGTGTATTTCGACCCGCTGAATCCGAAAATCCAAACTTTGATGACCAAAAATATGCTTGGAAAAAAGTTATTTCGCATGGTACGAAAAAGAGATGATCGAAAATATCTGTCTCCAGAATCGAAATCGAACTTTGATGGGTGGGTTTATGGGTGTATTTTGACCCGCTGGATCCAAAAATCCAACCTTTGTTACACGAAAATACACCTGCAATGAAGTTATTTCGCATGGTCCGAAAAAGAGATGATCGAAAATATTTTTTTTCAGAATCAAAATCGGACTTTAATGGGTGAGTTTCTAGGTGTATTTCGAACCGCTGAATCCGAAAATCCAAACTTTGATGACCAAAAATATGCTTGGAAAAAAGTTATTCCGCATGGTACGAAAAAGAGATGATCGAAAATATCTGTCTCCAGAATCGAAATCGAACTTTGATGGGTGGGTTCATAGGTGTATTTTGACCCGCTGAATCCAAAAATTCAACCTTTGTTACACGAAAATACACCTGGAAAGAAGTTATTCCGCATGGTACGAAAAAGAGATGATCGAAAATATCTGTCTCCAGAATCGAAATCGAACTTTGATGGGTGGGTTCATAGGTGTATTTTGACCCGCTGAATCCGAGAATCCAAGCTTTGATGATCAAAAATATGCTTGGAAAAAAGTTATTTCGCATGGTACGAAAAAGAGATGATCGGAAATATCTTTCTCCAGAATCGAAATCAAACTTTGATGGGTGGGTTCATAGGTGTATTTTGGCCCGCTGAATACAAAAATCCAACCTTCGTTACACGAAAATACACCTGGAAAAGAGTTATTTCGCATGGTCCGAAAAAGAGATGATCGAAAATATTTTTTTTCAGAATCAAAATCGGACTTTAATGGGTGAGTTTCTGGGTGTATTTCGACCCGCTGAATCCGAAAATCCAAACTTTGATGACCAAAAATATGCTTGGAAAGAAGTTATTTCGCATGGTACGAAAAAGAGATGATCGAAAATATCTGTCTCCAGAATCGAAATCGAACTTTGATTGGTGGGATCATAGGTGTATTTTGACCCGCTGAATCCAAAAATTCAACCTTTGTTACACGAAAATACACCTGGAAAGAAGTTATTCCGCATGGTACGAAAAAGAGATGATCGAAAATATCTGTCTCCAGAATCGAAATCGAACTTTGATGGGTGGGTTCATAGGTGTATTTTGACCCGCTGAATCCAAAAATCCAACCTTTGATGACCAAAAATATGCTTGGAAAAAAGTTATTTCGCATGGTACGATAAAGGGATGATCGAAAATATCTGTCTCCAGAATCGAAATCGAACTTTGATGGGTGGGTTTATAGGTGTATTTTGACCCGCTGATACCGAAAATCCAAGCTTTGACGACCAAAAATATGCTTGTAAAAAAGTTATTTCGCATGGTACGAAAAAGAGATGATCGGAAATATCTTTCTCCAGAATCGAAATCGAACTTTGATGGGTGGGTTCATAGGTGTATTTTGACCCGCTGGATCCAAAAATCCAACCTTTGTTACACGAAAATATACCTGGAAAGAAGTTACTTCGCATGGTCAGAAAAAGAGATTATCGAAAATATTTTTTTTCAGAATCAAAATCGGACTTTAATGGGTGAGCTTCTAGGTGTATTCCGACCCGCTGAATCCGAAAATCCAAACTTTGATGACCAAAAATATGCTTGGAAAAAAGTTATTCCGCATGGTACGAAAAAGAGATGATCGAAAATATCTGTCTCCAGAATCGAAATGGAACTTTGATGGGTAGGTTTATAGGTGTATTTTGACCCGCTGAATCCGAGAATCCAAGCTTTGATGACCAAAAATATGCTTGGAAAAAAGTTATTCCGCATGGTACGAAAAAGAGATGAACGAAAATATCTGTCTCCAGAATTGAAATGGAACTTTGATGGGTGGGTTTATAGGTGTATTTTGACCCGCTGAATCCGAGAATCCAAGCTTTGATGACCAAAAATATGCTCGGAAAAAAGTTATTTCGCATGGTACGAAAAAGAGATGACCGGAAATATCTTTCTCCAGAACCGACATCGAACTTTGATGGGTGGTTTCATAGGTGTATTTTGACCCGCTGGATCCAAAAATCCAACCTTTGTTACACGAAAATACACCTGGAATGAAGTTATTCCGCATGGTACGAAAAAGAGATGATCGAAAATATCTGTCTCCAGAATCGGAATCGAACTTTGATGGGTGGGTTCATAGGTGTATTTTGACCCGCTGAATCCAAAAATCCAACCTTTGTTACACGAAAATACACCTGGAAAGAAGTTATTCCGCATGGTACGAAAAAGAGATGATCGAAAATATTTTTTCTCAGAATCGAATTCGGACTTTGATCGGTGAGTTTCTAGGTGTATTTCAACCCGCTGAATCCGAAAATCCAACCTCTGATGACCAAAAATATGCTTGGGAAAAAGTTATTTCGCATGGTACGAAAAAGAGATGATCGAAAATATCTGTCTCCAGAATCGAAATCGAACTTTGATGGATGGGTTCATAGGTGTATTTCGACCCGCTGAATCCGAAAATCCAACCTCTGATGACCAAAAATATGCTTGGAAAAAAGTTATTCCGCATGGTACGAAAAAGAGATGATCGAAAATATTTTTTTTCAGAATCAAAATCGGACTTTGATGGGTGAGTTTCTAGGTGTATTTCGACCCGCTGAATCCGAAAATCCAAACTTTGATGACCAAAAATATGCTTGGAAAAAAGTTATTTCGCATGGTACGAAAAAGAGATGATCGAAAATATCTGTCTCCAGAATCGAAATCGAACTTTGATGGGTGGGTTTATGGGTGTATTTTGACCCGCTGGATCCAAAAATCCAACCTTTGTTACACGAAAATACACCTGGAATGAAGTTATTTCGCATGGTCCGAAAAAGAGATGATCGAAAATATTTTTTTTCAGAATCAAAATCGGACTTTAATGGGTGAGTTTCTAGGTGTATTTCGAACCGCTGAATCCGAAAATCCAAACTTTGATGACCAAAAATATGCTTGGAAAAAAGTTATTCCGCATGGTACGAAAAAGAGATGATCGAAAATATCTGTCTCCAGAATCGAAATCGAACTTTGATGGGTGGGTTCATAGGTGTATTTTGACCCGCTGAATCCAAAAATTCAACCTTTGTTACACGAAAATACACCTGGAAAGAAGTTATTCCGCATGGTACGAAAAAGAGATGATCGAAAATATCTGTCTCCAGAATCGAAATCGAACTTTGATGGGTGGGTTTCTAGGTGTATTTCGACCCGCTGAATCCGAAAATCCAAACTTTGATGACCAAAAATATGCTTGGAAAAAAGTTATTTCGCATGGTACGAAAAAGAGATGATCGAAAATATCTGTCTCCAGAATCGAAATCGAACTTTGATGGGTGGGTTTATGGGTGTATTTTGACCCGCTGGATCCAAAAATCCAACCTTTGTTACACGAAAATACACCTGGAATGAAGTTATTTCGCATGGTCCGAAAAAGAGATGATCGAAAATATTTTTTTTCAGAATCAAAATCGGACTTTAATGGGTGAGTTTCTAGGTGTATTTCGAACCGCTGAATCCGAAAATCCAAACTTTGATGACCAAAAATATGCTTGGAAAAAAGTTATTCCGCATGGTACGAAAAAGAGATGATCGAAAATATCTGTCTCCAGAATCGAAATCGAACTTTGATGGGTGGGTTCATAGGTGTATTTTGACCCGCTGAATCCAAAAATTCAACCTTTGTTACACGAAAATACACCTGGAAAGAAGTTATTCCGCATGGTACGAAAAAGAGATGATCGAAAATATCTGTCTCCAGAATCGAAATCGAACTTTGATGGGTGGGTTCATAGGTGTATTTTGACCCGCTGAATCCGAGAATCCAAGCTTTGATGATCAAAAATATGCTTGGAAAAAAGTTATTTCGCATGGTACGAAAAAGAGATGATCGGAAATATCTTTCTCCAGAATCGAAATCAAACTTTGATGGGTGGGTTCATAGGTGTAGTTTGGCCCGCTGAATACAAAAATCCAACCTTCGTTACACGAAAATACACCTGGAAAAGAGTTATTTCGCATGGTCCGAAAAAGAGATGATCGAAAATATTTTTTTTCAGAATCAAAATCGGACTTTATTGGGTGAGTTTCTGGGTGTATTTCGACCCGCTGAATCCGAAAATCCAAACTTTGATGACCAAAAATATGCTTGGAAAGAAGTTATTTCGCATGGTACGAAAAAGAGATGATCGGAAATATCTTTCTCCAGAATCGACATCGAACTTTGATGGGTGGTTTCATAGGTGTATTTTGACCCGCTGGATCCAAAAATCCAACCTTTGTTACACGAAAATACACCTGGAATGAAGTTATTCCGCATGGTACGAAAAAGAGATGATCGAAAATATCTGTCTCCAGAATCGGAATCGAACTTTGATGGGTGGGTTCATAGGTGTATTTTGACCCGCTGAATCCAAAAATCCAACCTTTGTTACACGAAAATACACCTGGAAAGAAGTTATTCCGCATGGTACGAAAAAGAGATGATCGAAAATATTTTTTCTCAGAATCGAATTCGGACTTTGATCGGTGAGTTTCTAGGTGTATTTCAACCCGCTGAATCCGAAAATCCAACCTCTGATGACCAAAAATATGCTTGGGAAAAAGTTATTTCGCATGGTACGAAAAAGAGATGATCGAAAATATCTGTCTCCAGAATCGAAATCGAACTTTGATGGATGGGTTCATAGGTGTATTTCGACCCGCTGAATCCGAAAATCCAACCGCTGATGACCAAAAATATGCTTGGAAAAAAGTTATTCCGCATGGTACGAAAAAGAGATGATCGAAAATATTTTTTTTCAGAATCAAAATCGGACTTTGATGGGTGAGTTTCTAGGTGTATTTCGACCCGCTGAATCCGAAAATCCAAACTTTGATGACCAAAAATATGCTTGGAAAAAAGTTATTTCGCATGGTACGAAAAAGAGATGATCGAAAATATCTGTCTCCAGAATCGAAATCGAACTTTGATGGGTGGGTTTATGGGTGTATTTTGACCCGCTGGATCCAAAAATCCAACCTTTGTTACACGAAAATACACCTGGAATGAAGTTATTTCGCATGGTCCGAAAAAGAGATGATCGAAAATATTTTTTTTCAGAATCAAAATCGGACTTTAATGGGTGAGTTTCTAGGTGTATTTCGAACCGCTGAATCCGAAAATCCAAACTTTGATGACCAAAAATATGCTTGGAAAAAAGTTATTCCGCATGGTACGAAAAAGAGATGATCGAAAATATCTGTCTCCAGAATCGAAATCGAACTTTGATGGGTGGGTTCATAGGTGTATTTTGACCCGCTGAATCCAAAAATTCAACCTTTGTTACACGAAAATACACCTGGAAAGAAGTTATTCCGCATGGTACGAAAAAGAGATGATCGAAAATATCTGTCTCCAGAATCGAAATCGAACTTTGATGGGTGGGTTCATAGGTGTATTTTGACCCGCTGAATCCGAGAATCCAAGCTTTGATGATCAAAAATATGCTTGGAAAAAAGTTATTTCGCATGGTACGAAAAAGAGATGATCGGAAATATCTTTCTCCAGAATCGAAATCAAACTTTGATGGGTGGGTTCATAGGTGTAGTTTGGCCCGCTGAATACAAAAATCCAACCTTCGTTACACGAAAATACACCTGGAAAAGAGTTATTTCGCATGGTCCGAAAAAGAGATGATCGAAAATATTTTTTTTCAGAATCAAAATCGGACTTTAATGGGTGAGTTTCTGGGTGTATTTCGACCCGCTGAATCCGAAAATCCAAACTTTGATGACCAAAAATATGCTTGGAAAGAAGTTATTTCGCATGGTACGAAAAAGAGATGATCGAAAATATCTGTCTCCAGAATCGAAATCGAACTTTGATTGGTGGGATCATAGGTGTATTTTGACCCGCTGAATCCAAAAATCCAACCCTTGTTACACGAAAATACACCTGGAAAGAAGTTATTTTGCATGGTACGAAAAAGAGATGAACGAAAATATTTTTTTTCAGAATCAAAATCGGACTTTGATGGGTGAGTTTCTAGGTGTATATAGACCCGCTGAATCCAAAAATATGCTTGGAAAAAAGTTATTTCGCATGGTACGATAAAGGGATGATCGAAAATATCTGTCTCCAGAATCGAAATCGAACTTTGATGGGTGGGTTTATAGGTGTATTTTGACCCGCTGATACCGAAAATCCAAGCTTTGACGACCAAAAATATGCTTGTCAAAAAGTTATTTCGCATGGTACGAAAAAGAGATGATCGGAAATATCTTTCTCCAGAATCGAAATCGAACTTTGATGGGTGGGTTCATAGGTGTATTTTGACCCGCTGGATCCAAAAATCCAACCCTTGTTACACGAAAATATACCTGGAAAGAAGTTACTTCGCATGGTCAGAAAAAGAGATTATCGAAAATATTTTTTTTCAGAATCAAAATCGGACTTTAATGGGTGAGCTTCTAGGTGTATTCCGACCCGCTGAATCCGAAAATCCAAACTTTGATGACCAAAAATATGCTTGGAAAAAAGTTATTCCGCATGGTACGAAAAAGAGATGATCGAAAATATCTGTCTCCAGAATCGAAATGGAACTTTGATGGGTAGGTTTATAGGTGTATTTTGACCCGCTGAATCCGAGAATCCAAGCTTTGATGACCAAAAATATGCTCGGAAAAAAGTTATTTCGCATGGTACGAAAAAGAGATGATCGGAAATATCTTTCTCCATAATCGACATCGAACTTTGATGGGTGGGTTCATAGGTGTATTTTGACCCGCTGGATCCAAAAATCCAACCTTTGTTACACGAAAATACACCTGGAATGAAGTTATTTCGCATGGTCCGAAAAAGAGATGATCGAAAATATTTTGTTTCAGAATCAAAATCGGACTTTAATGGGTGAGTTTCTAGGTGTATTCCGACCCGCTGAATCCGAAAATCCAAGCTTTGATGACCAAAAATATGCTTGGAAAAAAGTTATTTCGCATGGTACGAAAAAGAGATGATCGAAAATATCTGTCTCCAGAATCGAAATCGAACTTTGATGGGTGGGTTTATGGGTGTATTTTGACCCGCTGGATCCCAAAATCCAACCTTTGTTACACGAAAATACACCTGGAATGAAGTTATTTCGCATGGTCCGAAAAAGAGATGATCGAAAATATTTTTTTTCAGAATCAAAATCGGACTTTAATGGGTGAGTTTCTAGGTGTATTTCGACCCGCTGAATCCGAGAATCCAAGCTTTGATGATCAAAAATATGCTTGGAAAAAAGTTATTTCGCATGGTACGATAAAGGGATGATCGAAAATATCTGTCTCCAGAATCGAAATCGAACTTTGATGGGTGGGTTTATAGGTGTATTTTGACCCGCTGATACCGAAAATCCAAGCTTTGACGACCAAAAATATGCTTGTAAAAAAGTTATTTCGCATGGTACGAAAAAGAGATGATCGGAAATATCTTTCTCCAGAATCGAAATCGAACTTTGATGGGTGGGTTCATAGGTGTATTTTGACCCGCTGGATCCAAAAATCCAACCCTTGTTACACGAAAATATACCTGGAAAGAAGTTACTTCGCATGGTCAGAAAAAGAGATTATCGAAAATATTTTTTTTCAGAATCAAAATCGGACTTTAATGGGTGAGCTTCTAGGTGTATTCCGACCCGCTGAATCCGAAAATCCAAACTTTGATGACCAAAAATATGCTTGGAAAAAAGTTATTCCGCATGGTACGAAAAAGAGATGATCGAAAATATCTGTCTCCAGAATCGAAATGGAACTTTGATGGGTAGGTTTATAGGTGTATTTTGACCCGCTGAATCCGAGAATCCAAGCTTTGATGACCAAAAATATGCTCGGAAAAAAGTTATTTCGCATGGTACGAAAAAGAGATGATCGGAAATATCTTTCTCCATAATCGACATCGAACTTTGATGGGTGGGTTCATAGGTGTATTTTGACCCGCTGGATCCAAAAATCCAACCTTTGTTACACGAAAATACACCTGGAATGAAGTTATTTCGCATGGTCCGAAAAAGAGATGATCGAAAATATTTTGTTTCAGAATCAAAATCGGACTTTAATGGGTGAGTTTCTAGGTGTATTCCGACCCGCTGAATCCGAAAATCCAAGCTTTGATGACCAAAAATATGCTTGGAAAAAAGTTATTTCGCATGGTACGAAAAAGAGATGATCGAAAATATCTGTCTCCAGAATCGAAATCGAACTTTGATGGGTGGGTTTATGGGTGTATTTTGACCCGCTGGATCCAAAAATCCAACCTTTGTTACACGAAAATACACCTGGAATGAAGTTATTTCGCATGGTCCGAAAAAGAGATGATCGAAAATATTTTTTTTCAGAATCAAAATCGGACTTTAATGGGTGAGTTTCTAGGTGTATTTCGACCCGCTGAATCCGAAAATCCAAACTTTGATGACCAAAAATATGCTTGGAAAAAAGTTATTCCGCATGGTACGAAAAAGAGATGATCGAAAATATCTGTCTCCAGAATCGAAATCGAACTTTGATGGGTGGGTTCATAGGTGTATTTTGACCCGCTGAATCCAAAAATCCAACCTTTGTTATACGCAAATACACCTGGAAAGAAGTTATTCCGCATGGTACGAAAAAGAGATGATCGAAAATATCTGTCTCCAGAATCGAAATCGAACTTTGATGGGTGGGTTCATAGGTGTATTTTGGCCCGCTGAATACAAAAATCCAACCTTCGTTACACGAAAATACACCTGGAAAAGAGTTATTTCGCATGGTCCGAAAAAGAGATGATCGAAAATATTTTTTTTCAGAATCAAAATCGGACTTCAATGGGTGAGTTTCTGGGTGTATTCCGACCCGCTGAATCCGAAAATCCAAACTTTGATGACCAAAAATATGCTTGGAAAGAAGTTATTTCGCATGGTATGAAAAAGAGATGATCGAAAATATCTGTCTCCAGAATCGAAATCGAACTTTGATGGGTGGGTTCATAGGTGTATTTTGACCCGCTGGATACAAAAATCCAACCTTTGTTACACGAAAATATACCTGGAAAGAAGATACTTCGCATGGTCAGAAAAAGAGATTATCGAAAATATTTTTTTTTCAGAATCAAAATCGGACTTCAATGGGTGAGCTTCTAGGTGTATTCCGACCCGCTGAATCCGAAAATCCAAACTTTGATGACCAAAAATATGCTTGGAAAAAAGTTATTCCGCATGGTACGAAAAAGAGATGATCGAAAATATCTGTCTCCAGAATCGAATTCGAACTTTGATGGATGGGTTCATGGGTGTATTTTGACCCGCTGAATCCGAAAATCCAAACTTTGATGACCAAAAATATGCTTGGAAAAAAGTTATTCCGCATGGTACGAAAAAGAGATGAACGAAAATATCTGTCTCCAGAATTGAAATGGAACTTTGATGGGTGGGTTTATAGGTGTATTTTGACCCGCTGAATCCGAAAATCCAAGCTTTGATGACCAAAAATATGCTCGGAAAAAAGTTATTTCGCATGGTACGAAAAAGAGATGATCGGAAATATCTTTCTCCAGAATCGACATCGAACTTTGATGGGTGGGTTCATAGGTGTATTTTGACCCGCTGGATCCAAAAATCCAACCTTTGTTACACGAAAATACACCTGGAATGAAGTTATTCCGCATGGTACGAAAAAGAGATGATCGAAAATATCTGTCTCCAGAATCGGAATCGAACTTTGATGGGTGGGATCATAGGTGTATTTTGACCCGCTGAATCCAAAAATCCAACCTTTGTTACACGAAAATACACCTGGAAAGAAGTTATTCCGCATGGTACGAAAAAGAGATGATCGAAAATATTTTTTCTCAGAATCGAATTCGGACTTTGATCGGTGAGTTTCTAGGTGTATTTCAACCCGCTGAATCCGAAAATCCAACCTCTGATGACCAAAAATATGTTTGGGAAAAAGTTATTTCGCATGGTACGAAAAAGAGATGATCGAAAATATCTGTCTCCAGAATCGAAATCGAACTTTGATGGATGGGTTCATAGGTGTATTTCGACCCGCTGAATCCGAAAATCCAACCTCTGATGACCAAAAATATGCTTGGAAAAAAGTTATTCCGCATGGTACGAAAAAGAGATGATCGAAAATATTTTTTTTCAGAATCAAAATCGGACTATGATGGGTGAGTTTCTAGGTGTATTTCGACCCGCTGAATCCGAAAATCCAAACTTTGATGACCAAAAATATGCTTGGAAAAAAGTTATTTCGCATGGTACGAAAAAGAGATGATCGAAAATATCTGTCTCCAGAATCGAAATCGAACTTTGATGGGTGGGTTTATGGGTGTATTTTGACCCGCTGGATCCAAAAATCCAACCTTTGTTACACGAAAATACACCTGGAATGAAGTTATTTCGCATGGTCCGAAAAAGAGATGATCGAAAATATTTTTTTTCAGAATCAAAATCGGACTTTAATGGGTGAGTTTCTAGGTGTATTTCGAACCGCTGAATCCGAAAATCCAAACTTTGGTGACCAAAAATATGCTTGGAAAAAAGTTATTCCGCATGGTACGAAAAAGAGATGATCGAAAATATCTGTCTCCAGAATCGAAATCGAACTTTGATGGGTGGGTTCATAGGTGTATTTTGACCCGCTGAATCCAAAAATTCAACCTTTGTTACACGAAAATACACCTGGAAAGAAGTTATTCCGCATGGTACGATAAAGAGATGATCGAAAATATCTGTCTCCAGAATCGAAATCGAACTTTGATGGGTGGGTTCATAGGTGTATTTTGACCCGCTGAATCCGAGAATCCAAGCTTTGATGATCAAAAATATGCTTGGAAAAAAGTTATTTCGCATGGTACGAAAAAGAGATGATCGGGAATATCTTTCTCCAGAATCGAAATCAAACTTTGATGGGTGGGTTCATAGGTGTATTTTGGCCCGCTGAATACAAAAATCCAACCTTCGTTACACGAAAATACACCTGGAAAAGAGTTATTTCGCATGGTCCGAAAAAGAGATGATCGAAAATATTTTTTTTCAGAATCAAAATCGGACTTCAATGGGTGAGTTTCTGGGTGTATTTCGACCCGCTGAATCCGAAAATCCAAACTTTGATGACCAAAAATATGCTTGGAAAGAAGTTATTTCGCATGGTACGAAAAAGAGATGATCGAAAATATCTGTCTCCAGAATCGAAATCGAACTTTGATTGGTGGGATCATAGGTGTATTTTGACCCGCTGAATCCAAAAATTCAACCTTTGTTACACGAAAATACACCTGGAAAGAAGTTATTCCGCATGGTACGAAAAAGAGATGATCGAAAATATCTGTCTCCAGAATCGAAATCGAACTTTGATGGGTGGGTTCATAGGTGTATTTTGACCCGCTGAATCCAAAAATCCAACCTTTGATGACCAAAAATATGCTTGGAAAAAAGTTATTTCGCATGGTACGATAAAGGGATGATCGAAAATATCTGTCTCCAGAATCGAAATCGAACTTTGATGGGTGGGTTTATAGGTGTATTTTGACCCGCTGATACCGAAAATCCAAGCTTTGACGACCAAAAATATGCTTGTAAAAAAGTTATTTCGCATGGTACGAAAAAGAGATGATCGGAAATATCTTTCTCCAGAATCGAAATCGAACTTTGATGGGTGGGTTCATAGGTGTATTTTGACCCGCTGGATCCAAAAATCCAACCTTTGTTACACGAAAATATACCTGGAAAGAAGTTACTTCGCATGGTCAGAAAAAGAGATTATCGAAAATATTTTTTTTCAGAATCAAAATCGGACTTTAATGGGTGAGCTTCTAGGTGTATTCCGACCCGCTGAATCCGAAAATCCAAACTTTGATGACCAAAAATATGCTTGGAAAAAAGTTATTCCGCATGGTAAGAAAAAGAGATGATCGAAAATATCTGTCTCCAGAATCGAAATGGAACTTTGATGGGTAGGTTTATAGGTGTATTTTGACCCGCTGAATCCGAGAATCCAAGCTTTGATGACCAAAAATATGCTTGGAAAAAAGTTATTCCGCATGGTACGAAAAAGAGATGATCGAAAATATCTGTCTCCAGAATCGAAATCGAACTTTGATTGGTGGGATCATAGGTGTATTTTGACCCGCTGAATCCAAAAATCCAACCCTTGTTACACGAAAATACACCTGGAAAGAAGTTATTTTGCATGGTACGAAAAAGAGATGAACGAAAATATTTTTTTTCAGAATCAAAATCGGACTTTGATGGGTGAGTTTCTAGGTGTATATAGACCCGCTGAATCCAAAAATCCAACCTTTGATGACCAAAAATATGCTTGGAAAAAAGTTATTTCGCATGGTACGATAAAGGGATGATCGAAAATATCTGTCTCCAGAATCGAAATCGAACTTTGATGGGTGGGTTTATAGGTGTATTTTGACCCGCTGATACCGAAAATCCAAGCTTTGACGACCAAAAATATGCTCGGAAAAAAGTTATTTCGCATGGTACGAAAAAGAGATGATCGGAAATATCTTTCTCCATAATCGACATCGAACTTTGATGGGTGGGTTCATAGGTGTATTTTGACCCGCTGAATCCGAGAATCCAAGCTTTGATGACCAAAAATATGCTCGGAAAAAAGTTATTTCGCATGGTACGAAAAAGAGATGATCGGAAATATCTTTCTCCATAATCGACATCGAACTTTGATGGGTGGGTTCATAGGTGTATTTTGACCCGCTGGATCCAAAAATCCAACCTTTGTTACACGAAAATACACCTGGAATGAAGTTATTTCGCATGGTCCGAAAAAGAGATGATCGAAAATATTTTGTTTCAGAATCAAAATCGGACTTTAATGAGTGAGTTTCTAGGTGTATTCCGACCCGCTGAATCCGAAAATCCAAGCTTTGATGACCAAAAATATGCTTGGAAAAAAGTTATTTCGCATGGTACGAAAAAGAGATGATCGAAAATATCTGTCTCCAGAATCGAAATCGAACTTTGATGGGTGGGTTTATGGGTGTATTTTGACCCGCTGGATCCCAAAATCCAACCTTTGTTACACGAAAATACACCTGGAATGAAGTTATTTCGCATGGTCCGAAAAAGAGATGATCGAAAATATTTTTTTTCAGAATCAAAATCGGACTTTAATGGGTGAGTTTCTAGGTGTATTTCGACCCGCTGAATCCGAGAATCCAAGCTTTGATGATCAAAAATATGCTTGGAAAAAAGTTATTTCGCATGGTACGATAAAGGGATGATCGAAAATATCTGTCTCCAGAATCGAAATCGAACTTTGATGGGTGGGTTTATAGGTGTATTTTGACCCGCTGATACCGAAAATCCAAGCTTTGACGACCAAAAATATGCTTGTAAAAAAGTTATTTCGCATGGTACGAAAAAGAGATGATCGGAAATATCTTTCTCCAGAATCGAAATCGAACTTTGATGGGTGGGTTCATAGGTGTATTTTGACCCGCTGGATCCAAAAATCCAACCTTTGTTACACGAAAATATACCTGGAAAGAAGTTACTTCGCATGGTCAGAAAAAGAGATTATCGAAAATATTTTTCTTCAGAATCAAAATCGGACTTTAATGGGTGAGCTTCTAGGTGTATTCCGACCCGCTGAATCCGAAAATCCAAACTTTGTTGACCAAAAATATGCTTGGAAAAAAGTTATTCCGCATGGTACGAAAAAGAGATGATCGAAAATATCTGTCTCCAGAATCGAAATCGAACTTTGATGGATGGGTTCATAGGTGTATTTTGACCCGCTGAATCCGAAAATCCAAACTTTGATGACCAAAAATATGCTTGGAAAAAAGTTATTCCGCATGGTACGAAAAAGAGATGATCGAAAATATCTGTCTCCAGAATCGAAATGGAACTTTGATGGGTAGGTTTATAGGTGTATTTTGACCCGCTGAATCCGAGAATCCAAGCTTTGATGACCAAAAATATGCTCGGAAAAAAGTTATTTCGCATGGTACGAAAAAGAGATGATCGGAAATATCTTTCTCCATAATCGACATCGAACTTTGATGGGTGGGTTCATAGGTGTATTTTGACCCGCTGGATCCAAAAATCCAACCTTTGTTACACGAAAATACACCTGGAATGAAGTTATTTCGCATGGTCCGAAAAAGAGATGATCGAAAATATTTTGTTTCAGAATCAAAATCGGACTTTAATGGGTGAGTTTCTAGGTGTATTCCGACCCGCTGAATCCGAAAATCCAAGCTTTGATGACCAAAAATATGCTTGGAAAAAAGTTATTTCGCATGGTACGAAAAAGAGATGATCGAAAATATCTGTCTCCAGAATCGAAATCGAACTTTGATGGGTGGGTTTATGGGTGTATTTTGACCCGCTGGATCCCAAAATCCAACCTTTGTTACACGAAAATACACCTGGAATGAAGTTATTTCGCATGGTCCGAAAAAGAGATGATCGAAAATATTTTTTTTCAGAATCAAAATCGGACTTTAATGGGTGAGTTTCTAGGTGTATTTCGACCCGCTGAATCCGAGAATCCAAGCTTTGATGATCAAAAATATGCTTGGAAAAAAGTTATTTCGCATGGTACGATAAAGGGATGATCGAAAATATCTGTCTCCAGAATCGAAATCGAACTTTGATGGGTGGGTTTATAGGTGTATTTTGACCCGCTGATACCGAAAATCCAAGCTTTGACGACCAAAAATATGCTTGTAAAAAAGTTATTTCGCATGGTACGAAAAAGAGATGATCGGAAATATCTTTCTCCAGAATCGAAATCGAACTTTGATGGGTGGGTTCATAGGTGTATTTTGACCCGCTGGATCCAAAAATCCAACCTTTGTTACACGAAAATATACCTGGAAAGAAGTTACTTCGCATGGTCAGAAAAAGAGATTATCGAAAATATTTTTCTTCAGAATCAAAATCGGACTTTAATGGGTGAGCTTCTAGGTGTATTCCGACCCGCTGAATCCGAAAATCCAAACTTTGATGACCAAAAATATGCTTGGAAAAAAGTTATTCCGCATGGTACGAAAAAGAGATGATCGAAAATATCTGTCTCCAGAATCGAAATCGAACTTTGATGGACGGGTTCATAGGTGTATTTTGACCCGCTGAATCCGAAAATCCAAACTTTGATGACCAAAAATATGCTTGGAAAAAAGTTATTCCGCATGGTACGAAAAAGAGATGATCGAAAATATCTGTCTCCAGAATCGAAATGGAACTTTGATGGGTAGGTTTATAGGTGTATTTTGACCCGCTGAATCCGAGAATCCAAGCTTTGATGACCAAAAATATGCTCGGAAAAAAGTTATTTCGCATGGTACGAAAAAGAGATGATCGGAAATATCTTTCTCCATAATCGACATCGAACTTTGATGGGTGGGTTCATAGGTGTATTTTGACCCGCTGGATCCAAAAATCCAACCTTTGTTACACGAAAATACACCTGGAATGAAGTTATTTCGCATGGTCCGAAAAAGAGATGATCGAAAATATTTTGTTTCAGAATCAAAATCGGACTTTAATGGGTGAGTTTCTAGGTGTATTCCGACCCGCTGAATCCGAAAATCCAAGCTTTGATGACCAAAAATATGCTTGGAAAAAAGTTATTTCGCATGGTACGAAAAAGAGATGATCGAAAATATCTGTCTCCAGAATCGAAATCGAACTTTGATGGGTGGGTTTATGGGTGTATTTTGACCCGCCGGATCCCAAAATCCAACCTTTGTTACACGAAAATACACCTGGAATGAAGTTATTTCGCATGGTCCGAAAAAGAGATGATCGAAAATATTTTTTTTCAGAATCAAAATCGGACTTTAATGGGTGAGTTTCTAGGTGTATTTTGACCCGCTGAATCCGAAAATCCAAACTTTGATGACCAAAAATATGCTTGGAAAAAAGTTATTCCGCATGGTACGAAAAAGAGATGATCGAAAATATCTGTCTCCAGAATCGAAATGGAACTTTGATGGGTAGGTTTATAGGTGTATTTTGACCCGCTGAATCCGAGAATCCAAGCTTTGATGACCAAAAATATGCTCGGAAAAAAGTTATTTCGCATGGTACGAAAAAGAGATGATCGGAAATATCTTTCTCCATAATCGACATCGAACTTTGATGGGTGGGTTCATAGGTGTATTTTGACCCGCTGGATCCAAAAATCCAACCTTTGTTACACGAAAATACACCTGGAATGAAGTTATTTCGCATGGTCCGAAAAAGAGATGATCGAAAATATTTTGTTTCAGAATCAAAATCGGACTTTAATGGGTGAGTTTCTAGGTGTATTCCGACCCGCTGAATCCGAAAATCCAAGCTTTGATGACCAAAAATATGCTTGGAAAAAAGTTATTTCGCATGGTACGAAAAAGAGATGATCGAAAATATCTGTCTCCAGAATCGAAATCGAACTTTGATGGGTGGGTTTATGGGTGTATTTTGACCCGCTGGATCCCAAAATCCAACCTTTGTTACACGAAAATACACCTGGAATGAAGTTATTTCGCATGGTCCGAAAAAGAGATGATCGAAAATATTTTTTTTCAGAATCAAAATCGGACTTTAATGGGTGAGTTTCTAGGTGTATTTCGACCCGCTGAATCCGAGAATCCAAGCTTTGATGATCAAAAATATGCTTGGAAAAAAGTTATTTCGCATGGTACGATAAAGGGATGATCGAAAATATCTGTCTCCAGAATCGAAATCGAACTTTGATGGGTGGGTTTATAGGTGTATTTTGACCCGCTGATACCGAAAATCCAAGCTTTGACGACCAAAAATATGCTTGTAAAAAAGTTATTTCGCATGGTACGAAAAAGAGATGATCGGAAATATCTTTCTCCAGAATCGAAATCGAACTTTGATGGGTGGGTTCATAGGTGTATTTTGACCCGCTGGATCCAAAAATCCAACCTTTGTTACACGAAAATATACCTGGAAAGAAGTTACTTCGCATGGTCAGAAAAAGAGATTATCGAAAATATTTTTCTTCAGAATCAAAATCGGACTTTAATGGGTGAGCTTCTAGGTGTATTCCGACCCGCTGAATCCGAAAATCCAAACTTTGTTGACCAAAAATATGCTTGGAAAAAAGTTATTCCGCATGGTACGAAAAAGAGATGATCGAAAATATCTGTCTCCAGAATCGAAATCGAACTTTGATGGATGGGTTCATAGGTGTATTTTGACCCGCTGAATCCGAAAATCCAAACTTTGATGACCAAAAATATGCTTGGAAAACAGTTATTCCGCATGGTACGAAAAAGAGATGATCGAAAATATCTGTCTCCAGAATCGAAATGGAACTTTGATGGGTAGGTTTATAGGTGTATTTTGACCCGCTGAATCCGAGAATCCAAGCTTTGATGACCAAAAATATGCTCGGAAAAAAGTTATTTCGCATGGTACGAAAAAGAGATGATCGGAAATATCTTTCTCCATAATCGACATCGAACTTTGATGGGTGGGTTCATAGGTGTATTTTGACCCGCTGGATCCAAAAATCCAACCTTTGTTACACGAAAATACACCTGGAATGAAGTTATTTCGCATGGTCCGAAAAAGAGATGATCGAAAATATTTTGTTTCAGAATCAAAATCGGACTTTAATGGGTGAGTTTCTAGGTGTATTCCGACCCGCTGAATCCGAAAATCCAAGCTTTGATGACCAAAAATATGCTTGGAAAGAAGTTATTTCGCATGGTACGAAAAAGAGATGATCGAAAATATCTGTCTCCAGAATCGAAATCGAACTTTGATGGGTTGGTTTATGGGTGTATTTTGACCCGCTGGATCCAAAAATCCAACCTTTGTTACACGAAAATACACCTGGAATGAAGTTATTTCGCATGGTCCGAAAAAGAGATGATCGAAAATATTTTTTTTCAGAATCAAAATCGGACTTTAATGGGTGAGTTTCTAGGTGTATTTCGACCCGCTGAATCCGAAAATCCAAACTTTGATGACCAAAAATATGCTTGGAAAAAAGTTATTCCGCATGGTACGAAAAAGAGATGATCGAAAATATCTGTCTCCAGAATCGAAATCGAACTTTGATGGGTGGGTTCATAGGTGTATTTTGACCCGCTGAATCCAAAAATCCAACCTTTGTTATACGCAAATACACCTGGAAAGAAGTTATTCCGCATGGTACGAAAAAGAGATGATCGAAAATATCTGTCTCCAGAATCGAAATCGAACTTTGATGGGTGGGTTCATAGGTGTATCTTGGCCCGCTGAATACAAAAATCCAACCTTCGTTACACGAAAATACACCTGGAAAAGAGTTATTTCGCATGGTCCGAAAAAGAGATGATCGAAAATATTTTTTTTCAGAATCAAAATCGGACTTCAATGGGTGAGTTTCTGGGTGTATTCCGACCCGCTGAATCCGAAAATCCAAACTTTGATGACCAAAAATATGCTTGGAAAAAAGTTATTCCGCATGGTACGAAAAAGAGATGATCGAAAATATCTGTCTCCAGAATCGAATTCGAACTTTGATGGATGGGTTCATGGGTGTATTTTGACCCGCTGAATCCGAAAATCCAAACTTTGATGACCAAAAATATGCTTGGAAAAAAGTTATTCCGCATGGTACGAAAAAGAGATGAACGAAAATATCTGTCTCCAGAATTGAAATGGAACTTTGATGGGTGGGTTTATAGGTGTATTTTGACCCGCTGAATCCGAAAATCCAAGCTTTGATGACCAAAAATATGCTCGGAAAAAAGTTATTTCGCATGGTACGAAAAAGAGATGATCGGAAATATCTTTCTCCAGAATCGACATCGAACTTTGATGGGTGGGTTCATAGGTGTATTTTGACCCGCTGGATCCAAAAATCCAACCTTTGTTACACGAAAATACACCTGGAATGAAGTTATTCCGCATGGTACGAAAAAGAGATGATCGAAAATATCTGTCTCCAGAATCGGAATCGAACTTTGATGGGTGGGTTCATAGGTGTATTTTGACCCGCTGAATCCAAAAATCCAACCTTTGTTACACGAAAATACACCTGGAAAGAAGTTATTCCGCATGGTACGAAAAAGAGATGATCGAAAATATTTTTTCTCAGAATCGAATTCGGACTTTGATCGGTGAGTTTCTAGGTGTATTTCAACCCGCTGAATCCGAAAATCCAACCTCTGATGACCAAAAATATGCTTGGGAAAAAGTTATTTCGCATGGTACGAAAAAGAGATGATCGAAAATATCTGTCTCCAGAATCGAAATGGAACTTTGATGGGTAGGTTTATAGGTGTATTTTGACCCGCTGAATCCGAGAATCCAAGCTTTGATGACCAAAAATATGCTCGGAAAAAAGTTATTTCGCATGGTACGAAAAAGAGATGATCGGAAATATCTTTATCCATAATCGACATCGAACTTTGATGGGTGGGTTCATAGGTGTATTTTGACCCGCTGGATCCAAAAATCCAACCTTTGTTACACGAAAATACACCTGGAAAAGAGTTATTTCGCATGGTCCGAAAAAGAGATGATCGAAAATATTTTTTTTCAGAATCAAAATCGGACTTCAATGGGTGAGTTTCTGGGTGTATTCCGACCCGCTGAATCCGAAAATCCAAACTTTGATGACCAAAAATATGCTTGGAAAAAAGTTATTCCGCATGGTACGAAAAAGAGATGATCGAAAATATCTGTCTCCAGAATCGAATTCGAACTTTGATGGATGGGTTCATGGGTGTATTTTGACCCGCTGAATCCGAAAATCCAAACTTTGATGACCAAAAATATGCTTGGAAAAAAGTTATTCCGCATGGTACGAAAAAGAGATGAACGAAAATATCTGTCTCCAGAATTGAAATGGAACTTTGATGGGTGGGTTTATAGGTGTATTTTGACCCGCTGAATCCGAAAATCCAAGCTTTGATGACCAAAAATATGCTCGGAAAAAAGTTATTTCGCATGGTACGAAAAAGAGATGATCGGAAATATCTTTCTCCAGAATCGACATCGAACTTTGATGGGTGGGTTCATAGGTGTATTTTGACCCGCTGGATCCAAAAATCCAACCTTTGTTACACGAAAATACACCTGGAATGAAGTTATTCCGCATGGTACGAAAAAGAGATGATCGAAAATATCTGTCTCCAGAATCGGAATCGAACTTTGATGGGTGGGTTCATAGGTGTATTTTGACCCGCTGAATCCAAAAATCCAACCTTTGTTACACGAAAATACACCTGGAAAGAAGTTATTCCGCATGGTACGAAAAAGAGATGATCGAAAATATTTTTTCTCAGAATCGAATTCGGACTTTGATCGGTGAGTTTCTAGGTGTATTTCAACCCGCTGAATCCGAAAATCCAACCTCTGATGACCAAAAATATGCTTGGGAAAAAGTTATTTCGCATGGTACGAAAAAGAGATGATCGAAAATATCTGTCTCCAGAATCGAAATCGAACTTTGATGGATGGGTTCATAGGTGTATTTCGACCCGCTGAATCCGAAAATCCAACCTCTGATGACCAAAAATATGCTTGGAAAAAAGTTATTCCGCATGGTACGAAAAAGAGATGATCGAAAATATTTTTTTTCAGAATCAAAATCGGACTATGATGGGTGAGTTTCTAGGTGTATTTCGACCCGCTGAATCCGAAAATCCAAACTTTGATGACCAAAAATATGCTTGGAAAAAAGTTATTTCGCATGGTACGAAAAAGAGATGATCGAAAATATCTGTCTCCAGAATCGAAATCGAACTTTGATGGGTGGGTTTATGGGTGTATTTTGACCCGCTGGATCCAAAAATCCAACCTTTGTTACACGAAAATACACCTGGAATGAAGTTATTTCGCATGGTCCGAAAAAGAGATGATCGAAAATATTTTTTTTCAGAATCAAAATCGGACTTCAATGGGTGAGTTTCTGGGTGTATTTCGACCCGCTGAATCCGAAAATCCAAACTTTGATGACCAAAAATATGCTTGGAAAGAAGTTATTTCGCATGGTACGAAAAAGAGATGATCGAAAATATCTGTCTCCAGAATCGAAATCGAACTTTGATTGGTGGGATCATAGGTGTATTTTGACCCGCTGAATCCAAAAATTCAACCTTTGTTACACGAAAATACACCTGGAAAGAAGTTATTCCGCATGGTACGAAAAAGAGATGATCGAAAATATCTGTCTCCAGAATCGAAATCGAACTTTGATGGGTGGGTTCATAGGTGTATTTTGACCCGCTGAATCCAAAAATCCAACCTTTGATGACCAAAAATATGCTTGGAAAAAAGTTATTTCGCATGGTACGATAAAGGGATGATCGAAAATATCTGTTTCCAGAATCGAAATCGAACTTTGATGGGTGGGTTTATAGGTGTATTTTGACCCGCTGATACCGAAAATCCAAGCTTTGACGACCAAAAATATGCTTGTAAAAAAGTTATTTCGCATGGTACGAAAAAGAGATGATCGGAAATATCTTTCTCCAGAATCGAAATCGAACTTTGATGGGTGGGTTCATAGGTGTATTTTGACCCGCTGGATCCAAAAATCCAACCTTTGTTACACGAAAATATACCTGGAAAGAAGTTACTTCGCATGGTCAGAAAAAGAGATTATCGAAAATATTTTTTTTCAGAATCAAAATCGGACTTTAATGGGTGAGCTTCTAGGTGTATTCCGACCCGCTGAATCCGAAAATCCAAACTTTGATGACCAAAAATATGCTTGGAAAAAAGTTATTCCGCATGGTAAGAAAAAGAGATGATCGAAAATATCTGTCTCCAGAATCGAAATGGAACTTTGATGGGTAGGTTTATAGGTGTATTTTGACCCGCTGAATCCGAGAATCCAAGCTTTGATGACCAAAAATATGCTTGGAAAAAAGTTATTCCGCATGGTACGAAAAAGAGATGATCGAAAATATCTGTCTCCAGAATCGAAATCGAACTTTGATTGGTGGGATCATAGGTGTATTTTGACCCGCTGAATCCAAAAATCCAACCCTTGTTACACGAAAATACACCTGGAAAGAAGTTATTTTGCATGGTACGAAAAAGAGATGAACGAAAATATTTTTTTTCAGAATCAAAATCGGACTTTGATGGGTGAGTTTCTAGGTGTATATAGACCCGCTGAATCCAAAAATCCAACCTTTGATGACCAAAAATATGCTTGGAAAAAAGTTATTTCGCATGGTACGATAAAGGGATGATCGAAAATATCTGTCTCCAGAATCGAAATCGAACTTTGATGGGTGGGTTTATAGGTGTATTTTGACCCGCTGATACCGAAAATCCAAGCTTTGACGACCAAAAATATGCTCGGAAAAAAGTTATTTCGCATGGTACGAAAAAGAGATGATCGGAAATATCTTTCTCCATAATCGACATCGAACTTTGATGGGTGGGTTCATAGGTGTATTTTGACCCGCTGAATCCGAGAATCCAAGCTTTGATGACCAAAAATATGCTCGGAAAAAAGTTATTTCGCATGGTACGAAAAAGAGATGATCGGAAATATCTTTCTCCATAATCGACATCGAACTTTGATGGGTGGGTTCATAGGTGTATTTTGACCCGCTGGATCCAAAAATCCAACCTTTGTTACACGAAAATACACCTGGAATGAAGTTATTTCGCATGGTCCGAAAAAGAGATGATCGAAAATATTTTGTTTCAGAATCAAAATCGGACTTTAATGAGTGAGTTTCTAGGTGTATTCCGACCCGCTGAATCCGAAAATCCAAGCTTTGATGACCAAAAATATGCTTGGAAAAAAGTTATTTCGCATGGTACGAAAAAGAGATGATCGAAAATATCTGTCTCCAGAATCGAAATCGAACTTTGATGGGTGGGTTTATGGGTGTATTTTGACCCGCTGGATCCCAAAATCCAACCTTTGTTACACGAAAATACACCTGGAATGAAGTTATTTCGCATGGTCCGAAAAAGAGATGATCGAAAATATTTTTTTTCAGAATCAAAATCGGACTTTAATGGGTGAGTTTCTAGGTGTATTTCGACCCGCTGAATCCGAGAATCCAAGCTTTGATGATCAAAAATATGCTTGGAAAAAAGTTATTTCGCATGGTACGATAAAGGGATGATCGAAAATATCTGTCTCCAGAATCGAAATCGAACTTTGATGGGTGGGTTTATAGGTGTATTTTGACCCGCTGATACCGAAAATCCAAGCTTTGACGACCAAAAATATGCTTGTAAAAAAGTTATTTCGCATGGTACGAAAAAGAGATGATCGGAAATATCTTTCTCCAGAATCGAAATCGAACTTTGATGGGTGGGTTCATAGGTGTATTTTGACCCGCTGGATCCAAAAATCCAACCTTTGTTACACGAAAATATACCTGGAAAGAAGTTACTTCGCATGGTCAGAAAAAGAGATTATCGAAAATATTTTTCTTCAGAATCAAAATCGGACTTTAATGGGTGAGCTTCTAGGTGTATTCCGACCCGCTGAATCCGAAAATCCAAACTTTGTTGACCAAAAATATGCTTGGAAAAAAGTTATTCCGCATGGTACGAAAAAGAGATGATCGAAAATATCTGTCTCCAGAATCGAAATCGAACTTTGATGGATGGGTTCATAGGTGTATTTTGACCCGCTGAATCCGAAAATCCAAACTTTGATGACCAAAAATATGCTTGGAAAAAAGTTATTCCGCATGGTACGAAAAAGAGATGATCGAAAATATCTGTCTCCAGAATCGAAATGGAACTTTGATGGGTAGGTTTATAGGTGTATTTTGACCCGCTGAATCCGAGAATCCAAGCTTTGATGACCAAAAATATGCTCGGAAAAAAGTTATTTCGCATGGTACGAAAAAGAGATGATCGGAAATATCTTTCTCCATAATCGACATCGAACTTTGATGGGTGGGTTCATAGGTGTATTTTGACCCGCTGGATCCAAAAATCCAACCTTTGTTACACGAAAATACACCTGGAATGAAGTTATTTCGCATGGTCCGAAAAAGAGATGATCGAAAATATTTTGTTTCAGAATCAAAATCGGACTTTAATGGGTGAGTTTCTAGGTGTATTCCGACCCGCTGAATCCGAAAATCCAAGCTTTGATGACCAAAAATATGCTTGGAAAAAAGTTATTTCGCATGGTACGAAAAAGAGATGATCGAAAATATCTGTCTCCAGAATCGAAATCGAACTTTGATGGGTGGGTTTATGGGTGTATTTTGACCCGCTGGATCCCAAAATCCAACCTTTGTTACACGAAAATACACCTGGAATGAAGTTATTTCGCATGGTCCGAAAAAGAGATGATCGAAAATATTTTTTTTCAGAATCAAAATCGGACTTTAATGGGTGAGTTTCTAGGTGTATTTCGACCCGCTGAATCCGAGAATCCAAGCTTTGATGATCAAAAATATGCTTGGAAAAAAGTTATTTCGCATGGTACGATAAAGGGATGATCGAAAATATCTGTCTCCAGAATCGAAATCGAACTTTGATGGGTGGGTTTATAGGTGTATTTTGACCCGCTGATACCGAAAATCCAAGCTTTGACGACCAAAAATATGCTTGTAAAAAAGTTATTTCGCATGGTACGAAAAAGAGATGATCGGAAATATCTTTCTCCAGAATCGAAATCGAACTTTGATGGGTGGGTTCATAGGTGTATTTTGACCCGCTGGATCCAAAAATCCAACCTTTGTTACACGAAAATATACCTGGAAAGAAGTTACTTCGCATGGTCAGAAAAAGAGATTATCGAAAATATTTTTCTTCAGAATCAAAATCGGACTTTAATGGGTAAGCTTCTAGGTGTATTCCGACCCGCTGAATCCGAAAATCCAAACTTTGTTGACCAAAAATATGCTTGGAAAAAAGTTATTCCGCATGGTACGAAAAAGAGATGATCGAAAATATCTGTCTCCAGAATCGAAATCGAACTTTGATGGATGGGTTCATAGGTGTATTTTGACCCGCTGAATCCGAAAATCCAAACTTTGATGACCAAAAATATGCTTGGAAAAAAGTTATTCCGCATGGTACGAAAAAGAGATGATCGAAAATATCTGTCTCCAGAATCGAAATGGAACTTTGATGGGTAGGTTTATAGGTGTATTTTGACCCGCTGAATCCGAGAATCCAAGCTTTGATGACCAAAAATATGCTCGGAAAAAAGTTATTTCGCATGGTACGAAAAAGAGATGATCGGAAATATCTTTCTCCATAATCGACATCGAACTTTGATGGGTGGGTTCATAGGTGTATTTTGACCCGCTGGATCCAAAAATCCAACCTTTGTTACACGAAAATACACCTGGAATGAAGTTATTTCGCATGGTCCGAAAAAGAGATGATCGAAAATATTTTGTTTCAGAATCAAAATCGGACTTTAATGGGTGAGTTTCTAGGTGTATTCCGACCCGCTGAATCCGAAAATCCAAGCTTTGATGACCAAAAATATGCTTGGAAAAAAGTTATTTCGCATGGTACGAAAAAGAGATGATCGAAAATATCTGTCTCCAGAATCGAAATCGAACTTTGATGGGTGGGTTTATGGGTGTATTTTGACCCGCTGGATCCCAAAATCCAACCTTTGTTACACGAAAATACACCTGGAATGAAGTTATTTCGCATGGTCCGAAAAAGAGATGATCGAAAATATTTTTTTTCAGAATCAAAATCGGACTTTAATGGGTGAGTTTCTAGGTGTATTTCGACCCGCTGAATCCGAGAATCCAAGCTTTGATGATCAAAAATATGCTTGGAAAAAAGTTATTTCGCATGGTACGATAAAGGGATGATCGAAAATATCTGTCTCCAGAATCGAAATCGAACTTTGATGGGTGGGTTTATAGGTGTATTTTGACCCGCTGATACCGAAAATCCAAGCTTTGACGACCAAAAATATGCTTGTAAAAAAGTTATTTCGCATGGTACGAAAAAGAGATGATCGGAAATATCTTTCTCCAGAATCGAAATCGAACTTTGATGGGTGGGTTCATAGGTGTATTTTGACCCGCTGGATCCAAAAATCCAACCTTTGTTACACGAAAATATACCTGGAAAGAAGTTACTTCGCATGGTCAGAAAAAGAGATTATCGAAAATATTTTTCTTCAGAATCAAAATCGGACTTTAATGGGTGAGCTTCTAGGTGTATTCCGACCCGCTGAATCCGAAAATCCAAACTTTGTTGACCAAAAATATGCTTGGAAAAAAGTTATTCCGCATGGTACGAAAAAGAGATGATCGAAAATATCTGTCTCCAGAATCGAAATCGAACTTTGATGGATGGGTTCATAGGTGTATTTTGACCCGCTGAATCCGAAAATCCAAACTTTGATGACCAAAAATATGCTTGGAAAAAAGTTATTCCGCATGGTACGAAAAAGAGATGATCGAAAATATCTGTCTCCAGAATCGAAATGGAACTTTGATGGGTAGGTTTATAGGTGTATTTTGACCCGCTGAATCCGAGAATCCAAGCTTTGATGACCAAAAATATGCTCGGAAAAAAGTTATTTCGCATGGTACGAAAAAGAGATGATCGGAAATATCTTTCTCCATAATCGACATCGAACTTTGATGGGTGGGTTCATAGGTGTATTTTGACCCGCTGGATCCAAAAATCCAACCTTTGTTACACGAAAATACACCTGGAATGAAGTTATTTCGCATGGTCCGAAAAAGAGATGATCGAAAATATTTTGTTTCAGAATCAAAATCGGACTTTAATGGGTGAGTTTCTAGGTGTATTCCGACCCGCTGAATCCGAAAATCCAAGCTTTGATGACCAAAAATATGCTTGGAAAAAAGTTATTTCGCATGGTACGAAAAAGAGATGATCGAAAATATCTGTCTCCAGAATCGAAATCGAACTTTGATGGGTGGGTTTATGGGTGTATTTTGACCCGCTGGATCCCAAAATCCAACCTTTGTTACACGAAAATACACCTGGAATGAAGTTATTTCGCATGGTCCGAAAAAGAGATGATCGAAAATATTTTTTTTCAGAATCAAAATCGGACTTTAATGGGTGAGTTTCTAGGTGTATTTTGACCCGCTGAATCCGAAAATCCAAACTTTGATGACCAAAAATATGCTTGGAAAAAAGTTATTCCGCATGGTACGAAAAAGAGATGATCGAAAATATCTGTCTCCAGAATCGAAATGGAACTTTGATGGGTAGGTTTATAGGTGTATTTTGACCCGCTGAATCCGAGAATCCAAGCTTTGATGACCAAAAATATGCTCGGAAAAAAGTTATTTCGCATGGTACGAAAAAGAGATGATCGGAAATATCTTTCTCCATAATCGACATCGAACTTTGATGGGTGGGTTCATAGGTGTATTTTGACCCGCTGGATCCAAAAATCCAACCTTTGTTACACGAAAATACACCTGGAATGAAGTTATTTCGCATGGTCCGAAAAAGAGATGATCGAAAATATTTTGTTTCAGAATCAAAATCGGACTTTAATGGGTGAGTTTCTAGGTGTATTCCGACCCGCTGAATCCGAAAATCCAAGCTTTGATGACCAAAAATATGCTTGGAAAAAAGTTATTTCGCATGGTACGAAAAAGAGATGATCGAAAATATCTGTCTCCAGAATCGAAATCGAACTTTGATGGGTGGGTTTATGGGTGTATTTTGACCCGCTGGATCCCAAAATCCAACCTTTGTTACACGAAAATACACCTGGAATGAAGTTATTTCGCATGGTCCGAAAAAGAGATGATCGAAAATATTTTTTTTCAGAATCAAAATCGGACTTTAATGGGTGAGTTTCTAGGTGTATTTCGACCCGCTGAATCCGAGAATCCAAGCTTTGATGATCAAAAATATGCTTGGAAAAAAGTTATTTCGCATGGTACGATAAAGGGATGATCGAAAATATCTGTCTCCAGAATCGAAATCGAACTTTGATGGGTGGGTTTATAGGTGTATTTTGACCCGCTGATACCGAAAATCCAAGCTTTGACGACCAAAAATATGCTTGTAAAAAAGTTATTTCGCATGGTACGAAAAAGAGATGATCGGAAATATCTTTCTCCAGAATCGAAATCGAACTTTGATGGGTGGGTTCATAGGTGTATTTTGACCCGCTGGATCCAAAAATCCAACCTTTGTTACACGAAAATATACCTGGAAAGAAGTTACTTCGCATGGTCAGAAAAAGAGATTATCGAAAATATTTTTCTTCAGAATCAAAATCGGACTTTAATGGGTGAGCTTCTAGGTGTATTCCGACCCGCTGAATCCGAAAATCCAAACTTTGTTGACCAAAAATATGCTTGGAAAAAAGTTATTCCGCATGGTACGAAAAAGAGATGATCGAAAATATCTGTCTCCAGAATCGAAATCGAACTTTGATGGATGGGTTCATAGGTGTATTTTGACCCGCTGAATCCGAAAATCCAAACTTTGATGACCAAAAATATGCTTGGAAAAAAGTTATTCCGCATGGTACGAAAAAGAGATGATCGAAAATATCTGTCTCCAGAATCGAAATGGAACTTTGATGGGTAGGTTTATAGGTGTATTTTGACCCGCTGAATCCGAGAATCCAAGCTTTGATGACCAAAAATATGCTCGGAAAAAAGTTATTTCGCATGGTACGAAAAAGAGATGATCGGAAATATCTTTCTCCATAATCGACATCGAACTTTGATGGGTGGGTTCATAGGTGTATTTTGACCCGCTGGATCCAAAAATCCAACCTTTGTTACACGAAAATACACCTGGAATGAAGTTATTTCGCATGGTCCGAAAAAGAGATGATCGAAAATATTTTGTTTCAGAATCAAAATCGGACTTTAATGGGTGAGTTTCTAGGTGTATTCCGACCCGCTGAATCCGAAAATCCAAGCTTTGATGACCAAAAATATGCTTGGAAAGAAGTTATTTCGCATGGTACGAAAAAGAGATGATCGAAAATATCTGTCTCCAGAATCGAAATCGAACTTTGATGGGTTGGTTTATGGGTGTATTTTGACCCGCTGGATCCAAAAATCCAACCTTTGTTACACGAAAATACACCTGGAATGAAGTTATTTCGCATGGTCCGAAAAAGAGATGATCGAAAATATTTTTTTTCAGAATCAAAATCGGACTTTAATGGGTGAGTTTCTAGGTGTATTTCGACCCGCTGAATCCGAAAATCCAAACTTTGATGACCAAAAATATGCTTGGAAAAAAGTTATTCCGCATGGTACGAAAAAGAGATGATCGAAAATATCTGTCTCCAGAATCGAAATCGAACTTTGATGGGTGGGTTCATAGGTGTATTTTGACCCGCTGAATCCAAAAATCCAACCTTTGTTATACGCAAATACACCTGGAAAGAAGTTATTCCGCATGGTACGAAAAAGAGATGATCGAAAATATCTGTCTCCAGAATCGAAATCGAACTTTGATGGGTGGGTTCATAGGTGTATCTTGGCCCGCTGAATACAAAAATCCAACCTTCGTTACACGAAAATACACCTGGAAAAGAGTTATTTCGCATGGTCCGAAAAAGAGATGATCGAAAATATTTTTTTTCAGAATCAAAATCGGACTTCAATGGGTGAGTTTCTGGGTGTATTCCGACCCGCTGAATCCGAAAATCCAAACTTTGATGACCAAAAATATGCTTGGAAAAAAGTTATTCCGCATGGTACGAAAAAGAGATGATCGAAAATATCTGTCTCCAGAATCGAATTCGAACTTTGATGGATGGGTTCATGGGTGTATTTTGACCCGCTGAATCCGAAAATCCAAACTTTGATGACCAAAAATATGCTTGGAAAAAAGTTATTCCGCATGGTACGAAAAAGAGATGAACGAAAATATCTGTCTCCAGAATTGAAATGGAACTTTGATGGGTGGGTTTATAGGTGTATTTTGACCCGCTGAATCCGAAAATCCAAGCTTTGATGACCAAAAATATGCTCGGAAAAAAGTTATTTCGCATGGTACGAAAAAGAGATGATCGGAAATATCTTTCTCCAGAATCGACATCGAACTTTGATGGGTGGGTTCATAGGTGTATTTTGACCCGCTGGATCCAAAAATCCAACCTTTGTTACACGAAAATACACCTGGAATGAAGTTATTCCGCATGGTACGAAAAAGAGATGATCGAAAATATCTGTCTCCAGAATCGGAATCGAACTTTGATGGGTGGGTTCATAGGTGTATTTTGACCCGCTGAATCCAAAAATCCAACCTTTGTTACACGAAAATACACCTGGAAAGAAGTTATTCCGCATGGTACGAAAAAGAGATGATCGAAAATATTTTTTCTCAGAATCGAATTCGGACTTTGATCGGTGAGTTTCTAGGTGTATTTCAACCCGCTGAATCCGAAAATCCAACCTCTGATGACCAAAAATATGCTTGGGAAAAAGTTATTTCGCATGGTACGAAAAAGAGATGATCGAAAATATCTGTCTCCAGAATCGAAATGGAACTTTGATGGGTAGGTTTATAGGTGTATTTTGACCCGCTGAATCCGAGAATCCAAGCTTTGATGACCAAAAATATGCTCGGAAAAAAGTTATTTCGCATGGTACGAAAAAGAGATGATCGGAAATATCTTTATCCATAATCGACATCGAACTTTGATGGGTGGGTTCATAGGTGTATTTTGACCCGCTGGATCCAAAAATCCAACCTTTGTTACACGAAAATACACCTGGAAAAGAGTTATTTCGCATGGTCCGAAAAAGAGATGATCGAAAATATTTTTTTTCAGAATCAAAATCGGACTTCAATGGGTGAGTTTCTGGGTGTATTCCGACCCGCTGAATCCGAAAATCCAAACTTTGATGACCAAAAATATGCTTGGAAAAAAGTTATTCCGCATGGTACGAAAAAGAGATGATCGAAAATATCTGTCTCCAGAATCGAATTCGAACTTTGATGGATGGGTTCATGGGTGTATTTTGACCCGCTGAATCCGAAAATCCAAACTTTGATGACCAAAAATATGCTTGGAAAAAAGTTATTTCGCATGGTACGAAAAAGAGATGATCGAAAATATCTGTCTCCAGAATCGAAATCGAACTTTGATGGGTGGGTTTATGGGTGTATTTTGACCCGCTGGATCCCAAAATCCAACCTTTGTTACACGAAAATACACCTGGAATGAAGTTATTTCGCATGGTCCGAAAAAGAGATGATCGAAAATATTTTTTTTCAGAATCAAAATCGGACTTTAATGGGTGAGTTTCTAGGTGTATTTCGACCCGCTGAATCCGAGAATCCAAGCTTTGATGATCAAAAATATGCTTGGAAAAAAGTTATTTCGCATGGTACGATAAAGGGATGATCGAAAATATCTGTCTCCAGAATCGAAATCGAACTTTGATGGGTGGGTTTATAGGTGTATTTTGACCCGCTGATACCGAAAATCCAAGCTTTGACGACCAAAAATATGCTTGTAAAAAAGTTATTTCGCATGGTACGAAAAAGAGATGATCGGAAATATCTTTCTCCAGAATCGAAATCGAACTTTGATGGGTGGGTTCATAGGTGTATTTTGACCCGCTGGATCCAAAAATCCAACCTTTGTTACACGAAAATATACCTGGAAAGAAGTTACTTCGCATGGTCAGAAAAAGAGATTATCGAAAATATTTTTCTTCAGAATCAAAATCGGACTTTAATGGGTGAGCTTCTAGGTGTATTCCGACCCGCTGAATCCGAAAATCCAAACTTTGTTGACCAAAAATATGCTTGGAAAAAAGTTATTCCGCATGGTACGAAAAAGAGATGATCGAAAATATCTGTCTCCAGAATCGAAATCGAACTTTGATGGATGGGTTCATAGGTGTATTTTGACCCGCTGAATCCGAAAATCCAAACTTTGATGACCAAAAATATGCTTGGAAAAAAGTTATTCCGCATGGTACGAAAAAGAGATGATCGAAAATATCTGTCTCCAGAATCGAAATGGAACTTTGATGGGTAGGTTTATAGGTGTATTTTGACCCGCTGAATCCGAGAATCCAAGCTTTGATGACCAAAAATATGCTCGGAAAAAAGTTATTTCGCATGGTACGAAAAAGAGATGATCGGAAATATCTTTCTCCATAATCGACATCGAACTTTGATGGGTGGGTTCATAGGTGTATTTTGACCCGCTGGATCCAAAAATCCAACCTTTGTTACACGAAAATACACCTGGAATGAAGTTATTTCGCATGGTCCGAAAAAGAGATGATCGAAAATATTTTGTTTCAGAATCAAAATCGGACTTTAATGGGTGAGTTTCTAGGTGTATTCCGACCCGCTGAATCCGAAAATCCAAGCTTTGATGACCAAAAATATGCTTGGAAAGAAGTTATTTCGCATGGTACGAAAAAGAGATGATCGAAAATATCTGTCTCCAGAATCGAAATCGAACTTTGATGGGTTGGTTTATGGGTGTATTTTGACCCGCTGGATCCAAAAATCCAACCTTTGTTACACGAAAATACACCTGGAATGAAGTTATTTCGCATGGTCCGAAAAAGAGATGATCGAAAATATTTTTTTTCAGAATCAAAATCGGACTTTAATGGGTGAGTTTCTAGGTGTATTTCGACCCGCTGAATCCGAAAATCCAAACTTTGATGACCAAAAATATGCTTGGAAAAAAGTTATTCCGCATGGTACGAAAAAGAGATGATCGAAAATATCTGTCTCCAGAATCGAAATCGAACTTTGATGGGTGGGTTCATAGGTGTATTTTGACCCGCTGAATCCAAAAATCCAACCTTTGTTATACGCAAATACACCTGGAAAGAAGTTATTCCGCATGGTACGAAAAAGAGATGATCGAAAATATCTGTCTCCAGAATCGAAATCGAACTTTGATGGGTGGGTTCATAGGTGTATCTTGGCCCGCTGAATACAAAAATCCAACCTTCGTTACACGAAAATACACCTGGAAAAGAGTTATTTCGCATGGTCCGAAAAAGAGATGATCGAAAATATTTTTTTTCAGAATCAAAATCGGACTTCAATGGGTGAGTTTCTGGGTGTATTCCGACCCGCTGAATCCGAAAATCCAAACTTTGATGACCAAAAATATGCTTGGAAAAAAGTTATTCCGCATGGTACGAAAAAGAGATGATCGAAAATATCTGTCTCCAGAATCGAATTCGAACTTTGATGGATGGGTTCATGGGTGTATTTTGACCCGCTGAATCCGAAAATCCAAACTTTGATGACCAAAAATATGCTTGGAAAAAAGTTATTCCGCATGGTACGAAAAAGAGATGAACGAAAATATCTGTCTCCAGAATTGAAATGGAACTTTGATGGGTGGGTTTATAGGTGTATTTTGACCCGCTGAATCCGAAAATCCAAGCTTTGATGACCAAAAATATGCTCGGAAAAAAGTTATTTCGCATGGTACGAAAAAGAGATGATCGGAAATATCTTTCTCCAGAATCGACATCGAACTTTGATGGGTGGGTTCATAGGTGTATTTTGACCCGCTGGATCCAAAAATCCAACCTTTGTTACACGAAAATACACCTGGAATGAAGTTATTCCGCATGGTACGAAAAAGAGATGATCGAAAATATCTGTCTCCAGAATCGGAATCGAACTTTGATGGGTGGGTTCATAGGTGTATTTTGACCCGCTGAATCCAAAAATCCAACCTTTGTTACACGAAAATACACCTGGAAAGAAGTTATTCCGCATGGTACGAAAAAGAGATGATCGAAAATATTTTTTCTCAGAATCGAATTCGGACTTTGATCGGTGAGTTTCTAGGTGTATTTCAACCCGCTGAATCCGAAAATCCAACCTCTGATGACCAAAAATATGCTTGGGAAAAAGTTATTTCGCATGGTACGAAAAAGAGATGATCGAAAATATCTGTCTCCAGAATCGAAATGGAACTTTGATGGGTAGGTTTATAGGTGTATTTTGACCCGCTGAATCCGAGAATCCAAGCTTTGATGACCAAAAATATGCTCGGAAAAAAGTTATTTCGCATGGTACGAAAAAGAGATGATCGGAAATATCTTTATCCATAATCGACATCGAACTTTGATGGGTGGGTTCATAGGTGTATTTTGACCCGCTGGATCCAAAAATCCAACCTTTGTTACACGAAAATACACCTGGAAAAGAGTTATTTCGCATGGTCCGAAAAAGAGATGATCGAAAATATTTTTTTTCAGAATCAAAATCGGACTTCAATGGGTGAGTTTCTGGGTGTATTCCGACCCGCTGAATCCGAAAATCCAAACTTTGATGACCAAAAATATGCTTGGAAAAAAGTTATTCCGCATGGTACGAAAAAGAGATGATCGAAAATATCTGTCTCCAGAATCGAATTCGAACTTTGATGGATGGGTTCATGGGTGTATTTTGACCCGCTGAATCCGAAAATCCAAACTTTGATGACCAAAAATATGCTTGGAAAAAAGTTATTCCGCATGGTACGAAAAAGAGATGAACGAAAATATCTGTCTCCAGAATTGAAATGGAACTTTGATGGGTGGGTTTATAGGTGTATTTTGACCCGCTGAATCCGAAAATCCAAGCTTTGATGACCAAAAATATGCTCGGAAAAAAGTTATTTCGCATGGTACGAAAAAGAGATGATCGGAAATATCTTTCTCCAGAATCGACATCGAACTTTGATGGGTGGGTTCATAGGTGTATTTTGACCCGCTGGATCCAAAAATCCAACCTTTGTTACACGAAAATACACCTGGAATGAAGTTATTCCGCATGGTACGAAAAAGAGATGATCGAAAATATCTGTCTCCAGAATCGGAATCGAACTTTGATGGGTGGGTTCATAGGTGTATTTTGACCCGCTGAATCCAAAAATCCAACCTTTGTTACACGAAAATACACCTGGAAAGAAGTTATTCCGCATGGTACGAAAAAGAGATGATCGAAAATATTTTTTCTCAGAATCGAATTCGGACTTTGATCGGTGAGTTTCTAGGTGTATTTCAACCCGCTGAATCCGAAAATCCAACCTCTGATGACCAAAAATATGCTTGGGAAAAAGTTATTTCGCATGGTACGAAAAAGAGATGATCGAAAATATCTGTCTCCAGAATCGAAATCGAACTTTGATGGATGGGTTCATAGGTGTATTTCGACCCGCTGAATCCGAAAATCCAACCTCTGATGACCAAAAATATGCTTGGAAAAAAGTTATTCCGCATGGTACGAAAAAGAGATGATCGAAAATATTTTTTTTCAGAATCAAAATCGGACTATGATGGGTGAGTTTCTAGGTGTATTTCGACCCGCTGAATCCGAAAATCCAAACTTTGATGACCAAAAATATGCTTGGAAAAAAGTTATTTCGCATGGTACGAAAAAGAGATGATCGAAAATATCTGTCTCCAGAATCGAAATCGAACTTTGATGGGTGGGTTTATGGGTGTATTTTGACCCGCTGGATCCAAAAATCCAACCTTTGTTACACGAAAATACACCTGGAATGAAGTTATTTCGCATGGTCCGAAAAAGAGATGATCGAAAATATTTTTTTTCAGAATCAAAATCGGACTTTAATGGGTGAGTTTCTAGGTGTATTTCGAACCGCTGAATCCGAAAATCCAAACTTTGATGACCAAAAATATGCTTGGAAAAAAGTTATTCCGCATGGTACGAAAAAGAGATGATCGAAAATATCTGTCTCCAGAATCGAAATCGAACTTTGATGGGTGGGTTCATAGGTGTATTTTGACCCGCTGAATCCAAAAATTCAACCATTGTTACACGAAAATACACCTGGAAAGAAGTTATTCCGCATGGTACGAAAAAGAGATGATCGAAAATATCTGTCTCCAGAATCGAAATTGAACTTTGATGGGTGGGTTCATAGGTGTATTTTGACCCGCTGAATCCGAGAATCCAAGCTTTGATGATCAAAAATATGCTTGGAAAAAAGTTATTTCGCATGGTACGAAAAAGAGATGATCGGGAATATCTTTCTCCAGAATCGAAATCAAACTTTGATGGGTGGGTTCATAGGTGTATTTTGGCCCGCTGAATACAAAAATCCAACCTTCGTTACACGAAAATACACCTGGAAAAGAGTTATTTCGCATGGTCCGAAAAAGAGATGATCGAAAATATTTTTTTTCAGAATCAAAATCGGACTTTAATGGGTGAGTTTCTGGGTGTATTTCGACCCGCTGAATCCGAAAATCCAAACTTTGATGACCAAAAATATGCTTGGAAAGAAGTTATTTCGCATGGTACGAAAAAGAGATGATCGAAAATATCTGTCTCCAGAATCGAAATCGAACTTTGATGGGTGGGTTCATAGGTGTATTTTGACCCGCTGAATCCAAAAATCCAACCTTTGATGACCAAAAATATGCTTGGAAAAAAGTTATTTCGCATGGTACGATAAAGGGATGATCGAAAATATCTGTCTCCAGAATCGAAATCGAACTTTGATGGGTGGGTTTGTAGGTGTATTTTGACCCGCTGATACCGAAAATCCAAGCTTTGACGACCAAAAATATGCTTGTAAAAAAGTTATTTCGCATGGTACGAAAAAGAGATGATCGGAAATATCTTTCTCCAGAATCGAAATCGAACTTTGATGGGTGGGTTCATAGGTGTATTTTGACCCGCTGGATCCAAAAATCCAACCTTTGTTACACGAAAATATACCTGGAAAGAAGTTACTTCGCATGGTCAGAAAAAGAGATTATCGAAAATATTTTTTTTCAGAATCAAAATCGGACTTTAATGGGTGAGCTTCTAGGTGTATTCCGACCCGCTGAATCCGAAAATCCAAACTTTGATGACCAAAAATATGCTTGGAAAAAAGTTATTCCGCATGGTACGAAAAAGAGATGATCGAAAATATCTGTCTCCAGAATCGAAATGGAACTTTGATGGGTAGGTTTATAGGTGTATTTTGACCCGCTGAATCCGAGAATCCAAGCTTTGATGACCAAAAATATGCTTGGAAAAAAGTTATTCCGCATGGTACGAAAAAGAGATGAACGAAAATATCTGTCTCCAGAATTGAAATGGAACTTTGATGGGTGGGTTTATAGGTGTATTTTGACCCGCTGAATCCGAGAATCCAAGCTTTGATGACCAAAAATATGCTCGGAAAAAAGTTATTTCGCATGGTACGAAAAAGAGATGATCGGAAATATCTTTCTCCAGAATCGACATCGAACTTTGATGGGTGGTTTCATAGGTGTATTTTGACCCGCTGGATCCAAAAATCCAACCTTTGTTACACGAAAATACACCTGGAATGAAGTTATTCCGCATGGTACGAAAAAGAGATGATCGAAAATATCTGTCTCCAGAATCGGAATCGAACTTTGATGGGTGGGTTCATAGGTGTATTTTGACCCGCTGAATCCAAAAATCCAACCTTTGTTACACGAAAATACACCTGGAAAGAAGTTATTCCGCATGGTACGAAAAAGAGATGATCGAAAATATTTTTTCTCAGAATCGAATTCGGACTTTGATCGGTGAGTTTCTAGGTGTATTTCAACCCGCTGAATCCGAAAATCCAACCTCTGATGACCGAAAATATGCTTGGGAAAAAGTTATTTCGCATGGTACGAAAAAGAGATGATCGAAAATATCTGTCTCCAGAATCGAAATCGAACTTTGATGGATGGGTTCATAGGTGTATTTCGACCCGCTGAATCCGAAAATCCGACCTCTGATGACCAAAAATATGCTTGGAAAAAAGTTATTCCGCATGGTACGAAAAAGAGATGATCGAAAATATTTTTTTTCAGAATCAAAATCGGACTTTGATGGGTGAGTTTCTAGGTGTATTTCGACCCGCTGAATCCGAAAATCCAAACTTTGATGACCAAAAATATGCTTGGAAAAAAGTTATTTCGCATGGTACGAAAAAGAGATGATCGAAAATATCTGTCTCCAGAATCGAAATCGAACTTTGATGGGTGGGTTTATGGGTGTATTTTGACCCGCTGGATCCAAAAATCCAACCTTTGTTACACGAAAATACACCTGGAATGAAGTTATTTCGCATGGTCCGAAAAAGAGATGATCGAAAATATTTTTTTTCAGAATCAAAATCGGACTTTAATGGGTGAGTTTCTAGGCGTATTTCGAACCGCTGAATCCGAAAATCCAAACTTTGATGACCAAAAATATGCTTGGAAAAAAGTTATTCCGCATGGTACGAAAAAGAGATGATCGAAAATATCTGTCTCCAGAATCGAACTCGAACTTTGATGGGTGGGTTCATAGGTGTATTTTGACCCGCTGAATCCAAAAATTCAACCTTTGTTACACGAAAATACACCTGGAAAGAAGTTATTCCGCATGGTACGAAAAAGAGATGATCGAAAATATCTGTCTCCAGAATCGAAATCGAACTTTGATGGGTGGGTTCATAGGTGTATTTTGACCCGCTGAATCCGAGAATCCAAGCTTTGATGATCAAAAATATGCTTGGAAAAAAGTTATTTCGCATGGTACGAAAAAGAGATGATCGGAAATATCTTTCTCCAGAATCGAAATCAAACTTTGATGGGTGGGTTCATAGGTGTATTTTGGCCCGCTGAATACAAAAATCCAACCTTCGTTACACGAAAATACACCTGGAAAAGAGTTATTTCGCATGGTCCGAAAAAGAGATGATCGAAAATATTTTTTTTCAGAATCAAAATCGGACTTTAATGGGTGAGTTTCTGGGTGTATTTCGACCCGCTGAATCCGAAAATCCAAACTTTGATGACCAAAAATATGCTTGGAAAGAAGTTATTTCGCATGGTACGAAAAAGAGATGATCGAAAATATCTGTCTCCAGAATCGAAATCGAACTTTGATTGGTGGGATCATAGGTGTATTTTGACCCGCTGAATCCAAAAATCCAACCCTTGTTACACGAAAATACACCTGGAAAGAAGTTATTTTGCATGGTACGAAAAAGAGATGAACGAAAATATTTTTTTTCAGAATCAAAATCGGACTTTGATGGGTGAGTTTCTAGGTGTATATAGACCCGCTGAATCCAAAAATCCAACCTTTGATGACCAAAAATATGCTTGGAAAAAAGTTATTTCGCATGGTACGATAAAGGGATGATCGAAAATATCTGTCTCCAGAATCGAAATCGAACTTTGATGGGTGGGTTTATAGGTGTATTTTGACCCGCTGATACCGAAAATCCAAGCTTTGACGACCAAAAATATGCTTGTCAAAAAGTTATTTCGCATGGTACGAAAAAGAGATGATCGGAAATATCTTTCTCCAGAATCGAAATCAAACTTTGATGGGTGGGTTCATAGGTGTATTTTGACCCGCTGGATCCAAAAATCCAACCTTTGTTACACGAAAATATACCTGGAAAGAAGTTACTTCGCATGGTCAGAAAAAGAGATTATCGAAAATATTTTTTTTCAGAATCAAAATCGGACTTTAATGGGTGAGCTTCTAGGTGTATTCCGACCCGCTGAATCCGAAAATCCAAACTTTGATGACCAAAAATATGCTTGGAAAAAAGTTATTCCGCATGGTACGAAAAAGAGATGATCGAAAATATCTGTCTCCAGAATCGAAATGGAACTTTGATGGGTAGGTTTATAGGTGTATTTTGACCCGCTGAATCCGAGAATCCAAGCTTTGATGACCAAAAATATGCTCGGAAAAAAGTTATTTCGCATGGTACGAAAAAGAGATGATCGGAAATATCTTTATCCATAATCGACATCGAACTTTGATGGGTGGGTTCATAGGTGTATTTTGACCCGCTGGATCCAAAAATCCAACCTTTGTTACACGAAAATACACCTGGAATGAAGTTATTTCGCATGGTCCGAAAAAGAGATGATCGAAAATATTTTGTTTCAGAATCAAAATCGGACTTTAATGGGTGAGTTTCTAGGTGTATTCCGACCCGCTGAATCCGAAAATCCAAGCTTTGATGACCAAAAATATGCTTGGAAAAAAGTTATTTCGCATGGTACGAAAAAGAGATGATCGAAAATATCTGTCTCCAGAATCGAAATCGAACTTTGATGGGTGGGTTTATGGGTGTATTTTGACCCGCTGGATCCCAAAATCCAACCTTTGTTACACGAAAATACACCTGGAATGAAGTTATTTCGCATGGTCCGAAAAAGAGATGATCGAAAATATTTTTTTTCAGAATCAAAATCGGACTTTAATGGGTGAGTTTCTAGGTGTATTTCGACCCGCTGAATCCGAGAATCCAAGCTTTGATGATCAAAAATATGCTTGGAAAAAAGTTATTTCGCATGGTACGATAAAGGGATGATCGAAAATATCTGTCTCCAGAATCGAAATCGAACTTTGATGGGTGGGTTTATAGGTGTATTTTGACCCGCTGATACCGAAAATCCAAGCTTTGACGACCAAAAATATGCTTGTAAAAAAGTTATTTCGCATGGTACGAAAAAGAGATGATCGGAAATATCTTTCTCCAGAATCGAAATCGAACTTTGATGGGTGGGTTCATAGGTGTATTTTGACCCGCTGGATCCAAAAATCCGACCTTTGTTACACGAAAATATACCTGGAAAGAAGTTACTTCGCATGGTCAGAAAAAGAGATTATCGAAAATATTTTTCTTCAGAATCAATATCGGACTTTAATGGGTGAGCTTCTAGGTGTATTCCGACCCGCTGAATCCGAAAATCCAAACTTTGATGACCAAAAATATGCTTGGAAAAAAGTTATTCCGCATGGTACGAAAAAGAGATGATCGAAAATATCTGTCTCCAGAATCGAAATCGAACTTTGATGGATGGGTTCATAGGTGTATTTTGACCCGCTGAATCCGAAAATCCAAACTTTGATGACCAAAAATATGCTTGGAAAAAAGTTATTCCGCATGGTACGAAAAAGAGATGATCGAAAATATCTGTCTCCAGAATCGAAATGGAACTTTGATGGGTAGGTTTATAGGTGTATTTTGACCCGCTGAATCCGAGAATCCAAGCTTTGATGACCAAAAATATGCTCGGAAAAAAGTTATTTCGCATGGTACGAAAAAGAGATGATCGGAAATATCTTTCTCCATAATCGACATCGAACTTTGATGGGTGGGTTCATAGGTGTATTTTGACCCGCTGGATCCAAAAATCCAACCTTTGTTACACGAAAATACACCTGGAATGAAGTTATTTCGCATGGTCCGAAAAAGAGATGATCGAAAATATTTTGTTTCAGAATCAAAATCGGACTTTAATGGGTGAGTTTCTAGGTGTATTCCGACCCGCTGAATCCGAAAATCCAAGCTTTGATGACCAAAAATATGCTTGGAAAAAAGTTATTTCGCATGGTACGAAAAAGAGATGATCGAAAATATCTGTCTCCAGAATCGAAATCGAACTTTGATGGGTGGGTTTATGGGTGTATTTTGACCCGCTGGATCCCAAAATCCAACCTTTGTTACACGAAAATACACCTGGAATGAAGTTATTTCGCATGGTCCGAAAAAGAGATGATCGAAAATATTTTTTTTCAGAATCAAAATCGGACTTTAATGGGTGAGTTTCTAGGTGTATTCCGACCCGCTGAATCCGAGAATCCAAGCTTTGATGATCAAAAATATGCTTGGAAAAAAGTTATTTCGCATGGTACGATAAAGGGATGATCGAAAATATCTGTCTCCAGAATCGAAATCGAACTTTGATGGGTGGGTTTATAGGTGTATTTTGACCCGCTGATACCGAAAATCCAAGCTTTGACGACCAAAAATATGCTTGTAAAAAAGTTATTTCGCATGGTACGAAAAAGAGATGATCGGAAATATCTTTCTCCAGAATCGAAATCGAACTTTGATGGGTGGGTTCATAGGTGTATTTTGACCCGCTGGATCCAAAAATCCAACCTTTGTTACACGAAAATATACCTGGAAAGAAGTTACTTCGCATGGTCAGAAAAAGAGATTATCGAAAATATTTTTCTTCAGAATCAAAATCGGACTTTAATGGGTGAGCTTCTAGGTGTATTCCGACCCGCTGAATCCGAAAATCCAAACTTTGATGACCAAAAATATGCTTGGAAAAAAGTTATTCCGCATGGTACGAAAAAGAGATGATCGAAAATATCTGTCTCCAGAATCGAAATCGAACTTTGATGGATGGGTTCATAGGTGTATTTTGACCCGCTGAATCCGAAAATCCAAACTTTGATGACCAAAAATATGCTTGGAAAAAAGTTATTCCGCATGGTACGAAAAAGAGATGATCGAAAATATCTGTCTCCAGAATCGAAATGGAACTTTGATGGGTAGGTTTATAGGTGTATTTTGACCCGCTGAATCCGAGAATCCAAGCTTTGATGACCAAAAATATGCTCGGAAAAAAGTTATTTCGCATGGTACGAAAAAGAGATGATCGGAAATATCTTTCTCCATAATCGACATCGAACTTTGATGGGTGGGTTCATAGGTGTATTTTGACCCGCTGGATCCAAAAATCCAACCTTTGTTACACGAAAATACACCTGGAATGAAGTTATTTCGCATGGTCCGAAAAAGAGATGATCGAAAATATTTTGTTTCAGAATCAAAATCGGACTTTAATGGGTGAGTTTCTAGGTGTATTCCGACCCGCTGAATCCGAAAATCCAAGCTTTGATGACCAAAAATATGCTTGGAAAAAAGTTATTTCGCATGGTACGAAAAAGAGATGATCGAAAATATCTGTCTCCAGAATCGAAATTGAACTTTGATGGGTGGGTTTATGGGTGTATTTTGACCCGCTGGATCCAAAAATCCAACCTTTGTTACACGAAAATACACCTGGAATGAAGTTATTTCGCATGGTACGAAAAAGAGATGATCGAAAATATCTGTCTCCAGAATCGAAATCGAACTTTGATGGGTGGGTTCATAGGTGTATTTTGACCCGCTGAATCCGAGAATCCAAGCTTTGATGATCAAAAATATGCTTGGAAAAAAGTTATTTCGCATGGTACGAAAAAGAGATGATCGGAAATATCTTTCTCCAGAATCGAAATCGAACTTTGATGGGTGGGTTCATAGGTGTATTTTGGCCCGCTGAATACAAAAATCCAACCTTCGTTACACGAAAATACACCTGGAAAAGAGTTATTTCGCATGGTCCGAAAAAGAGATGATCGAAAATATTTTTTTTCAGAATCAAGATCGGACTTTAATGGGTGAGTTTCTGGGTGTATTTCGACCCGCTGAATCCGAAAATCCAAACTTTGATGACCAAAAATATGCTTGGAAAGAAGTTATTTCGCATGGTACGAAAAAGAGATGATCGAAAATATCTGTCTCCAGAATCGAAATCGAACTTTGATGGGTGGGATCATAGGTGTATTTTGACCCGCTGAATCCAAAAATCCAACCCATGTTACACGAAAATACACCTGGAAAGAAGTTATTTCGCATGGTACGAAAAAGAGATGAACGAAAATATTTTTTTTCAGAATCAAAATCGGACTTTGATGGGTGAGTTTCTAGGTGTATATAGACCCGCTGAATCCAAAAATCCAACCTTTGATGACCAAAAATATGCTTGGAAAAAAGTTATTTCGCATGGTACGATAAAGGGATGATCGAAAATATCTGTCTCCAGAATCGAAATCGAACTTTGATGGGTGGGTTTATAGGTGTATTTTGACCCGCTGATACCGAGAATCCAAGCTTTGATGATCAAAAATATGCTTGGAAAAAAGTTATTTCGCATGGTACGAAAAAGAGATGATCGGGAATATCTTTCTCCAGAATCGAAATCAAACTTTGATGGGTGGGTTCATAGGTGTATTTTGGCCCGCTGAATACAAAAATCCAACCTTCGTTACACGAAAATACACCTGGAAAAGAGTTATTTCGCATGGTCCGAAAAAGAGATGATCGAAAATATTTTTTTTCAGAATCAAAATCGGACTTTAATGGGTGAGTTTCTGGGTGTATTTCGACCCGCTGAATCCGAAAATCCAAACTTTGATGACCAAAAATATGCTTGGAAAGAAGTTATTTCGCATGGTACGAAAAAGAGATGATCGAAAATATCTGTCTCCAGAATCGAAATCGAACTTTGATTGGTGGGATCATAGGTGTATTTTGACCCGCTGAATCCAAAAATTCAACCTTTGTTACACGAAAATACACCTGGAAAGAAGTTATTCCGCATGGTACGAAAAAGAGATGATCGAAAATATCTGTCTCCAGAATCGAAATCGAACTTTGATGGGTGGGTTCATAGGTGTAATTTGACCCGCTGAATCCAAAAATCCAACCTTTGATGACCAAAAATATGCTTGGAAAAAAGTTATTTCGCATGGTACGATAAAGGGATGATCGAAAATATCTGTCTCCAGAATCGAAATCGAACTTTGATGGGTGGGTTTATAGGTGTATTTTGACCCGCTGATACCGAAAATCCAAGCTTTGACGACCAAAAATATGCTTGTAAAAAAGTTATTTCGCATGGTACGAAAAAGAGATGATCGGAAATATCTTTCTCCAGAATCGAAATCGAACTTTGATGGGTGGGTTCATAGGTGTATTTTGACCCGCTGGATCCAAAAATCCAACCTTTGTTACACGAAAATATACCTGGAAAGAAGTTACTTCGCATGGTCAGAAAAAGAGATTATCGAAAATATTTTTTTTCAGAATCAAAATCGGACTTTAATGGGTGAGCTTCTAGGTGTATTCCGACCCGCTGAATCCGAAAATCCAAACTTTGATGACCAAAAATATGCTTGGAAAAAAGTTATTCCGCATGGTACGAAAAAGAGATGATCGAAAATATCTGTCTCCAGAATCGAAATGGAACTTTGATGGGTAGGTTTATAGGTGTATTTTGACCCGCTGAATCCGAGAATCCAAGCTTTGATGACCAAAAATATGCTTGGAAAAAAGTTATTCCGCATGGTACGAAAAAGAGATGAACGAAAATATCTGTCTCCAGAATTGAAATGGAACTTTGATGGGTGGGTTTATAGGTGTATTTTGACCCGCTGAATCCGAGAATCCAAGCTTTGATGACCAAAAATATGCTCGGAAAAAAGTTATTTCGCATGGTACGAAAAAGAGATGATCGGAAATATCTTTCTCCAGAATCGACATCGAACTTTGATGGGTGGTTTCATAGGTGTATTTTGACCCGCTGGATCCAAAAATCCAACCTTTGTTACACGAAAATACACCTGGAATGAAGTTATTCCGCATGGTACGAAAAAGAGATGATCGAAAATATCTGTCTCCAGAATCGGAATCGAACTTTGATGGGTGGGTTCATAGGTGTATTTTGACCCGCTGAATCCAAAAATCCAACCTTTGTTACACGAAAATACACCTGGAAAGAAGTTATTCCGCATGGTACGAAAAAGAGATGATCGAAAATATTTTTTCTCAGAATCGAATTCGGACTTTGATCGGTGAGTTTCTAGGTGTATTTCAACCCGCTGAATCCGAAAATCCAACCTCTGATGACCGAAAATATGCTTGGGAAAAAGTTATTTCGCATGGTACGAAAAAGAGATGATCGAAAATATCTGTCTCCAGAATCGAAATCGAACTTTGATGGATGGGTTCATAGGTGTATTTCGACCCGCTGAATCCGAAAATCCAACCTCTGATGACCAAAAATATGCTTGGAAAAAAGTTATTCCGCATGGTACGAAAAAGAGATGATCGAAAATATTTTTTTTCAGAATCAAAATCGGACTTTGATGGGTGAGTTTCTAGGTGTATTTCGACCCGCTGAATCCGAAAATCCAAACTTTGATGACCAAAAATATGCTTGGAAAAAAGTTATTTCGCATGGTACGAAAAAGAGATGATCGAAAATATCTGTCTCCAGAATCGAAATCGAACTTTGATGGGTGGGTTTATGGGTGTATTTTGACCCGCTGGATCCAAAAATCCAACCTTTGTTACACGAAAATACACCTGGAATGAAGTTATTTCGCATGGTCCGAAAAAGAGATGATCGAAAATATTTTTTTTCAGAATCAAAATCGGACTTTAATGGGTGAGTTTCTAGGCGTATTTCGAACCGCTGAATCCGAAAATCCAAACTTTGATGACCAAAAATATGCTTGGAAAAAAGTTATTCCGCATGGTACGAAAAAGAGATGATCGAAAATATCTGTCTCCAGAATCGAAATCGAACTTTGATGGGTGGGTTCATAGGTGTATTTTGACCCGCTGAATCCAAAAATTCAACCTTTGTTACACGAAAATACACCTGGAAAGAAGTTATTCCGCATGGTACGAAAAAGAGATGATCGAAAATATCTGTCTCCAGAATCGAAATCGAACTTTGATGGGTGGGTTCATAGGTGTATTTTGACCCGCTGAATCCGAGAATCCAAGCTTTGATGATCAAAAATATGCTTGGAAAAAAGTTATTTCGCATGGTACGAAAAAGAGATGATCGGAAATATCTTTCTCCAGAATCGAAATCAAACTTTGATGGGTGGGTTCATAGGTGTATTTTGGCCCGCTGAATACAAAAATCCAACCTTCGTTACACGAAAATACACCTGGAAAAGAGTTATTTCGCATGGTCCGAAAAAGAGATGATCGAAAATATTTTTTTTCAGAATCAAAATCGGACTTTAATGGGTGAGTTTCTGGGTGTATTTCGACCCGCTGAATCCGAAAATCCAAACTTTGATGACCAAAAATATGCTTGGAAAGAAGTTATTTCGCATGGTACGAAAAAGAGATGATCGAAAATATCTGTCTCCAGAATCGAAATCGAACTTTGATTGGTGGGATCATAGGTGTATTTTGACCCGCTGAATCCAAAAATCCAACCCTTGTTACACGAAAATACACCTGGAAAGAAGTTATTTTGCATGGTACGAAAAAGAGATGAACGAAAATATTTTTTTTCAGAATCAAAATCGGACTTTGATGGGTGAGTTTCTAGGTGTATATAGACCCGCTGAATCCAAAAATCCAAGCTTTGATGACCAAAAATATGCTTGGAAAAAAGTTATTTCGCATGGTACGATAAAGGGATGATCGAAAATATCTGTCTCCAGAATCGAAATCGAACTTTGATGGGTGGGTTTATAGGTGTATTTTGACCCGCTGATACCGAAAATCCAAGCTTTGACGACCAAAAATATGCTTGTCAAAAAGTTATTTCGCATGGTACGAAAAAGAGATGATCGGAAATATCTTTCTCCAGAATCGAAATCAAACTTTGATGGGTGGGTTCATAGGTGTATTTTGACCCGCTGGATCCAAAAATCCAACCTTTGTTACACGAAAATATACCTGGAAAGAAGTTACTTCGCATGGTCAGAAAAAGAGATTATCGAAAATATTTTTTTTCAGAATCAAAATCGGACTTTAATGGGTGAGCTTCTAGGTGTATTCCGACCCGCTGAATCCGAAAATCCAAACTTTGATGACCAAAAATATGCTTGGAAAAAAGTTATTCCGCATGGTACGAAAAAGAGATGATCGAAAATATCTGTCTCCAGAATCGAAATGGAACTTTGATGGGTAGGTTTATAGGTGTATTTTGACCCGCTGAATCCGAGAATCCAAGCTTTGATGACCAAAAATATGCTCGGAAAAAAGTTATTTCGCATGGTACGAAAAAGAGATGATCGGAAATATCTTTCTCCATAATCGACATCGAACTTTGATGGGTGGGTTCATAGGTGTATTTTGACCCGCTGGATCCAAAAATCCAACCTTTGTTACACGAAAATACACCTGGAATGAAGTTATTTCGCATGGTCCGAAAAAGAGATGATCGAAAATATTTTGTTTCAGAATCAAAATCGGACTTTAATGGGTGAGTTTCTAGGTGTATTCCGACCCGCTGAATCCGAAAATCCAAGCTTTGATGACCAAAAATATGCTTGGAAAAAAGTTATTTCGCATGGTACGAAAAAGAGATGATCGAAAATATCTGTCTCCAGAATCGAAATCGAACTTTGATGGGTGGGTTTATGGGTGTATTTTGACCCGCTGGATCCCAAAATCCAACCTTTGTTACACGAAAATACACCTGGAATGAAGTTATTTCGCATGGTCCGAAAAAGAGATGATCGAAAATATTTTTTTTCAGAATCAAAATCGGATTTTAATGGGTGAGTTTCTAGGTGTATTTCGACCCGCTGAATCCGAGAATCCAAGCTTTGATGATCAAAAATATGCTTGGAAAAAAGTTATTTCGCATGGTACGATAAAGGGATGATCGAAAATATCTGTCTCCAGAATCGAAATCGAACTTTGATGGGTGGGTTTATAGGTGTATTTTGACCCGCTGATACCGAAAATCCAAGCTTTGACGACCAAAAATATGCTTGTAAAAAAGTTATTTCGCATGGTACGAAAAAGAGATGATCGGAAATATCTTTCTCCAGAATCGAAATCGAACTTTGATGGGTGGGTTCATAGGTGTATTTTGACCCGCTGGATCCAAAAATCCAACCTTTGTTACACGAAAATATACCTGGAAAGAAGTTACTTCGCATGGTCAGAAAAAGAGATTATCGAAAATATTTTTCTTCAGAATCAAAATCGGACTTTAATGGGTGAGCTTCTAGGTGTATTCCGACCCGCTGAATCCGAAAATCCAAACTTTGATGACCAAAAATATGCTTGGAAAAAAGTTATTCCGCATGGTACGAAAAAGAGATGATCGAAAATATCTGTCTCCAGAATCGAAATCGAACTTTGATGGATGGGTTCATAGGTGTATTTTGACCCGCTGAATCCGAAAATCCAAACTTTGATGACCAAAAATATGCTTGGAAAAAAGTTATTCCGCATGGTACGAAAAAGAGATGATCGAAAATATCTGTCTCCAGAATCGAAATGGAACTTTGATGGGTAGGTTTATAGGTGTATTTTGACCCGCTGAATCCGAGAATCCAAGCTTTGATGACCAAAAATATGCTCGGAAAAAAGTTATTTCGCATGGTACGAAAAAGAGATGATCGGAAATATCTTTCTCCATAATCGACATCGAACTTTGATGGGTGGGTTCATAGGTGTATTTTGACCCGCTGGATCCAAAAATCCAACCTTTGTTACACGAAAATACACCTGGAATGAAGTTATTTCGCATGGTCCGAAAAAGAGATGATCGAAAATATTTTGTTTCAGAATCAAAATCGGACTTTAATGGGTGAGTTTCTAGGTGTATTCCGACCCGCTGAATCCGAAAATCCAAGCTTTGATGACCAAAAATATGCTTGGAAAAAAGTTATTTCGCATGGTACGAAAAAGAGATGATCGAAAATATCTGTCTCCAGAATCGAAATCGAACTTTGATGGGTGGGTTTATGGGTGTATTTTGACCCGCTGGATCCCAAAATCCAACCTTTGTTACACGAAAATACACCTGGAATGAAGTTATTTCGCATGGTCCGAAAAAGAGATGATCGAAAATATTTTTTTTCAGAATCAAAATCGGACTTTAATGGGTGAGTTTCTAGGTGTATTCCGACCCGCTGAATCCGAGAATCCAAGCTTTGATGATCAAAAATATGCTTGGAAAAAAGTTATTTCGCATGGTACGATAAAGGGATGATCGAAAATATCTGTCTCCAGAATCGAAATCGAACTTTGATGGGTGGGTTTATAGGTGTATTTTGACCCGCTGATACCGAAAATCCAAGCTTTGACGACCAAAAATATGCTTGTAAAAAAGTTATTTCGCATGGTACGAAAAAGAGATGATCGGAAATATCTTTCTCCAGAATCGAAATCGAACTTTGATGGGTGGGTTCATAGGTGTATTTTGACCCGCTGGATCCAAAAATCCAACCTTTGTTACACGAAAATATACCTGGAAAGAAGTTACTTCGCATGGTCAGAAAAAGAGATTATCGAAAATATTTTTCTTCAGAATCAAAATCGGACTTTAATGGGTGAGCTTCTAGGTGTATTCCGACCCGCTGAATCCGAAAATCCAAACTTTGATGACCAAAAATATGCTTGGAAAAAAGTTATTCCGCATGGTACGAAAAAGAGATGATCGAAAATATCTGTCTCCAGAATCGAAATCGAACTTTGATGGATGGGTTCATAGGTGTATTTTGACCCGCTGAATCCGAAAATCCAAACTTTGATGACCAAAAATATGCTTGGAAAAAAGTTATTCCGCATGGTACGAAAAAGAGATGATCGAAAATATCTGTCTCCAGAATCGAAATGGAACTTTGATGGGTAGGTTTATAGGTGTATTTTGACCCGCTGAATCCGAGAATCCAAGCTTTGATGACCAAAAATATGCTCGGAAAAAAGTTATTTCGCATGGTACGAAAAAGAGATGATCGGAAATATCTTTCTCCATAATCGACATCGAACTTTGATGGGTGGGTTCATAGGTGTATTTTGACCCGCTGGATCCAAAAATCCAACCTTTGTTACACGAAAATACACCTGGAATGAAGTTATTTCGCATGGTCCGAAAAAGAGATGATCGAAAATATTTTGTTTCAGAATCAAAATCGGACTTTAATGGGTGAGTTTCTAGGTGTATTCCGACCCGCTGAATCCGAAAATCCAAGCTTTGATGACCAAAAATATGCTTGGAAAAAAGTTATTTCGCATGGTACGAAAAAGAGATGATCGAAAATATCTGTCTCCAGAATCGAAATTGAACTTTGATGGGTGGGTTTATGGGTGTATTTTGACCCGCTGGATCCAAAAATCCAACCTTTGTTACACGAAAATACACCTGGAATGAAGTTATTTCGCATGGTACGAAAAAGAGATGATCGAAAATATCTGTCTCCAGAATCGGAATCGAACTTTGATGGGTGGGTTCATAGGTGTATTTTGACCCGCTGAATCCGAGAATCCAAGCTTTGATGATCAAAAATATGCTTGGAAAAAAGTTATTTCGCATGGTACGAAAAAGAGATGATCGGAAATATCTTTCTCCAGAATCGAAATCGAACTTTGATGGGTGGGTTCATAGGTGTATTTTGGCCCGCTGAATACAAAAATCCAACCTTCGTTACACGAAAATACACCTGGAAAAGAGTTATTTCGCATGGTCCGAAAAAGAGATGATCGAAAATATTTTTTTTCAGAATCAAGATCGGACTTCAATGGGTGAGTTTCTGGGTGTATTTCGACCCGCTGAATCCGAAAATCCAAAATTTGATGACCAAAAATATGCTTGGAAAGAAGTTATTTCGCATGGTACGAAAAAGAGATGATCGAAAATATCTGTCTCCAGAATCGAAATCGAACTTTGATGGGTGGGATCATAGGTGTATTTTGACCCGCTGAATCCAAAAATCCAACCCATGTTACACGAAAATACACCTGGAAAGAAGTTATTTCGCATGGTACGAAAAAGAGATGAACGAAAATATTTTTTTTCAGAATCAAAATCGGACTTTGATGGGTGAGTTTCTAGGTGTATATAGACCCGCTGAATCCAAAAATCCAACCTTTGATGACCAAAAATATGCTTGGAAAAAAGTTATTTCGCATGGTACGATAAAGGGATGATCGAAAATATCTGTCTCCAGAATCGAAATCGAACTTTGATGGGTGGGTTTATAGGTGTATTTTGACCCGCTGATACCGAGAATCCAAGCTTTGACCACCAAAAATATGCTTGTAAAAAAGTTATTTCGCATGGTACGAAAAAGAGATGATCGGAAATATCTTTCTCCAGAATCGAAATCGAACTTTGATGGGTGGGTTCATAGGTGTATTTTGACCCGCTGGATCCAAAAATCCAACCTTTGTTACACGAAAATATACCTGGAAAGAAGTTACTTCGCATGGTCAGAAAAAGAGATTATCGAAAATATTTTTTTTTCAGAATCGATATCGGACTTTAATGGGTGAGCTTCTACGTGTATTTCGTCCCGCTGAATCCGAAAATCCAAACTTTGATGACCAAAAATATGCTTGGAAAAAAGTTATTCCGCATGGTACGAAAAAGAGATGATCGAAAATATCTGTCTCCAGAATCGAAATCGAACTTTGATGGATGGGTTCATAGGTGTATTTTGACCCGCTGAATCCGAAAATCCAAACTTTGATGACCAAAAATATGCTTGGTAAAAAGTTATTCCGCATGGTACGAAAAAGAGATGATCGAAAATATCTGTCTCCAGAATCGAAATGGAACTTTGATGGGTGGGTTTATAGATTTATTTTGACCCGCTGAATCCGAGAATCCAAGCTTTGATGACCAAAAATATGCTCGGAAAAAAGTTATTTCGCATGGTACGAAAAAGAGATGATCGAAAATATCTGTCTCCAGAATCGAAATCGAACTTTGATGGGTGGGTTTATGGGTGTATTTTGACCCGCTGGATCCAAAAATCCAACCTTTGTTACACGAAAATACACCTGGAATGAAGTTATTTCGCATGGTCCGAAAAAGAGATGATCGAAAATATTTTTTTTCAGAATCAAAATCGGACTTTAATGGGTGAGTTCCTAGGTGTATTTCGACCCGCTGAATCCGAAAATCCGAACTTTGATGACCAAAAATATGCTTGGAAAAAAGTTATTCCGCATGGTACGAAAAAGAGATGATCGAAAATATCTGTCTCCAGAATCGAAATCGAACTTTGATGGGTGGGTTCATAGGTGTATTTTGACCCGCTGAATCCAAAAATCCAACCTTTGTTACACGAAAATACACCTGGAAAGAAGTTATTCCGCATGGTACGAAAAAGAGATGATCGAAAATATTTTTTTTCAGAATCGAAATCGGACTTTGATGGGTGAGTTTCTAGGTGTATTTCAACCCGCTGAATCCGAAAATCCAACCTCTGATGACCAAAAATATGCTTGGAAAAAAGTTATTTCGCATGGTACGAAAAAGAGATGATCGAAAATATCTGTCTCCAGAATCGAAATCGAACTTTGATGGATGGGTTCATAGGTGTATTTTGACCCGCTGAATCCGAAAATCCAAACTTTGATGACCAAAAATATGCTTGGAAAAAAGTTATTTCGCATGGTACGAAAAAGAGATGATCGAAAATATCTGTCTCCTGAATCGAAATGGAACTTTGATGGGTGGGTTTATAGGTGTATTTTGACCCGCTGAATCCGAGAATCCAAGCTTTGATGACCAAAAATATGCTCGGAAAAAAGTTATTTCGCATGGTACGAAAAAGAGATGATCGGAATATCTTTCTCCAGAATCGACATCGAACTTTGATGGGTGGGTTCATGGGTGTATTTTGACCCCGCTGGATCAAAAATCCAACCTTTGTTACACGAAAATACACCTGGAATGAAGTTATTTCGCATGGTCCGAAAAAGAGATGATCGAAAATATTTTTTTTCAGAATCAAAATCGGACTTTAATGGGTGAGTTTCTAGGTGTATTCCGACCCGCTGAATCCGAAAATCCAAGCTTTGATGACCAAAAATATGCTTGGAAAAAAGTTATTCCGCATGGTACGAAAAAGAGATGATCGAAAATATCTGTCTCCAGAATCGGAATCGAACTTTGATGGGTGGGTTTATAGGTGTATTCTGACCCGCTGAATCCAGAAATCCAACCTTTGTTACACGAAAATACACCTGGAAAGAAGTTATTCCGCATGGTACGAAAAAGAGATGATCGAAAATATTTTTTTTCAGAATCGAAATCGGACTTTGATGGGTGAGTTTCTAGGTGTATTTCGACCCGCTGAATCCGAAAATCCAACCTCTGATGACCAAAAATATGCTTGGAAAAAAGTTATTTCGCATGGTACGAAAAAGAGATGATCGAAAATATCTGTCTCCAGAATCGAAATCGAACTTTGATGGGTGGGTTTATGGGTGTATTTTGACTCGCTGAATACAAAAATCCAACCTTTGTTACACGAAAATAGACCTGGAAAGAAGTTATTTCGCATGGTACGAAAAAGACATGATCGAAAATATTTTTTTTCAGAACTAAAATCGGACTATAATGGGTGAGTTTCTAGGTGTATTTCGACCCGCTGAATCCGAAAATCCAACCTCTGATGACCAAAAATATGCTTGGAAAAAAGTTATTTCGCACGGTACGAAAAAGAGATGATCGAAAATATTTTTTTTCAGAATCAAAATCGGACTTTGATGGGTGAGTTTCTAGGTGTATTTCGACCCGCTGAATCCGAAAATCAAACCTTTGATGACCAAAAATATGCTTGGAAAAAAGTTATTTCGCATGGTACGAAAAAGAGATGATCGAAAATATCTGTCTCCAGAATCGAAATCGAACTTTGATGGGTGGGGTTATAGGTGTATTTTGACCCGCTGAATCCGAGAATCCAAGCTTTGATGACCAAAAATATGCTTGGAAAAAAGTTATTTCGCATGGTACGGCAGTAGTGGATGACAGCCATGGCCAGTCATGACAAATGACGTCATCACCTGTGCCAGTCTAGTCTCCGCTAGTCCCTCATCCTTCTCCCCTCCCCTCAGCCTCTGTGAATTCCGCGGCTCTCAATCGAGGAACCAAGATGGCCGCTATATTTTCAAACCAAGATGGTCGACCCATTTAAAAAACCAAGATGGCCGACCGATTTTTTCACAAACCAAGATGTCCGACCTATTTTATTTATATTATATTATAATAATTAATTTGTCCAAACTATTTTCAAAACCTAGATGCCCGAGCTATTTTTAAAAACCAAGATGGCCGACCGATTTACAAAACCAAGAGAACATTTAGAAATTAAAAATCGAAAAATTAATTTTATTCGTTGAAACGGTGTGAACAATTATTCTCTTATGCGAACCAGGCGAGCGAGGCGAGGTCTACCTCCGCTGAACCCGACCCCCGTGGTATTATACTTATCAGCACAGCCGCCAAGATGGCTACTCCGGTCAATTCTGCACAGCTCTGAACAGTCGCTCTTTCTGAAAGTAAAACTTATGCTAGCTGAAATCGGGGTGGGGGTAAAAATTTTGAAAGCAATCACACGATATAAATATATAGTATGCATATGATTATAAAAATCCGTCTTTATTAATTATTTTCAATCCTAACGGTACATAAAATATACACGTTTAATTACAAAAACCGTAATTTCAGACGCTCGCAATATCGGAGCGGTGCATAACCCATACTCGACACACGCACACACACCCTCACGAACAATTATACCGTGAATACACACGGTTCGCACTGGAATTGTTGAACACGTTTTTCACGTATTTCTGAACACAGGACAATTCGAAATCACACCGTCGATTCGGTCACAATATTCTGACGGATATCGGCTATGATGTACGATAGGAATAAGCGCGATAACTCGCAAAACACAATATCGAAATAAAGATCGCGAAAATTGTCGGTGAATTTCAAACTAACCACCTCACGTGCGGTATCGGATTCCTCGCACATGACAACGCCGATCTGCTGTAGAGTCGGTGATTTCATCTTACGGGTCTTCACTACCGATGCAAAATGTTGAACTAGAGCCGCCTTGCTGCTGTTGACATCCCCCACCAAAACCTCCAGTTGGATCAGATGCTCGTTTACGCAACAGGCGACGTGCTTGAGACCTTCGAAGGTAGACTTTTGCATCACAATCACAGGGGTGTATTGCTTCCTCTTTTTACACTCGGGTTCATCGTCGTTACTGGTGTTAACAGCAACATCCTCGTCGCCGGCTGTGTTCGTGTAGAAGGCGATTACTTTGGATCCATGAGCCGTTGTGAATCGTAGCGTGCACTCTCCGCCCAACGAAATTGTATCGTTGAACAAATCACACAGTTTACCGGGTGCTCGCGCGTCTTTTTCGAAATAGTGGTCGAGAGCCTCGAATCTTCGAACCAGGCCCTCCCACGCATCAATGCTTAGCGAAACGCCGCTCGAGTAATTATTAACTAATTTTACGACCGGTTCGAACAAGCCATCCAAACGCAGGCGGAGACCTACGGTGATTTTTTTGGACCACGAAGTATTCAGATCATATGTGGTTGATAACACGAGGTGACGCTCGGACTTCTTCGGAGCGATGTCAAAGGTTTTGAATAATTTGCTGTAGCCCTCCCGCGGAAACCCGTTCTTGGGCGTTGCCATTGTACCCAGTCTTTTCAGCTGTTTGAGCCAGTGTCTGGTCGGAGCGGTCGTTGAAGCGTAACTGGGTGCGGCTCGCATCTCCAGCAGACGGTTGAGGAACGTGGTGGTTTTTTGGCCGATCAGCACATTACCGATATTCCGAGTGCAGCTGCCTGGCAACAGCGTCGAATGATGCGAAACGAGGAAAACACGATCATAGCACGCGCTCTTTCCCCGAGGATCGGTTTACATAAACGGAATGTCACGTACGTACGTTGAAGCACGTTTGTATATGCATAGCGGGGCTATACTATACTTGCATCTGGTGTACGAGTTTATAATTTTCAAAATATCGGCGAATTTCTCTATTCCCCATCATCGGAGAAACAGGAATCGTGGTTATCGTGCTCGGCCAGTACAATATCCAAGGATCTCTCAGCCGCCTCGAGAGCCCTACCCATCTCTTGTTGCTCGACCCTTCGAAGACGTAATTCTTCCTCATCGGACTCTTCGACGCCAGAATCCATGTCGAAAAAACCCGCCGACTGGTACCCGGCATCCTCTTCCTCTTGAACGTATGCCACCCAGCGTTCAACGACGCACCGTCTTGCGAGGCGATCTCTGGCTCGGACCAAATACCGAGGGTCGACCTCGCGCTCGCCATATAACCACAGATCACGGGGTTCTGCGAAGATTTGGATATCGGCCGAATCCGCGATGATTTGGATATCGGGTGGATCCACGGAGGTTTCATCCTCATCCGACTCCTCGAAGATTTCATCATCGGTCGAATACCCGAAGAACCCCCTCGCGTTATTATTTCCGCACCACATAATTCGACCGAAAGCGTAAAAAGACCGACACGAAATAATCGCTGGGTACCGGTAATTATATCGCGGGGGGAATGCTAACACAAACCCACAGCACACACACACACACACACACACATACACGCGCGCACGTACGCGTGCACCCCGCAACTTTTGCAGTCGATGTTTGGAGACGAAGCATAGCGAAGACACGGGTCAGCCGTTTTCGCGTAAAAAAAAAAAAAACCGCGACACACGGCACATGCGCGCGCACACACGCACACACACACACATACGCACGCACACACACAGGCGCGTACCGTCAAAGATGTGTTACCTAGGCCTAAGCGAGCTGTGATTGGCTGCGTTATAACGATGTGTTGAGAGATATCAGCGCTCAACAAGAGCAACAACGGCAAAACGTCATATCAAATATTATACAGCTGCGCGGTAGCGACAACCGCAGATTGAAGCTACACTCGTTACGACAAATACGGTGCTTCACACTAACAGTTGGAAAAATTATTGCTTCTATCTTTTTCATTACGCTATGTCGGAAAACAGGGAGATTAGGGACGTTATTCGCAGAGTCATGCGCGTCGCGAGAGAGGTGAACCCCCGAGCTGTGCGCTCGTACAACGATCGCTGGTTCCGACAGCTACCAAATTTAACAACCTCGGAGCTGTTAGATCGCCTGAAGATCATCCTGGCGGCGTGCAACGAAAGAGCGATCGGCAGAATGTACGACTTAGGCGCATTTTGGGGCTTGTGGCCGTGCATACGCGTGGCTGTAAAAGTATTGCGCGAACGGGGAACCACGAGCTACGCGTTTGTGTACAAGTTGATACGTGAGTACAGACGGTATTCGGGTAAGTGAATTTCCTAGTTTTTCATTGTTTTTCACGGTTGACTCGGTGGTTGTTGTGTTATCACGTAGATTGAATGATCGATTGATTGCTTAGCATACGAGCCCCTGACCCCCGAAAGGATGGGTACAACGGAATCGGAGGACGAGATTCTGTGCATAGTAGCCGAGTGGTGGGAGAAGCACGAAGAGTCTCGGCAGCTGCGTGCAGCAGCGGAGTACTGTGGGCGAGCTGACGAAATCGCTAGGGGTGGTGAACGTGTCGCCCCCCAGCATACCGATACTACTCGTAGCGGTGAAGTTATACCCGAATCTCCCGGTAAGTAACAGCCACCAACGCTCACGCGAGCGTGTGTGTACATATATATATATATATATATTTGTGCGCGTGCATTTCCTAGTTTTTCATTTTTCACGGCTGACTCGACGGTTGTTGTGTCATCACGTAGATTGAATGATCGATTGATTGCTTAGCATACGAACCCCCGACCCCCGAAAGGATGGGTATGGAATCGGAGGACGAGCTTCTGTGCCAGGCAGCCGAGCGATGCGAGAGGCTCGAAGAGGCTCGGCAGCTACGTGCAGCAGCGGGGTACTGCGAGCGAGCAGACGAAATCGCGAGCGGTGGTGAACGTGTCGCCCCCCAGCATCCCGATACAACTCGTAGCGGTGAAGTTACACCCGAATCTTCCGGTAAGTAACAGTCGCCAACGCTCACGCGAGCGTGTGTATTTTGTGTGTGTGTGTGTGTGTGTGTGTGCGCGCGTGTGCGTGTGTGTGTGTGCGCGCGCGTGTGTGTGTGTGTGTGAGTGTGTGCGCAACCCAATTTCGTATTTTGCTCCAATTTCGTATCTGAAAGCGGTTTTTTCTTTTGGGGTGTCGATAGATGGTGATATTCATTGTGCGGACAGCTCTGATGAGAACGACGACGACGACGATGAGCCGGTCGTTATCGCGATCTCAACGTAGAATGACGCGGTCGCCTTCTTTAGTTTTACTAGCGAGATATAGTTTTTCATGTGGCAGTACTCGTGAATTGAAATGAGTGGTTAAATAAACAAACAAAAAAAAAAAAAAAAAAAAAAAAAAAAATTAATTCAAACTCACATCAAACGTGATATCGTTGCACCTTCTTAACCAGACCAACGCCTGAGAAATCCTATGCGGATGTGTGTGTGTGTGTGTGTGTGTGTGTGTATGTTCGTCTAGGGAGTCGACAACCACGCATATAATTAATTGTCGGTGGTATCAGGGTGCACAACCAAAGCGTTCGAACACCCCGAAACCCCGGGCGTCAGCGGGGTGGCAGGTACATCGGGGTTGCAACAAGGCCGCGGAAAGGAGCGAGAAAGAGCTGGGAACACGGAGGGAGACGCTCGCACACAGTCACACAGTACAAAGTTCATCATTACCGACGAGACGCGGAAATATTACCGTAGATTCAAATGCACGGGGCATGTGATAACTTTGAAAATTATAACACCGCCAGAAACGGTCGATCCGAAAGCTTGGCTCGAGGAAGCGATCGGCGGTATCTACGATTATTGCACGCGAGACATTTCAGACCCCTCAGAATACATAGGTTTCAGGTTCGACGCCCCCTCGTTCGCACACGGACCCCCGGGGTTGTCGCTTCGGCCGATCCGCGATTGCCATGTGGAGGATATCTGGAATCTGTTGTTCAGCGTGACGCAGAGCGGGACGGGCTTCGCTATAGACGATGCCTTTCGGGTCAGCGTGACGCGTGTCAGCAATATTGTCGGCGCCGGCAGGAAAAGTAAACCTCTTACAAACGAGGAGGTGCAAAAACGGTCGCTTCCAGAAATACCGCGGGATAATCTGTGTTTACCGCGTGCGTTAATAGCATCGCGCGCATATATCCGGAAAGATAAAGCTCCGGGGAATGCTGCAGAGCTGAGCTGGTCGGCCGTGAGACGCGCAGGTTCCGTGCTTCAAAGGCAGGCGGCTCAGGCGTTGTGCAAGGCGGCTGGTGTCCAAGCACCCGAAAAAGGTTGCGGCATGCGCGAGATCTCGGCATTTCAAGACCGCCTCGCGAAGGAGGGTTTAGCTATTTTGGTGTATGATTTCGATACTTTCGGTCGCGGCGGGGATCTTATCTACAACGGTGAACGGGTGGTGACGGAGCGGGGTAGGTGCATCGACGGTCGATTGCATATTTTGTATTATCCTCGCGGGAATCATTACAAGCCCATACTGAGCCTCACAGCGGCAGCGGCTAACAGATGGTTTTGCGCACCGTGTAACGTTGCATACCGCCACGCCGGGGACCACAAATGCGCGTATAGGTGCTCCGGTTGCGTCGGCGTACCGCGATGTGACCCTACGGCCGATCGTTTGCGGTGCGTAGACTGCGGTCGTTGGTTTTTCGGTGAAAAATGCCTGCAAAGACACCGACTCACGAAATCGTTTAACACCCGTAAAAGCGTGTGCGCTGCTTTGCAGATGTGCGGTGGGTGCGACCGATTCGTCGATCGCACGAAACGCGCACACTTCTGCGGCAAATCGTACTGTCAGTCGTGCGGGTCCGTACAACCCGTCAACCATCAGTGTTACATGCGCAGAGTGGAGCGAGATTGCGAAGACGCGAAATATGTGTTTGTATTTTACGATTTTGAAACGCAGCAATGTGACACGCTCGGTGGTAACGGGGATGCGAGCCTGCATGTACCGAGCTTGTGCGTAGCCCATCAAACGTGCAGCGCGTGCATACAGGAGCCGGACATACGCACACCCTGCCCAAGCTGCGGTCTCGTGCGGGAGTTTATTTTCAAAGAGAACCCTGTGAGACAGCTGGTCGTCTTCGTCACGAGGGACGTAAAAGCGTTTAAGAAAATTATATGCATAGCGCATAATGCCAGAGGGTTCGATTCACAATTTATATTACGTCACCTGGTGGAACAGAACCGCGATCCCCCACGAATCATTTTAAACGGTAGCAAGATCGTGTTGATGGATTTGGGTCATACGCGGTTTCTAGACTCTTTAGCGTACATGCCCATGGCTCTTGCCGCCTTACCGAAGGCCTTTGGACTCGCCGCTGATTTACGCAAGGGTTACTTTCCACACCTTTTCAACACACCGGAAAATCAAAATTACAGAAGTCTGTTACCACCCGCGGAGTTTTATTCCCCCGATAGCATGAACGCAGCAGGGCGAGCGACTTTTTACACCTAGGTACAAAGAGGCTGTGAACAGAGCCCATGTGTTCGATTTTGAGACCGAGATCGTGGATTATTGCCGGAGCGACGTCGACATTCTCCGGAGGGCCTGCGTAGCTTTTAGAAATATTCTTCTAGATTGCGGTGACGTCTGCCCGTTCACGCGCAGTACCACGATAGCGTCGGCATGTTCGGTCGTGTTTCGGCAGAATTTTTTACAAGACCACAAGATAGGTGTACTACCGGCTGGAGGCTACAGAATGGCTCATAACCAGTCTACACGCGCGATCGAATGGCTCGTGTGGAAGGAGCGCGAGCTGGGTACCGAGCTGATCCACGCCGCCCGCGGTCGCGAATACAGAATCCCGGAAACGGGTCGGCTTGTGGACGGTTATTACGTGGACGGGGACGGTGAGCGCAGGGTGTTCGAATTCCATGGTTGCTATTGGCACGGATGCCCGCGATGTCACCCAATCTAATCCGATACGTTGTTATCAAACGGTGGTACGATGCGAGCTCGATTCGAAGAGACTGCAGCGAAGACCGCGCGAATGACCGAACTCGGCTACAGGGTTGAGGAGATGTGGGAGTGCGATTTCAACAGGATTCTCGAGGTCGATCCGGAAATACGGGGGTATCTAAAACAACATCCTTTGATCGAGGCCGGCACCAGTGACTGTTTGAACCCTCGCGACGCGTTTTTCGGGGGCCGAACGCGTAACACCAAAAGGTATTACGAGACTGGCGTAGGGGAGGAAATACGTTATGTCGATGTATGCTCCTTGTACCCGTGGGTATGCAAGAACGGCCGCTATCCGATCGGCCACCCGAAAGTCTACGTGGGCAGGGAATGCTCGTCATTGACCGGTGCCGAAAATACGCTCGACAACGTCGAGGGTCTCGTAAAATGCGTCGTTCTGCCACCGCGAAACCTCTATCACCCCGTATTGCCCGTCCGGATGCACGGCAAGCTAATGTTCCCTCTGTGTCGCTCGTGCTGCGAGAACCTTCTGCAGACCGAGTGTCCGCACAATGACGATGAGGCGGCGCGACAACTTACCGGCACGTGGGTCTCGGATGAGCTGAAAAAAGCTATAGCTATGGGGTATAAAATTCTGGCTATTCTCGAGATCTGGCAGTACCCGATCACCGCGTACGATCCGATCACCAACCGCGGCGGTCTCTTTGCCGCGTACATAGATACTTTCTTGAAAATAAAACAAGAGGCCAGCGGCTGGCCGAGCGAGTGCGTCGACGAGACAGCTCGAGAACGTTATCTCGCGGAATATGAGCAGGTCGAGGGTATACGCTTACAACGCGAGAGGATAACCAAGAACGCCGGTCTTCGCTCCGTTTCAAAACTTTGCCTCAACTCTTTGTGGGGTAAATTCGGCCAACGTGAAAACCTACCGCAGACCGAGGTGATACGAAGTCGTCAACGGTTGTTGGAGTTGTTGGCGAGCCCCGATACGGAGGTCTACGACGTTTTACCGGTCACCGACGATGTACTTTACGCTAGTTGGGGTTATACGGAGGAAAGCCTCACACCGTCACCACTAGCCAACGTTGTCTTGGCTGCGTACACCACGGCTCAAGCGCGCCTTAAATTGTACTCGTATCTCGAGAAGCTGGATCGCCGCGTGTTATATTACGACACAGATTCCGTTATTTACACACGGCAAAAAGAGAGCGAAAACGAGTACGAGCCACCGAAGGGCAACTTTTTGGGCGATTTAACGGACGAACTAGCGGAATATGGCGATGGTAGCTATATAAAAACGTTCGTTTCCGGTGGCCCGAAGTTTTACGCATTTTTGGTCCAGTGTGCAAACGGGGAGGTCTCCGAAGTGTGCAAAGTCAAGGGTATCACCCTGAATTACCAGACGCGTTTAAAAATAAATTTCAATTCGATCCGAAGCATGGTCGTCGATGCGGCCGAGCCGATACACGTTGAGCGTCGAGAAATCCAGAGAACACCGCTTCACCAAGTCATTACGCGTACCGTGGTTAAAACGTGCAAACCCGTTCAAACGAAAAGACGTCTTTGCACCGACAGCTACGACACGCTTCCTTACGGTTTTAAATCTTAAATCTGACACACACACACACACACGCGCGCGCGTGCGCACACACACTCACACGGATCCGCGAAGGCTGGCTCGGATCAAATAATCACGTTGGTAAACACCGTTTGTAGCTCGTATTACTCTGCGACACGTGGGCGCGGGGCCTGCGGTGCGAAGCTGACACGACCGCACGCTGTGGGGAAACCGTTTGTAGCTTACACGGTTTGCCGGCCGCTCGCGACCGACTCGTGCAAGCTACATAGGGTCGGTGATCCGCGGGGGCCACCTGCGTGCCCTCCAGCAGCTAATTTACCCGAACCGCATCAATATATATATATATATACCTATATAAATATAACGCTTTACAGAAACGACGTTACGAGGAGTCGCAAGGATGAACCCGGTCTGGAAACATCCGTTTTCGGCTATCGTTGCCGGCCCGTCAGGCTGTGGCAAATCAAACTTTGTCAAGAACTTTTTGCAACAGGCGGGTGATATGTGCGATGCGAAATTCTCGCGAGTCGTTTGGCACTACGCCGAGTGGCAGTCGTTGTACAGCTCGGGCTCGAGCGACGGTATCGAATACCGCGAGGGTTTGCCGCAACCCGCAGACTACGACGACGGAGACTCGCGACCTAAATTACTCATTATCGACGATCTGATGCGCGAATCCTCCAACGGCGTTGTCATCGTTCTTTTCACCAAGGGGTGTCATCACAAGAACATGAGCGTATTTCTCATCACGCAAAATCTTTTTCATCAGGGGCGCGGTCAACGCGATATTTCGCTAAACGCCAGCTACATCGTCTTTTTTTAAAATCCGCGCGATCGAGGTCAGATACAACACCTGGCGAGGCAGGTTTATCCCGAGGATCCGCGCTTCCTGCAAGAAGCATCCTGGATCTGAAGCAATCTACGCCCGAAAATTGCCGATTCCGGACCGACATATTCCCCGCGGACGAATATCACCTGGTGTACGTCCCGAAGAAGGATATAAAGGGTTGCGGTTTGCATGGGGTACCAGTCTTTCATTTGTGATGCCGTCGTCGAGAACGAGGCGAAACGTGATCGGTCGCAGTACAGGTGGAGGTGGTCTTGCGCGATTCGGATCCTCCAACACGGCGGCTCTGCACGCCCTTTGCAAATTGGACGCGCCGCGGAGATTGGCTTTATTGCGCGCGGCGGACGATTCCCTCGTCAGGAATATATGCGAGTGTGCGCTGAACACGTTGAGGGGTAACGTGAGGCTGAACCGGGAGCAGAAAACGAGGTTGAGCAAGCATCGGAATACCCTGAGGCGTTTGGCCTGTAACAGCGGTAGCTGGAAAAGCAAAAAACGCTTGCTGGTTCAACGAGGCGGGTTTCTACCGCTGTTACTGGGTCCCATTATCGAGGGTCTGGTCGGCGGTCTTGTTGTCAAGCTGATTACCGGGTGATACATACGAACCTATGGAGCGGGCAAAGAAAATGGTGCTGATACCGCATGAGACGGTCGAGCGTCTTCAACAACGTGAAAATCACGAAACGCCGGCGCGCGAAACGGGTCCGGTCGGCAGACTGGATCGGGAAATGAATGCTATACTGCAGCTACCGGGTAAGACCGATCGTGAAAAATGGAATATGTACAGGCGGATCCTGCATCGTTATTTATTCTATGCCGGTGAATCGCGAAAACCTCTGCGCTTCGACATACGCGGTATCGACGAAGACGGGTGCAACAAAGATGCAACTACAGCAGCCATTGCTGCTTGCGGTGTCGCCGGAGACGTTGAGGGGGCGTGTGCAGCGGGTGGAGCCAAGACGATTGCTATAGACGATATCGTTGCCAGCGTGCCGCAAAAGTATCAGAAAAAAGCCGAGCAGCTGTTGCATCATCTCGCGGGTGAAGATCGGCTCTCTTGGGGTTACGACGGCACCATCACCATCGGCGGTACCCGCGTGCCGGGTACCAATATCATCGATCTGATTAACGACGTCGTGCGCGAGAGAAAAACTGTCCAGGCCGTGGGTAGGCAGCAGTTTGCGAGATTTCTTCGCGAGGTGAACACGCCCCGGGTGTTTATCGGCAACCCCGCTTTTCTGATTAACACCGGTGGTGAAGCGGTGCGATCCCCGGGTGGGCCGTCGCGAACCGCGGCAACAGCACTAGCCTCCGCCAGAGCGTTGTGGTATCGTAGGAAACATACTTATAACGAGGAGGAGGGGAATAACGCTGACATTGATACCTACAACGAGGAAGAAGGGGTGCTGACGGTAGGCGACGACGACGACGACGACGACGAGGAGGTATTCGCCACACCTAGAAAAAAACCTCGCGCGACGCAAAGCGGCAGGGGTCGTTGGTGTACGTTGAAATTAAAATGAAAAATTTGGCAGGGTTGTACTATGACCCGTCACACTCGGCTGGCTATGCCGGGGCTCGGCGATTAACGCAGGCTGTCCGCGGGAGCAAAAAGTTGTCGCGAGCCGCCGTATTGGATTGGCTTGCCGCTCAGGATGCGTACACGCTGCACAAAACAATTCGCAGGAAATTTCCTCGTGCCAGCTACAACGTGCAAAATATCGACGATGTGTGGGAGGCTGATCTGGCCGACCTGAGATCCATCAAGGGGTACAATGACGGATTCGGATATCTTCTGGTGATTATAGATGTGGTCAGCAAATTTGCGTGGGTCCAACCGATACCCGACAAGTCGGCTGCCACCGTAGCCAAGGCTTTCGACAGCGTGTTGTCCTCGACCGATCGACTGCCTGTTTATCTACAGACCGACAAAGGCAAGGAGTTTGTAGGCGCCCCGTTCCAGAAACTGTTGAAATCCCGAGGCGTGCGTTATCGCGTCACCCGAAACCCCGACGTCAAGGCGGCTGTGGTCGAGCGTTTCAACCGCACTCTCAAGGAAAGGATGTGGCGTTACTTCACACATGAGAACACGCATCGCTACGTGGATATTCTACCGCAGCTGGTCAGAGCCTACAACAATACCGTACACTCGACCATAAAAGTGCCTCCGGCTACGGTAACGCTGAAAAACGCCGCCGCGGCTAGGGCCAATATGGTAAGGTCGCGCGGTGGCTTGAAAAAACCGGCGCATCCGCGTTTCGGGGTTGGTGATCGTGTGCGTATCAGCAAGGCCAAGGGGGCCTTCCGGAAGGGTGACGAGGCCAACTGGACCGAGGAGGTATTCAAAATTCGTCGCGTTCTTCGCCGTATACCTCTCGTCTACGAGTTGGAGGATTTAGCCGGCGAGGAAATAGACGGCCTCTTCTACGATGCCGAGCGTGCTCAAGGATGACGCGGATAAAATCGTGAATAAAATCATCCGGACGCGGGGGAAGGGTCCCAGTAAGAGGCTGTCTGTCAGCTGGCGCGGATATCCCGAAAAATTCAACTCGTGGATCGCCGTGAGTGACGCACGCGCGCGGGTATGACGAATGATCAGTTTTACATCACGCTGCCGAGCGACAGCTCGATGAAATTTTTTGGGGACAACACCACAACGCGCTATACCACACGCCTCCCCAGGCAAATCGAGCTCATAGGCGAGTGGGAGGTCGGTCTCGCGGAATTCCAGTATCCCGCGGCGTTCCAAACAATCGTCGCGCCGCGTAATATCGTACGACTCCACGCACACCTCTCCCAGTCACCGGCCGCTGTTTCTGAAACTCTGGCAGCGACCCCTGCCGAAAAAATCGGTACGTGGACGTATACGATCAGTCCGGGGTCGTACACGGGAGTCCGAAAAATAGCCGCGGCATTGAACGAGGTCGACGGTTTGAATCAGCATCTCCGTTTCGATCGATCCGCGAGCGACGGCGACCGCCTATCCGTCTCGCGCGTATGCGAATGCAAGGCCGGACACTACCTATCTTTTTCGCCGCGGCTGTACAAGCATTTCGGCTTCCCCAAGATGACCCCGAATATCGTTGACACGTTAGAAGCCGACCATCCGATCAACCTCGCGAGCGAAATACCCCACCAGATGTTCGTCTACTGCGACGTTGCGGAGCCTCGTATCGTTGGGGATGCTTACGCGTCGTTGCTACGTATAATCCCCACGACTGGGCGGAATTCGCCCAACGACGGCTCGGAGTCTGAAACTTTTTCGCCGATTCATTATTCGCCGTTGCTGCTCTCCAATTTCCGGACGATCGAAATCGATATAAGGGATCATTTGGGGCATCCGATGCCATTCACGGGTGGAACATCGACGGTTACGCTGCATTTCAAGAGGATGCATTGATATACGGCTGAGAGAGAGAGAGAGAAAAGGATGGCTCATTATCAACGGCATTACGATAATCAGGTGCTCGGTGATTGCGGTAACGGCGGCGGTATAGAGCCCGCATACGCAGGCGCTCCGTATCAAAGAGGTCACGGAATTGGCAGCTTTCTGGGCGGTCTGTTTCGCCGCGTTCTACCGCTTCTGAGGCAGGGGGCCCGCACCGTCGGAAAAGAGGCAATCCGCGCTGAAATCAACGTTATGCAGGATGTGGACAACGACACGCCGTTCAAGCAGGCGTTGAAAAACCGTGTTCTGGAGTCTGGAAAAAATCTGAAACGAAAAGCCACGGACAAAATAGGCTCTCTGATGAAAGGCTCGGGCTATAAAACGTTACGCGGCAGGCGCAGTCTCCAGTCGATCGTCGGGCGCGGTCTAGGATCAAGTAAAAAACGCGCTGCTCGGAAAAGGGGTGTCGTGAAACGAAAATCGGAAAAGAAGGCATCTGTCAAACGGGGCAGAGTGAGCAAGGAGACGCGGAAGAAGAGAAAGAGTTGCGGTAAAAAACGAACCGTGTCCGATATATTTGGAACTCGTTAACAATGGCCTACTTACACTCGCATTCGCGCGAGTGCCTGAAATCGGAGCTGGATTTGTTCTCTCTACCACCGACGCAAACCACGATAGAGAGCGGCCAGTGGGTGCATTATAAGCCTGTATCCTCGCTCACGGATGACTCGCCCATAGAGTTTATGGTGCCGGGGCTCAGCGACGAGTATCTAGATTTATCGCATACTATGCTCAGCTTGCGCGTCTGCATGATACCCGCAGTCGTCGTCGCCGTGAAAGACACCTCGCCGGCTAGCGTCAAACCCTCTGTGGCACCCGTAAATAATCTGCTGCACTCGTTATTCAATTAGGTGGATGTATTCTTCAATCAGAAACTCGTTTCACCGGCCAATAACGCGTACGCTTACAGAGCGTATATCGAATCGTTGCTCAACTACAACACGGCCGCTAAAAATTCGCATCTCACAACGACTCTCTGGTACGGGGATACGGCTGGAAAAATGGACACGATCGGGCCAGGCCATAAGGGCTTTAAGCAACGCCAAGAACTTCTGAATCCTGAAAACAGCGTTGATTTGCTCGGTCATCTTCACTGCGATGTGTTTAATCAGGAAAAATTCCTGCTGAACGGTGTCGAGTTACGTATACGACTCGTGCGTTCGCGCGACGCCTTTTGCATTCTCGAGAGCACCCCCACGCACAGGCTACACATACTCGAAGCCTCGCTGCTCGTACGGCGTGTCAGCATAAACCCCGACGTCCTGCTCACACACGCTCGAGCTCTCTCTAAAGGCACGGCCAAGTATCCGCTTACCAGAGTCGAAGTAAAAACGATGACTATTCACGGAGGTGTGCAGGGTGAGACGTTGGATAATATATTCCTCGGGCAGCTGCCGAAACGAATGATCGTCGGATTTGTCGATAACAAGGCTCTCAACGGCGATGTAGTCTACAATCCGTTCAACTTCCAAAATTTCAATATTAATTTTCTATCGCTGTACGTGGATGGCTCGCAGATACCGTCTAAACCGCTACAACCGGACTTTACGAACAGCAAACTCTACGTGGATGCCTACCATACGTTATTCTCGGGGACCGGTATTCATTTTCTGAACGAGGGAAACGGTATCAGCCGCGAGGAATATCCTCACGGGTATTGTCTCACAGCTTTCGACCTAACGCCTGATTTATCGGCTGGCAACAACACCCATTGGAATTTGGTCAGGCACGGTAGCGTGCGAATCGAGGTGCGATTCAGAGCTACGCTTGCAGCCACGATAAATTGTATCGTCTACGCAGAATTTGACAACGTGCTGGAGATTGATTCCGCTCGCCAGGTAATCGTAGACTTTAACGGTTGAGCTTCGGATCGTGGAAGGCAGGGGGGAAGAAAGGAAGGGTGGGGCGGTGGCGAGCAGTCGCCGGTGCGGGCGTTCTCTCGATGCACCGTATGTTAGTCGGTCATCTGTCGCCCGGTAAGGTGCCCGCTGCTTGCTCTCGCAATGGACTACGTGATCGACTTGCAAGGTTTCCGCGACGCCTCCTCGCAGTTTATCATCAAGGAGGCTACCGTGCTAGCCCTAGGTACAGTACGACCACGTCGGTCATTGGATAGCCACACCACCGTGCTCCATCACCGAGCTTCCTGCGGCTGTTCGGGTCTCGAACAACTATCTCTCGAGCCATCACCACGGCATCGAGTGGTTCGACGGCGATATAGCCCAGAAGCAGATCCTCGCAAAATTACGAGCCGTCGCCCGCTCGGCCCGCGTGATCTACACGCGCGGTTCTGAAAAAGCGCGGTGACTGCAGAACGTCTTGGCGAGGCAGATCACAAATCTGGAGGACGAAAAGTGCCCGCCGTTCAAGAATCTACAACCTGCGGATACTCTGTGCGTGTTTCACGCCCTGCACAACAGGGGTCTCGGTTTCGCCTGCTCGTTGAACCGGGCTGCGCAAATCAAGCAGTGGCTGCGAGCAAGAACCGACGCCACGGTGGACCGGTGTATGCAACTCAATAATGAAAAACCCGTCGTTGTCGAGCAGCGCAACATCGGCTCTGAGCAGTTTGGAGATTCAGCGGGTTCTACGTGCGATCCCTTCAAAAACTTGTGGAGTGTACCCGGCTGATCGGATTCCTGTTCGGTGGTCTCGTCCGGTCACCATTGTCGCCGATACCGATGATCACACGCAACCCGGAACTCACTGGGTGGCCTTCTACAGCGATGCCTCTGGAAGCGGCATCTATTTCGACAGTTACGGAATTCCGCCTTTTATCCCACACCATTTGCGTCGTCTGCGCGGAAACTGTCCTCGATACCGGTGTAACGCGCGCCAGCTGCAGAGTGCCTTTTCGGACGTTTGCGGCCAGTTTTGTGTTATGTTTCTGTATTATATGCACTGTGGCTACACTCTCAATCAGTTTTGCGGACTTTTTTCGAGCGACTATGTAAAAAACGATCTCATGGCAGCCTCGTTTTACAAGTGTTTAATCGATAAACTGTCGGTGCAGGGGCGGAACGATCCCGGCCCCCTGTGTGTGTCGTGCGTGCAAAAATGTAGAAAAAGACGTTGACGACAAACTAGCGATAATCGTGAAAACCTTGGCGTAATTTATATATATATTCACTCGCGTGTCATTGGATTTAACGATAAGAATAAATGCATTTATATTCATCAATGTCGAGTATGGGTTATGCACCGCACCGATACCGCGAGCGTCTCATATCACGGCTTCCGTAATTACCTAAGCATGTATATTTTATGTACCGGTAGGATTAAAAATAATGAATAAAGACGGATTTTTATAATCATATGCATACTATATATTTATATCGTGTGATTGCTTTCAAAAATTTTACCCCAACCTGATTTCAGCTAGCATAAGTTTTACTTTCAGAAAGAGCGACTGTTCAGAGCTGTGCAGAATTGACCGGAGTAGCCATCTTGGCGGCTGTGCTGATAAGTATAATACCACGGGGGTCGGGTTCAGCGGAGGTAGACCTCGCCTCGCTCGCCTGGTTCGCATAAGAGAATAATTGTTCACACCGTTTCAACGAATAAAATTAATTTTTCGATTTTTAATTTCTAAATGTTCTCTTGGTTTTGTAAATCGGTCGGCCATCTTGGTTTTTAAAAATAGCTCGGGCATCTAGGTTTTGAAAATAGTTTGGACAAATTAATTATTATAATATAATATAAATAAAATAGGTCGGACATCTTGGTTTTTGAAAAAATCGGTCGGCCATCTTGGTTTGAAAATATAGCGGCCATCTTGGGTCCTCGATTGGGAGCCGCGGAATTCACCGAGGATGAGGGGAGGGGAGAAGGCTGAGGGACTAGCGGAGACTAGACTGGCACAGGTGATGACGTCATTTGTTATGACTGGCCATGGCTGTCATCCACTACTTACCCTATTTCGAATGTTCCTATTTTCGAATCTTGACCCGCGTATTCTCAAAATCTACCATCGATCGATGAAGTTTCCTTACGTTCTCCTGAAAATACGAACGCGGAGCTAACACCTCGATACCCTATTTCGAATGTTCCTATTTCCGACTCTTGGCCCGCGTATTCTCAAAATCTACGATCGATCGATGAAGTTTCCGTACGTTCTCCTGAAAATACGAACGCGGAGCTAACACCTCGATACCCTATTTCGAATGTTCCTATTTTCGACTCTTGGCCCGCGTATTCTCAAAATCTACGATCGATCGATGAAGTTTCCGTACGTTCTCCTGAAAATACGAACGCGGAGCTAACACCTCGATACCCTATTTCGAATGTTCCTATTTTCGACTCTTGGCCCGCGTATTCTCAAAATCTACGATCGATCGATGAAGTTTCCGTACGTTCTCCTGAAAATACGAACGCGGAGCTAACACCTCGATACCCTATTTCGAATGTTCCTATTTTCGACTCTTGGCCCGCGTATTCTCAAAATCTACGATCGATCGATGAAGTTTCCGTATGTTCTGCTGAAAATAAGAACGCGGAGCTAACACCTCGATACCCTATTGCGAATGTTTCTTTCTTCGGCTCTTGGCCCGCGTATTCTCAAAATCTACGATCGATCGATGAAGTTTCCGTACGTTCTCCTGAAAATACGAACGCGGAGCTAACACCTCGATACCCTATTGCGAATGTTTCTTTCTTCGGCTCTTGGCCCGCGTATTCTCAAAATCTACGATCGATCGATGAAGTTTCCGTACGTTCTCCTGAAAATAAGATCGCGGAGCTAACACCTCGATACCCTATTTCAAATGTTCCTATTTTCGACTCTTGGCCCGCGTGTTCTCAAAATCTACGATCGATCGATGAAGTTTCCGTACGTTCTCCTGAAAATAAGATCGCGGAGCTAACACCTCGATACCCTATTCCGAATGTTCCTATTTTCGACTCTTGGCCCGCGTATTCTCAAAATCTACGATCGATCGATGAAGTTTCCGTACGTTCTCCTCAAAATACGAACGCGGAGCTAACACCTCGATACCCTATTGCGAATGTTTCTTTCTTCGGCTCTTGGCCCGCGTATTCTCAAAATCTACGATCGATCGATGAAGTTTCCGTACGTTCTCCTGAAAATACGAACGCGGAGCTAACACCTCGATACCCTATTTCGAATGTTCCTATTTTCGACTCTTGGCCCGCGTATTCTCAAAATCTACGATCGATCGATGAAGTTTCCGTACGTTCTCCTGAAAATACGAACGCGGAGCTAACACCTCGATACCCTATTCCGGATGTTCCTATTTTCGACTCTTGGCCCGCGTATTCTCAAAATCTACGATCGATCGATGAAGTTTCCGTACGTTCTCCTAAAAATACGAACGCGGAGCTAACACCTCGATACCCTATTGCGAATGTTTCTTTCTTCGGCTCTTGGCCCGCGTATTCTCAAAATCTACCATCGATCGATGAAGTTTCCGTACGTTCTCCTGAAAATACGAACGCGGAGCTAACACCTCGATACCCTATTGCGAATGTTTCTTTCTTCGGCTCTTGGCCCGCGTATTCTCGAAATCTACGATCGATCGATGAAGTTTCCGTATGTTCTGCTGAAAATAAGAACGCGGAGCTAACACCTCGATACCCTATTTCGAATGTTCCTATTTTCGACTCTTGGCCCGCGTATTCTCAAAATCTACGATCGATCGATGAAGTTTCCGTACGTTCTCCTGAAAATACGAACGCGGAGCTAACACCTCGATACCCTATTTCGAATGTTCCTATTTTCGACTCTTGGCCCGCGTATTCTCAAAATCTACGATCGATCGATGAAGTTTCCGTACGTTCTCCTGAAAATACGAACGCGGAGCTAACACCTCGATACCCTATTTCGAATGTTCCTATTTTCGGCTCTTGGCCCGCGTATTCTCAAAATCTACGATCGATCGATGAAGTTTCCGTACGTTCTCCTGAAAATACGAACGCGGAGCTAACACCTCGATACCCTATTCCGGATGTTCCTATTTTCGACTCTTGGCCCGCGTATTCTCAAAATCTACGATCGATCGATGAAGTTTCCGTACGTTCTCCTAAAAATACGAACGCGGAGCTAACACCTCGATACCCTATTGCGAATGTTTCTTTCTTCGGCTCTTGGCCCGCGTATTCTCGAAATCTACGATCGATCGATGAAGTTTCCGTATGTTCTGCTGAAAATAAGAACGCGGAGCTAACACCTCGATACCCTATTTCGAATGTTCCTATTTTCGACTCTTGGCCCGCGTATTCTCAAAATCTACGATCGATCGATGAAGTTTCCGTATGTTCTGCTGAAAATAAGAACGCGGAGCTAACACCTCGATACCCTATTGCGAATGTTTCTTTCTTCGGCTCTTGGCCCGCGTATTCTCAAAATCTACGATCGATCGATGAAGTTTCCGTATGTTCTGCTGAAAATAAGAACGCGGAGCTAACACCTCGATACCCTATTGCGAATGTTTCTTTCTTCGGCTCTTGGCCCGCGTATTCTCAAAATCTACGATCGATCGATGAAGTTTCCGTACGTTCTCCTGAAAATACGAACGCGGAGCTAACACCTCGATACCCTATTTCGAATGTTCCTATTTCCGACTCTTGGCCCGCGTATTCTCAAAATCTACGATCGATCTATAAAGTTTCCGTACGTTCTCCTGAAAATACGAACGCGGAGCTGACACCTCGATACCCTATTCCGAATGTTCCTATTTTCGACTCTTGGCCCGCGTATTCTCAAAATCTACGATCGATCGATGAAGTTTCCGTACGTTCTCCTGAAAATACGAACGCGGAGCTAACACCTCGATACCCTATTGCGAATGTTTCTTTCTTCGGCTCTTGGCCCGCGTATTCTGAAAATCTACGATCGATCGATGAAGTTTCCGTACGTTCTCCTGAAAATAAGATCGCGGAGCTAACACCTCGATACCCTATTTCAAATGTTCCTATTTTCGACTCTTGGCCCGCGTGTTCTCAAAATCTACGATCGATCGATGAAGTTTCCGTACGTTCTCCTGAAAATAAGATCGCGGAGCTAACACCTCGATACCCTATTCCGAATGTTCCTATTTTCGACTCTTGGCCCGCGTATTCTCAAAATCTACGATCGATCTATAAAGTTTCCGTACGTTCTCCTGAAAATACGAACGCGGAGCTGACACCTCGATACCCTATTCCGAATGTTCCTATTTTCGACTCTTGGCCCGCGTATTCTCAAAATCTACGATCGATCGATGAAGTTTCCGTACACTGAAAGAAAAAAAGAGTCACGCCAACTCTCTTGCGGAGCACGGCCAACGACGACTAGAGGAGTACGAGGGGGGGAGTTAGCGGAGCTCTGCGTTGAGGAGTAAGCCCAACTCCTCAACTAAGAGAGTTACGCATACACTCGCGATGCGGAGTTACGCGCGTAGTTAATTAGTACTGGCTGGTGTTTTATTTGGGCGTTTTAAAATTTTCGAGCAATCAAGATTATGGATATTCATCAAGTCGATGAATTTGTTCAAAAGTACCTGACTGAATGGAATCTGTCGGGTTTTATTCAGCGATTCGCAGGTAAATATATCCTAACCTCAAAATGACATGCTCAATGCTATAGTGTATAATAATTTTGTTTCAACGTGTGATAATTTGAGCATGAATTGAGATGGCATACATGTTTTTTTTTAATCTACGTTGATTATTACATATTGTTTTGTTTCTTGCGTTCTATATACAGTTTTTTTAATTTTCGTTATGCTTGTGCGATGTGATTTTTAACATTATTGCAGATGCCGGTGTAGATAAAGAAATCTTTCTTGAAGAATTAGATGGTGATATGCTCGATAATTTGTTCAGTACTTCTGAATGTGGTTTTAGAAAAAGAATGGAAAAAAAATTAAACGCCTTAAAACAAAATTTACCTAACCAACACAACATGTTGTGTTAATTTTTTAATTTTTTTAATTTAATTTTTGATTGTTTAATTTTTTTTCCATTCTTTTTCTAAAACCACATTCAGAAGTACTGAACAAATTATCGAGCATATCACCATCTAATTCTTCAAGAAAGATTTCTTTATCTACACCGGCATCTGCAATAATGTTAAAAATCACATCGCACAAGCATAACGAAAATTAAAAAAACTGTATATAGAACGCAAGAAACAAAACAATATGTAATAATCAACGTAGATTAAAAAAAAACATGTATGCCATCTCAATTCATGCTCAAATTATCACACGTTGAAACAAAATTATTATACACTATAGCATTGAGCATGTCATTTTGAGGTTAGGATATATTTACCTGCGAATCGCTGAATAAAACCCGACAGATTCCATTCAGTCAGGTACTTTTGAACAAATTCATCGACTTGATGAATATCCATAATCTTGATTGCTCGAAAATTTTAAAACGCCCAAATAAAACACCAGCCAGTACTAATTAACTACGCGCGTAACTCCGCATCGCGAGTGTATGCGTAACTCTCTTAGTTGAGGAGTTGGGCTTACTCCTCAACGCAGAGCTCCGCTAACTCCCCCCCTCGTACTCCTCTAGTCGTCGTTGGCCGTGCTCCGCAAGAGAGTTGGCGTGACTCTTTTTTTCTTTCAGTGTACGTTCTCCTGAAAATACGAACGCGGAGCTAACACCTCGATACCCTATTTCGAATGTTCCTATTTTCGACTCTTGGCCCGCGTATTCTCAAAATCTACGATCGATCGATGAAGTTTCCGTACGTTCTCCTGAAAATACGAACGCGGAGCTAACACCTCGATACCCTATTTCGAATGTTCCTATTTTCGACTCTTGGCCCGCGTATTCTCAAAATCTACGATCGATCGATGAAGTTTCCGTATGTTCTGCTGAAAATAAGAACGCGGAGCTAACACCTCGATACCCTATTTCGAATGTTCCTATTTTCGACTCTTGGCCCGCGTATTCTCAAAATCTACGATCAATCGATGAAGTTTCCGTACGTTCTCCTGAAAATAAGATCGCGGAGCTAACACCTCGATACCCTTTTTCAAATGTTCCTATTTCCGACTCTTGGCCCGCGTATTCTCAGAATCTACGATCGATCTATGAAGTTTCCGTACGTTCTTCTGAAAATAAGAACGCGGAGCTAACACCTCGATACCCTATTGCGAATGTTTCTTTCTTCGGCTCTTGGCCCGCGTATTCTCAAAATCTACGATCGATCGATGAAGTTTCCGTATGTTCTGCTGAAAATAAGAACGCGGAGCTAACACCTCGATACCCTATTGCGAATGTTTCTTTCTTCGGCTCTTGGCCCGCGTATTCTCAAAATCTACGATCGATCGATGAAGTTTCCGTACGTTCTCCTGAAAATACGAACGCGGAGCTAACACCTCGATACCCTATTTCGAATGTTCCTATTTTCGACTCTTGGCCCGCGTATTCTCAAAATCTACGATCGATCGATGAAGTTTCCGTACGTTCTCCTAAAAATACGAACGCGGAGCTAACACCTCGATACCCTATTGCGAATGTTTCTTTCTTCAGCTCTTGGCCCGCGTATTCTCAAAATCTACCATCGATCGATGAAGTTTCCGTACGTTCTCCTGAAAATACGAACGCGGAGCTAACACCTCGATACCCTATTGCGAATGTTTCTTTCTTCGGCTCTTGGCCCGCGTATTCTCGAAATCTACGATCGATCGATGAAGTTTCCGTATGTTCTGCTGAAAATAAGAACGCGGAGCTAACACCTCGATACCCTATTTCGAATGTTCCTATTTTCGACTCTTGGCCCGCGTATTCTCAAAATCTACGATCGATCGATGAAGTTTCCGTATGTTCTGCTGAAAATAAGAACGCGGAGCTAACACCTCGATACCCTATTGCGAATGTTTCTTTCTTCGGCTCTTGGCCCGCGTATTCTCAAAATCTACGATCGATCGATGAAGTTTCCGTACGTTCCCCTGAAAATAAGATCGCGGAGCTAACACCTCGATACCCTTTTTCAAATGTTCCTATTTCCGACTCTTGGCCCGCGTATTCTCAAAATCTACGATCGATCTATGAAGTTTCCGTACGTTCTCCTGAAAATACGAACGCGGAGCTGACACCTCGATACCCTATTCCGAATGTTCCTATTTTCGACTCTTGGCCCGCGTATTCTCAAAATCTACGATCGATCGATGAAGTTTCCGTACGTTCTCCTGAAAATACGAACGCGGAGCTAACACCTCGATACCCTATTGCGAATGTTTCTTTCTTCGGCTCTTGGCCCGCGTATTCTGAAAATCTACGATCGATCGATGAAGTTTCCGTACGTTCTCCTGAAAATAAGATCGCGGAGCTAACACCTCGATACCCTATTTCAAATGTTCCTATTTTCGACTCTTGGCCCGCGTGTTCTCAAAATCTACGATCGATCGATGAAGTTTCCGTACGTTCTCCTGAAAATAAGATCGCGGAGCTAACACCTCGATACCCTATTCCGAATGTTCCTATTTTCGACTCTTGGCCCGCGTATTCTCAAAATCTACGATCGATCGATGAAGTTTCCGTACGTTCTCCTGAAAATACTAACGCGGAGCTAACACCTCGATACCCTATTTCGAATGTTCCTATTTTCGACTCTTGGCCCGCGTATTCTCAAAATCTACGATCGATCGATGAAGTTTCCGTACGTTCTCCTGAAAATACGAACGCGGAGCGAACACCTCGATACCCTATTTCGAATGTTCCTATTTTCGACTCTTGGCCCGCGTATTCTCAAAATCTACGATCGATCGATGAAGTTTCCGTACGTTCTCCTCAAAATACGAACGCGGAGCTAACACCTCGATACCCTATTGCGAATGTTTCTTTCTTCGGCTCTTGGCCCGCGTATCCTCAAAATCTACGATCGATCGATGAAGTTTCCGTACGTTCTCCTGAAAATACGAACGCGGAGCTAACACCTCGATACCCTATTGCGAATGTTTCTTTCTTCGGCTCTTGGCCCGCGTATTCTGAAAATCTACGATCGATCGATGAAGTTTCCGTACGTTCTCCTGAAAATACGAACGCGGAGCTAACACCTCGATACCCTATTTCGAATGTTCCTATTTTCGACTCTTGGCCCGCGTATTCTCAAAATCTACGATCGATCGATGAAGTTTCCGTACGTTCTCCTGAAAATACGAACGCGGAGCTAACACCTCGATACCCTATTTCGAATGTTCCTATTTTCGACTCTTGGCCCGCGTATTCTCAAAATCTACGATCGATCGATGAAGTTTCCGTACGTTCTCCTGAAAATACGAACGCGGAGCTAACACCTCGATACCCTATTTCGAATGTTCCTATTTTCGACTCTTGGCCCGCGTATTCTCAAAATCTACGATCGATCGATGAAGTTTCCGTACGTTCTCCTGAAAATACGAACGCGGAGCTAACACCTCGATACCCTATTTCGAATGTTCCTATTTTCGACTCTTGGCCCGCGTATTCTCAAAATCTACGATCGATCGATGAAGTTTCCGTATGTTCTGCTGAAAATAAGAACGCGGAGCTAACACCTCGATACCCTATTGCGAATGTTTCTTTCTTCGGCTCTTGGCCCGCGTATTCTCAAAATCTACGATCGATCGATGAAGTTTCCGTACGTTCTCCTGAAAATACGAACGCGGAGCTAACACCTCGATACCCTATTGCGAATGTTTCTTTCTTCGGCTCTTGGCCCGCGTATTCTCAAAATCTACGATCGATCGATGAAGTTTCCGTACGTTCTCCTGAAAATAAGATCGCGGAGCTAACACCTCGATACCCTATTTCAAATGTTCCTATTTTCGACTCTTGGCCCGCGTGTTCTCAAAATCTACGATCGATCGATGAAGTTTCCGTACGTTCTCCTGAAAATAAGATCGCGGAGCTAACACCTCGATACCCTATTCCGAATGTTCCTATTTTCGACTCTTGGCCCGCGTATTCTCAAAATCTACGATCGATCGATGAAGTTTCCGTACGTTCTCCTCAAAATACGAACGCGGAGCTAACACCTCGATACCCTATTGCGAATGTTTCTTTCTTCGGCTCTTGGCCCGCGTATTCTCAAAATCTACGATCGATCGATGAAGTTTCCGTACGTTCTCCTCAAAATACGAACGCGGAGCTAACACCTCGATACCCTATTGCGAATGTTTCTTTCTTCGGCTCTTGGCCCGCGTATTCTCAAAATCTACGATCGATCGATGAAGTTTCCGTACGTTCTCCTGAAAATACGAACGCGGAGCTAACACCTCGATACCCTATTTCGAATGTTCCTATTTTCGACTCTTGGCCCGCGTATTCTCAAAATCTACGATCGATCGATGAAGTTTCCGTACGTTCTCCTGAAAATACGAACGCGGAGCTAACACCTCGATACCCTATTTCGAATGTTCCTATTTTCGACTCTTGGCCCGCGTATTCTCAAAATCTACGATCGATCGATGAAGTTTCCGTACGTTCTCCTGAAAATACGAACGCGGAGCTAACACCTCGATACCCTATTGCGAATGTTTCTTTCTTCGGCTCTTGGCCCGCGTATTCTCAAAATCTACGATCGATCGATGAAGTTTCCGTACGTTCTCCTGAAAATACGAACGCGGAGCTAACACCTCGATACCCTATTTCGAATGTTCCTATTTTCGACTCTTGGCCCGCGTATTCTCAAAATCTACGATCGATCGATGAAGTTTCCGTACGTTCTCCTGAAAATACGAACGCGGAGCTAACACCTCGATACCCTATTTCGAATGTTCCTATTTTCGACTCTTGGCCCGCGTATTCTCAAAATCTACGATCGATCGATGAAGTTTCCGTACGTTCTCCTGAAAATACGAACGCGGAGCTAACACCTCGATACCCTATTTCGAATGTTCCTATTTTCGACTCTTGGCCCGCGTATTCTCAAAATCTACGATCGATCGATGAAGTTTCCGTACGTTCTCCTGAAAATACGAACGCGGAGCTAACACATCGATACCCTATTGCGAATGTTTCTTTCTTCGGCTCTTGGCCCGCGTATTCTCAAAATCTACGATCGATCGATGAAGTTTCCGTACGTTCTCCTGAAAATAAGATCGCGGAGCTAACACCTCGATACCCTATTTCGAATGTTCCTATTTTCGACTCTTGGCCCGCGTATTCTCAAAATCTACGATCGATCGATGAAGTTTCCGTACGTTCTCCTGAAAATACGAACGCGGAGCTAACACCTCGATACCCTATTTCGAATGTTTCTATTTTCGACTCTTGGCCCGCGTATTCTCAAAATCTACGATCGATCGATGAAGTTTCCGTACGTTCTCCTGAAAATACGAACGCGGAGCTAACACCTCGATACCCTATTTCGAATGTTCCTATTTTCGACTCTTGGCCCGCGTATTCTCAAAATCTACGATCGATCGATGAAGTTTCCGTACGTTCTCCTGAAAATACGAACGCGGAGCTAACACCTCGATACCCTATTTCGAATGTTCCTATTTTCGACTCTTGGCCCGCGTATTCTCAAAATCTACGATCGATCGATGAAGTTTCCGTATGTTCTGCTGAAAATAAGAACGCGGAGCTAACACCTCGATACCCTATTGCGAATGTTTCTTTCTTCGGCTCTTGGCCCGCGTATTCTCAAAATCTACGATCGATCGATGAAGTTTCCGTATGTTCTGCTGAAAATAAGAACGCGGAGCTAACACCTCGATACCCTATTGCGAATGTTTCTTTCTTCGGCTCTTGGCCCGCGTATTCTCAAAATCTACGATCGATCGATGAAGTTTCCGTACGTTCTCCTGAAAATACGAACGCGGAGCTAACACCTCGATACCCTATTTCGAATGTTCCTATCTTCGACTCTTGGCCCGCGTATTCTCAAAATCTACGATCGATCTATGAAGTTTCCGGACGTTCTTCTGAAAATACGAACGCGGAGCTAACACCTCGATACCCTTTTTCAAATGTTCCTATTTCCGACTCTTGGCCCGCGTATTCTCAAAATCTACGATCGATCTATGAAGTTTCCGGACGTTCTTCTGAAAATACGAACGCGGAGCTAACACCTCGATACCCTTTTTCAAATGTTCCTATTTCCGACTCTTGGCCCGCGTATTCTCAAAATCTACGATCGATCGATGAAGTTTCCGTACGTTCTCCTGAAAATAAGATCGCGGAGCTAACACCTCGATACCCTATTCCGAATGTTCCTATTTTCGACTCTTGGCCCGCGTATTCTCAAAATCTACGATCGATCGATGAAGTTTCCGTACGTTCTCCTGAAAATACGAACGCGGAGCTAACACCTCGATACCCTATTTCGAATGTTCCTATTTTCGACTCTTGGCCCGCGTATTCTCAAAATCTACGATCGATCGATGAAGTTTCCGTACGTTCTCCTGAAAATACGAACGCGGAGCTAACACATCGATACCCTATTGCGAATGTTTCTTTCTTCGGCTCTTGGCCCGCGTATTCTCAAAATCTACGATCGATCGATGAAGTTTCCGTACGTTCTCCTGAAAATAAGATCGCGGAGCTAACACCTCGATACCCTATTTCGAATGTTCCTATTTTCGACTCTTGGCCCGCGTATTCTCAAAATCTACGATCGATCGATGAAGTTTCCGTACGTTCTCCTGAAAATACGAACGCGGAGCTAACACCTCGATACCCTATTTCGAATGTTTCTATTTTCGACTCTTGGCCCGCGTATTCTCAAAATCTACGATCGATCGATGAAGTTTCCGTACGTTCTCCTGAAAATACGAACGCGGAGCTAACACCTCGATACCCTATTTCGAATGTTCCTATTTTCGACTCTTGGCCCGCGTATTCTCAAAATCTACGATCGATCGATGAAGTTTCCGTACGTTCTCCTGAAAATACGAACGCGGAGCTAACACCTCGATACCCTATTTCGAATGTTCCTATTTTCGACTCTTGGCCCGCGTATTCTCAAAATCTACGATCGATCGATGAAGTTTCCGTATGTTCTGCTGAAAATAAGAACGCGGAGCTAACACCTCGATACCCTATTGCGAATGTTTCTTTCTTCGGCTCTTGGCCCGCGTATTCTCAAAATCTACGATCGATCGATGAAGTTTCCGTATGTTCTGCTGAAAATAAGAACGCGGAGCTAACACCTCGATACCCTATTGCGAATGTTTCTTTCTTCGGCTCTTGGCCCGCGTATTCTCAAAATCTACGATCGATCGATGAAGTTTCCGTACGTTCTCCTGAAAATACGAACGCGGAGCTAACACCTCGATACCCTATTTCGAATGTTCCTATCTTCGACTCTTGGCCCGCGTATTCTCAAAATCTACGATCGATCTATGAAGTTTCCGGACGTTCTTCTGAAAATACGAACGCGGAGCTAACACCTCGATACCCTTTTTCAAATGTTCCTATTTCCGACTCTTGGCCCGCGTATTCTCAAAATCTACGATCGATCTATGAAGTTTCCGGACGTTCTTCTGAAAATACGAACGCGGAGCTAACACCTCGATACCCTTTTTCAAATGTTCCTATTTCCGACTCTTGGCCCGCGTATTCTCAAAATCTACGATCGATCGATGAAGTTTCCGTACGTTCTCCTGAAAATAAGATCGCGGAGCTAACACCTCGATACCCTATTCCGAATGTTCCTATTTTCGACTCTTGGCCCGCGTATTCTCAAAATCTACGATCGATCGATGAAGTTTCCGTACGTTCTCCTGAAAATACGAACGCGGAGCTAACACCTCGATACCCTATTTCGAATGTTCCTATTTTCGACTCTTGGCCCGCGTATTCTCAAAATCTACGATCGATCGATGAAGTTTCCGTACGTTCTCCTCAAAATACGAACGCGGAGCTAACACCTCGATACCCTATTGCGAATGTTTCTTTCTTCGGCTCTTGGCCCGCGTATCCTCAAAATCTACGATCGATCGATGAAGTTTCCGTACGTTCTCCTGAAAATACGAACGCGGAGCTAACACCTCGATACCCTATTGCGAATGTTTCTTTCTTCGGCTCTTGGCCCGCGTATTCTGAAAATCTACGATCGATCGATGAAGTTTCCGTACGTTCTCCTGAAAATAAGATCGCGGAGCTAACACCTCGATACCCTATTTCAAATGTTCCTATTTTCGACTCTTGGCCCGCGTGTTCTCAAAATCTACGATCGATCGATGAAGTTTCCGTGCGTTCTCCTGAAAATAAGATCGCGGAGCTAACACCTCGATACCCTATTCCGAATGTTCCTATTTTCGACTCTTGGCCCGCGTATTCTCAAAATCTACGATCGATCGATGAAGTTTCCGTACGTTCTCCTGAAAATACGAACGCGGAGCTAACACCTCGATACCCTATTTCGAATGTTCCTATTTTCGACTCTTGGCCCGCGTATTCTCAAAATCTACGATCGATCGATGAAGTTTCCGTACGTTCTCCTGAAAATACGAACGCGGAGCTAACACCTCGATACCCTATTTCGAATGTTCCTATTTTCGACTCTTGGCCCGCGTATTCCCAAAATCTACGATCGATCGATGAAGTTTCCGTACGTTCTCCTGAAAATACGAACGCGGAGCTAACACCTCGATACCCTATTTCGAATGTTCCTATTTTCGACTCTTGGCCCGCGTATTCTCAAAATCTACGATCGATCGATGAAGTTTCCGTACGTTCTCCTGAAAATACGAACGCGGAGCTAACACCTCGATACCCTATTGCGAATGTTTCTTTCTTCGGCTCTTGGCCCGCGTATTCTCAAAATCTACGATCGATCGATGAAGTTTCCGTATGTTCTGCTGATAATAAGAACGCGGAGCTAACACCTCGATACCCTATTGCGAATGTTTCTTTCTTCGGCTCTTGGCCCGCGTATTCTCAAAATCTACGATCGATCGATGAAGTTTCCGTATGTTCTGCTGAAAATAAGAACGCGGAGCTAACACCTCGATACCCTATTGCGAATGTTTCTTTCTTCGGCTCTTGGCCCGCGTATTCTCAAAATCTACGATCGATCGATGAAGTTTCCGTATGTTCTGCTGAAAATAAGAACGCGGAGCTAACACCTCGATACCCTATTGCGAATGTTTCTTTCTTCGGCTCTTGGCCCGCGTATTCTCAAAATCTACGATCGATCGATGAAGTTTCCGTACGTTCTCCTGAAAATACGAACGCGGAGCTAACACCTCGATACCCTATTTCGAATGTTCCTATTTTCGACTCTTGGCCCGCGTATTTTCAAAATCTACGATCGATCGATGAAGTTTCCGTACGTTCTCCTGAAAATAAGATCGCGGAGCTAACACCTCGATACCCTATTCCGAATGTTCCTATTTTCGACTCTTGGCCCGCGTATTCTCAAAATCTACGATCGATCGATGAAGTTTCCGTACGTTCTCCTGAAAATAAGATCGCGGAGCTAACACCTCGATACCCTATTCCGAATGTTCCTATTTTCGAATCTTGGCCCGCGTATTCTCAAAATCTACGATCGATCGATGAAGTTTCCGTACGTTCTCCTGAAAATACGAACGCGGAGCTAACACCTCGATACCCTATTTCGAATGTTCCTATTTTCGACTCTTGGCCCGCGTATTCTCAAAATCTACGATCGATCGATGAAGTTTCCGTACGTTCTCCTGAAAATACGAACGCGGAGCTAACACCTCGATACCCTATTTCGAATGTTCCTATTTTCGACTCTTGGCCCGCGTATTCTCAAAATCTACGATCGATCGATGAAGTTTCCGTACGTTCTCCTGAAAATAAGATCGCGGAGCTAACACCTCGATACCCTTTTTCAAATGTTCCTATTTCCGACTCTTGGCCCGCGTATTCTCAAAATCTACGATCGATCTATGAAGTTTCCGTACGTTCTTCTGAAAATACGAACGCGGAGCTAACACCTCGATACCCTATTGCGAATGTTTCTTTCTTCGGCTCTTGGCCCGCGTATTCTCAAAATCTACGATCGATCGATGAAGTTTCCGTACGTTCTCCTGAAAATAAGATCGCGGAGCTAACACCTCGATACCCTATTTCAAATGTTCCTATTTTCGACTCTTGGCCCGCGTGTTCTCAAAATCTACGATCGATCGATGAAGTTTCCGTACGTTCTCCTGAAAATAAGATCGCGGAGCTAACACCTCGATACCCTATTCCGAATGTTCCTATTTTCGACTCTTGGCCCGCGTATTCTCAAAATCTACGATCGATCGATGAAGTTTCCGTACGTTCTCCTGAAAATACGAACGCGGAGCTAACACCTCGATACCCTATTTCGAATGTTCCTATTTTCGATTCTTGGCCCGCGTATTCTCAAAATCTACGATCGATCGATGAAGTTTCCGTACGTTCTCCTCAAAATACGAACGCGGAGCTAACACCTCGATACCCTATTGCGAATGTTTCTTTCTTCGGCTCTTGGCCCGCGTATTCTCAAAATCTACGATCGATCGATGAAGTTTCCGTACGATCTCCTGAAAATACGAACGCGGAGCTAACACCTCGATACCCTATTTCGAATGTTCCTATTTTCGACTCTTGGCCCGCGTATTCTCAAAATCTACGATCGATCGATGAAGTTTCCGTACGTTCTCCTGAAAATACGAACGCGGAGCTAACACCTCGATACCCTATTTCGAATGTTCCTATTTTCGACTCTTGGCCCGCGTATTCTCAAAATCTACGATCGATCGATGAAGTTTCCGTACGTTCTCCTGAAAATACGAACGCGGAGCTGACACCTCGATACCCTATTTCGAATGTTCCTATTTTCGACTCTTGGCCCGCGTATTCTCAAAATCTACGATCGATCGATGAAGTTTCCGTACGTTCTCCTGAAAATACGAACGCGGAGCTAACACCTCGATACCCTATTGCGAATGTTCCTTTCTTCGGCTCTTGGCCCGCGTATTCTCAAAATCTACGATCGATCGATGAAGTTTCCGTACGTTCTCCTGAAAATACGAACGCGGAGCTAACACCTCGATACCCTATTTCGAATGTTCCTATTTTCGACTCTTGGCCCGCGTATTCTCAAAATCTACGATCGATCGATGAAGTTTCCGTACGTTCTCCTGAAAATACGAACGCGGAGCTAACACCTCGATACCCTATTTCGAATGATCCTATTTTCGACTCTTGGCCCGCGTATTCTCAAAATCTACGATCGATCGATGAAGTTTCCGTACGTTCTCCTGAAAATACGAACGCGGAGCTAACACCTCGATACCCTATTTCGAATGTTCCTATTTTCGACTCTTGGCCCGCGTATTCTCAAAATCTACGATCGATCGATGAAGTTTCCGTACGTTCTCCTGAAAATACGAACGCGGAGCTAACACCTCGATACCCTATTGCGAATGTTTCTTTCTTCGGCTCTTGGCCCGCGTATTCTCAAAATCTACGATCGATCGATGAAGTTTCCGTACGTTCTCCTGAAAATAAGATCGCGGAGCTAACACCTCGATACCCTATTTCGAATGTTCCTATTTTCGACTCTTGGCCCGCGTATTCTCAAAATCTACGATCGATCGATGAAGTTTCCGTACGTTCTCCTGAAAATGCGAACGCGGAGCTAACACCTCGATACCCTATTTCGAATGTTATTATTTTCGACTCTGGGCCCGCGTATTCTCAAAATCTACGATCGATCGATGAAGTTTCCGTACGTTCTCCTGAAAATACGAACGCGGAGCTAACACCTCGATACCCTATTTCGAATGTTCCTATTTTCGACTCTTGGCCCGCGTATTCTCAAAATCTACGATCGATCGATGAAGTTTCCGTACGTTCTCCTGAAAATACGAACGCGGAGCTAACACCTCGATACCCTATTTCGAATGTTCCTATTTTCGACTCTTGGCCCGCGTATTCTCAAAATCTACGATCGATCGATGAAGTTTCCGTACGTTCTCCTGAAAATACGAACGCGGAGCTAACACCTCGATACCCTATTTCGAATGTTCCTATTTTCGACTCTTGGCCCGCGTATTCTCAAAATCTACCATCGATCGATGAAGTTTCCGTACGTTCTCCTGAAAATACGAACGCGGAGCTAACACCTCGATACCCTATTTCGAATGTTCCTATTTTCGACTCTTGGCCCGCGTATTCTCAAAATCTACCATCGATCGATGAAGTTTCCGTACGTTCTCCTGAAAATACGAACGCGGAGCTAACACCTCGATACCCTATTGCGAATGTTTCTTTCTTCGGCTCTTGGCCCGCGTATTCTCAAAATCTACGATCGATCGATGAAGTTTCCGTACGTTCTCCTGAAAATACGAACGCGGGGCTAACACCTCGATACCCTATTTCTAATATTCCTATTTTCGACTCTTGGCCCGCGTATTCTCAAAATCTACCATCGATCGATGAAGTTTCCGTACGTTCTCCTGAAAATACGAACGCGGAGCTAACACCTCGATACCCTATTTCGAATGTTCCTATTTTCGACTCTTGGCCCGCGTATTCTCAAAATCTACGATCGATCGATGAAGTTTCCGTATGTTCTGCTGAAAATAAGATCGCGGATCTAACACGCCGATACCCTATTCCGAATGTTCCTATTTTCGACTCTTGGCCCGCGTATTCACAAAATCTACGATCGATCGATGAAGTTTCCTTACGTTCTCCTGAAAATACGAACGCGGAGCTAACACCTCCATACCCTATTGCGAATGTTTCTTTCTTCGGCTCTTGGCCCGCGTATTCTCAAAATCTACGATCGATCGATGAAGTTTCCGTACGTTCTCCTGAAAATAAGATCGCGAAGCTAACACCTCGATACCCTATTTCGAATGTTCCTATTTTCGACTCTTGGCCCGCGTGTTCTCAAAATCTACGATCGATCGATGAAGTTTCCGTACGTTCTCCTGAAAATACGAACGCGGAGCTAACACCTCGATACCCTATTTCAAATGTTCCTATTTTCGACTCTTGGCCCGCGTATTCTCAAAATCTACGATCGATCGATGAAGTTTCCGTACGTTCTCCTGAAAATAAGATCGCGGAGCTAACACCTCGATACCCTACTTCGAATGTTCCTATTTTCGACTCTTGGCCCGCGTATTCCCAAAATCTACCATCGATCGATGAAGTTTCCGTACGTTCTCCTGAAAATACGAACGCGGAGCTAACACCTCGATACCCTATTTCGAATGTTCCTATTTTCGACTCTTGGCCCGCGTATTCTCAAAATCTACGATCGATCGATGAAGTTTCCGTACGTTCTCCTGAAAATAAGATCGCGGAGCTAACACCTCGATACCCTTTTTCAAATGTTCCTATTTCCGACTCTTGGCCCGCGTATTCTCAAAATCTACGATCGATCTATGAAGTTTCCGTACGTTCTCCTGAAAATACGAACGCGGAGCTGACACCTCGATACCCTATTTCGAATGTTCCTATTTTCGACTCTTGGCCCGCGTATTCTCAAAATCTACGATCGATCGATGAAGTTTCCGAATGTTCTGCTGAAAATAAGATCGCGGAGCTAACACCTCGATACCCTATTCCGAATGTTCCTATTTTCGACTCTTGGCCCGCGTATTCTCAAAATCTACGATCGATCGATGAAGTTTCCGTACGTTCTCCTGAAAATACGAACGCGGAGCTCACACCTCGATACCCTATTTCGAATGTTCCTATTTTCGACTCTTGGCCCGCGTATTCTCAAAATCTACGATCGATCGATGAAGTTTCCGTACGTTCTCCTGAAAATACGAACGCGGAGCTAACACCTCGATACCCTATTTCGGATGTTCCTATTTTCGACTCCTGGCCCGCGTATTCTCAAAATCTACGATCGATCGATGAAGCTTCCGTACGTTCTCCTGAAAATACGAACGCGGAGCTAACACCTTGATACCCTATTTCGAATGTTCCTATTTTCGACTCTTGGCCCGCGTATTCTCAAAATCTACGATCGATCGATGAAGTTTCCGTACGTTCTCCAGAAAATACGAACGCGGAGCTAACACCTCGATACCCTATTTCGAATGTTCCTATTTTCGACTCTTGGCCCGCGTATTCTCAAAATCTACGATCGATCGATGAAGTTTCCGTACGTTCTCCTGAAAATACGAACGCGGAGCTAACACCTCGATACCCTATTTCGAATGTTCCTATTTTCGACTCTTGGCCCGCGTATTCTCAAAATCTACGATCGATCGATGAAGTTTCCGTACGTTCTCCTGAAAATACGAACGCGGAGCTGACACCTCGATACCCTATTTCGAATGTTCCTATTTTCGACTCTTGGCCCGCGTATTCTCAAAATCTACGATCGATCGATGAAGTTTCCGTACGTTCTCCTGAAAATACGAACGCGGAGCTAACACCTCGATACCCTATTGCGAATGTTCCTTTCTTCGGCTCTTGGCCCGCGTATTCTCAAAATCTACGATCGATCGATGAAGTTTCCGTACGTTCTCCTGAAAATACGAACGCGGAGCTAACACCTCGATACCCTATTTCGAATGTTCCTATTTTCGACTCTTGGCCCGCGTATTCTCAAAATCTACGATCGATCGATGAAGTTTCCGTACGTTCTCCTGAAAATACGAACGCGGAGCTAACACCTCGATACCCTATTTCGAATGATCCTATTTTCGACTCTTGGCCCGCGTATTCTCAAAATCTACGATCGATCGATGAAGTTTCCGTACGTTCTCCTGAAAATACGAACGCGGAGCTAACACCTCGATACCCTATTTCGAATGTTCCTATTTTCGACTCTTGGCCCGCGTATTCTCAAAATCTACGATCGATCGATGAAGTTTCCGTACGTTCTCCTGAAAATACGAACGCGGAGCTAACACCTCGATACCCTATTGCGAATGTTTCTTTCTTCGGCTCTTGGCCCGCGTATTCTCAAAATCTACGATCGATCGATGAAGTTTCCGTACGTTCTCCTGAAAATAAGATCGCGGAGCTAACACCTCGATACCCTATTTCGAATGTTCCTATTTTCGACTCTTGGCCCGCGTATTCTCAAAATCTACGATCGATCGATGAAGTTTCCGTACGTTCTCCTGAAAATGCGAACGCGGAGCTAACACCTCGATACCCTATTTCGAATGTTATTATTTTCGACTCTGGGCCCGCGTATTCTCAAAATCTACGATCGATCGATGAAGTTTCCGTACGTTCTCCTGAAAATACGAACGCGGAGCTAACACCTCGATACCCTATTTCGAATGTTCCTATTTTCGACTCTTGGCCCGCGTATTCTCAAAATCTACGATCGATCGATGAAGTTTCCGTACGTTCTCCTGAAAATACGAACGCGGAGCTAACACCTCGATACCCTATTTCGAATGTTCCTATTTTCGACTCTTGGCCCGCGTATTCTCAAAATCTACCATCGATCGATGAAGTTTCCGTACGTTCTCCTGAAAATACGAACGCGGAGCTAACACCTCGATACCCTATTTCGAATGTTCCTATTTTCGACTCTTGGCCCGCGTATTCTCAAAATCTACCATCGATCGATGAAGTTTCCGTACGTTCTCCTGAAAATACGAACGCGGAGCTAACACCTCGATACCCTATTGCGAATGTTTCTTTCTTCGGCTCTTGGCCCGCGTATTCTCAAAATCTACGATCGATCGATGAAGTTTCCGTACGTTCTCCTGAAAATACGAACGCGGGGCTAACACCTCGATACCCTATTTCTAATATTCCTATTTTCGACTCTTGGCCCGCGTATTCTCAAAATCTACCATCGATCGATGAAGTTTCCGTACGTTCTCCTGAAAATACGAACGCGGAGCTAACACCTCGATACCCTATTTCGAATGTTCCTATTTTCGACTCTTGGCCCGCGTATTCTCAAAATCTACGATCGATCGATGAAGTTTCCGTATGTTCTGCTGAAAATAAGATCGCGGATCTAACACGCCGATACCCTATTCCGAATGTTCCTATTTTCGACTCTTGGCCCGCGTATTCACAAAATCTACGATCGATCGATGAAGTTTCCTTACGTTCTCCTGAAAATACGAACGCGGAGCTAACACCTCCATACCCTATTGCGAATGTTTCTTTCTTCGGCTCTTGGCCCGCGTATTCTCAAAATCTACGATCGATCGATGAAGTTTCCGTACGTTCTCCTGAAAATAAGATCGCGAAGCTAACACCTCGATACCCTATTTCGAATGTTCCTATTTTCGACTCTTGGCCCGCGTGTTCTCAAAATCTACGATCGATCGATGAAGTTTCCGTACGTTCTCCTGAAAATACGAACGCGGAGCTAACACCTCGATACCCTATTTCAAATGTTCCTATTTTCGACTCTTGGCCCGCGTATTCTCAAAATCTACGATCGATCGATGAAGTTTCCGTACGTTCTCCTGAAAATAAGATCGCGGAGCTAACACCTCGATACCCTACTTCGAATGTTCCTATTTTCGACTCTTGGCCCGCGTATTCCCAAAATCTACCATCGATCGATGAAGTTTCCGTACGTTCTCCTGAAAATACGAACGCGGAGCTAACACCTCGATACCCTATTTCGAATGTTCCTATTTTCGACTCTTGGCCCGCGTATTCTCAAAATCTACGATCGATCGATGAAGTTTCCGTACGTTCTCCTGAAAATAAGATCGCGGAGCTAACACCTCGATACCCTTTTTCAAATGTTCCTATTTCCGACTCTTGGCCCGCGTATTCTCAAAATCTACGATCGATCTATGAAGTTTCCGTACGTTCTCCTGAAAATACGAACGCGGAGCTGACACCTCGATACCCTATTTCGAATGTTCCTATTTTCGACTCTTGGCCCGCGTATTCTCAAAATCTACGATCGATCGATGAAGTTTCCGAATGTTCTGCTGAAAATAAGATCGCGGAGCTAACACCTCGATACCCTATTCCGAATGTTCCTATTTTCGACTCTTGGCCCGCGTATTCTCAAAATCTACGATCGATCGATGAAGTTTCCGTACGTTCTCCTGAAAATACGAACGCGGAGCTCACACCTCGATACCCTATTTCGAATGTTCCTATTTTCGACTCTTGGCCCGCGTATTCTCAAAATCTACGATCGATCGATGAAGTTTCCGTACGTTCTCCTGAAAATACGAACGCGGAGCTAACACCTCGATACCCTATTTCGGATGTTCCTATTTTCGACTCCTGGCCCGCGTATTCTCAAAATCTACGATCGATCGATGAAGCTTCCGTACGTTCTCCTGAAAATACGAACGCGGAGCTAACACCTTGATACCCTATTTCGAATGTTCCTATTTTCGACTCTTGGCCCGCGTATTCTCAAAATCTACGATCGATCGATGAAGTTTCCGTACGTTCTCCAGAAAATACGAACGCGGAGCTAACACCTCGATACCCTATTTCGAATGTTCCTATTTTCGACTCTTGGCCCGCGTATTCTCAAAATCTACGATCGATCGATGAAGTTTCCGTACGTTCTCCTGAAAATACGAACGCGGAGCTAACACCTCGATACTCTATTTCGAATGTTCCTATTTTCGACTCTTGGCCCGCGTATTCTCAAAATCTACGATCGTACGTACAAATTTTGGAAATTGCGGAAATTTTGGAAATTTGAGTGTCCGTTGGAGGGAAGCATCCATGTTTACGAGCGCAAGGGTGGGTCGGAGCGAGATTTGTAAGAGGAAAAAGTTCATGTGCTCGCCTAGCACAACTTAGCACACTTCGCCAGTTTCGGAAAATACGGAAAGTTTGGAAATTTGAGTGTCGGTTGGGGGGAAAGATCCATGTTTACGAGGGCAAGGGTGGGTCGGCGCGAGATCTGTAAGAGGACAAAGTTTATGTGCTCGCCCAGCACAACTCAGCACAACTCGCAAAATTTGGAAATTGCGGAAATTCTGGAAATTTGAGTGTCGGTTGGGGGGAAAGATCCATGTTTACGAGTGCAAGGGTGGGTCGGGGCGAGATTTGTGAGAGAAAAAAGTTCATGTGCTCGCCTAGCACAACTCAGCACAACTCGCAAATTTTGGAAATTGCGGAAATTTGGAAATTTGAGTGTCGGTTGGAGGGAAAGATCCATGTTTACGAGCGCACGGGTGGGTCGGAGCGAAATTTGTAAGAGGAACAAGTTTATGTACTCGCCAAGCACAACTCAGCACAACTCGCAAATTCCGGAAATTGCGGAAATTTTGGAAATTTGAGTGTCTGTTGGGGGCGAAGATCCATGCTTACGAGCGCAAGGGTGGGTCGGAGCGAGATTTCTGAGAGGAAAAAGTTTATGCGCTAGCCTAGCACAACTCAGCACATTTCGCAAATTTCGGAAATTGCGGAAATTTTGAAAATATGAGTGTTGGTTGGGGGGAAAGATCCATGTTTACGAGTGCAAGGGTGGGTCGGGGCGAGATTTGTGAGAGGAAAAAGTTCATGTGCTCGCCTAGCACAACTCAGCACAACTCGCGAAATTTGGGAAATCGCGGGAATTTTGGAAATTTGAGTGTCGGTTGGGGGGAAAGATCCATGTTTACGAGTGCAAGGGTGGGTCGGGGCGAGATTTGTGAGAGGAAAAAGTTCATGTGCTCGCCTAGCACAACTCAGCACAACTCGCAACATTTTGGAAATTGCGGAAATTTTGGAAATTTGAGTGTCGGTTGGGGGGGAAAGATCCATGTTTACGAGCGCAAGGGTGGTTCGGCGCGAGATTTGTAAGAGGAAAAAGTTCATGTGCTCGCCTAGCACACTCAGCACAACTCGCAAATTTTGAAAATTGCGGAAATTTTGGAAATTTGAGCGTCGATTGGGGGGAATGATCCATGTTTACGAGCGCAGGGGTGGGTCGGAGCGAGATTTGTGAGCGAAACAAGTTTTTGCGCTCGCCTAGCACAACTCAGCACAACTCGCCAGTTTTGGAAAATACGGAAATTTTGGAAATTTGAGTGTCGGTTGGGGGGAAAGATCCGTGTTTACGAGCGCAAGGATGGGTCGGAGCGAGATTTGTAGAAGGAAAAAGTTTATGTGCTGGCCTAGCACAACTCATCACGAGTCGCAAATTTTGGAAATTGCGGAAATTTTGGAAATTTGAGTGTCTGTTGGGGGGAAAGATCCATGTTTACGAGCGCAACGGTGGGTCGGAGCGAGATGTGTAAGAGGAAAAAGTTCATGTGCTCGCCTAGCACAACTCAGCACAACTCGCAAATTCTGGAAATTGCGGAAATTTTGGAAATTTGAGCGTCGATTGGGGGGAATGATCCATGTTTACGAGCACGAGGGTGGGTCGGAGCGAGATTTGTAAGGGGAAAAAGTTGATGTGCTCGCCTAGCACAATTAGGCATATCTCGCAAAATTTGGAAATTGCTGAAATTTTGGAAATTTGAGTGTCGGTTGGGGGGAAAGATCCATGTTTACAAGCGCAAGGGTGGGTCGGAGCGAGATTTGTGAGAGGAAAGAGTTCATGTGCTTGCCTAGCACAACTCAGCACAACTCGCAAATCGTGGAAATTGCGGAAATTTTGGAAATTTGAGTGTCGGTTGGGGGGAAAGATCCATGTTTACAAGCGCAAGGGTGGGTCGGAGCAAGATTTGTGAGAGGAAAGAGTTCATGTGCTTGCCTAGCACAACTCAGCACAACTCGCAAATCGTGGAAATTGCGGAAATTTTGGAAATCCGAGTGTCGGTTGGGGGGAAAGATCCATGTTTACGAGCGCAAGGATGGGTCGGCGCGGGATTTGTGAGCGGAAAAAGTTTATGTGCTCGCCTAGCACAACTCAGCACAACTCGCAAATTTTGGAAATTGCGGAAATTTTGGAAATTTGAGAGTCCGTTGGAGGGAAAGATCCATGCTTACGAGCGCAAGGGTTGGTCGGCGCGAGATTTGTAAGAGGAAAACGTTCATGTGCTCGCCTAGCACAACTCAGCACAACTCGCAAATTGTGGAAATTGCGGAAATTTTGGAAATTTGAGTGTCGGTTGGGGGAAAAGATCCATGTTTACGAGCGCAAGGGTGGGTAGGCGCGAGTCTTGTAAGAGAAAAGAGTTCATGTGCTAGCCTAGCACAACTTAGCACAACTCGGAAATTTCGGAAATTGCGGAAATTCTGGAAATTTGAGTGTCGGTTGGGGGGAAAGATCCATGTTTACGAGCGCAAGGGTGGGTCGGAGCGAGATTTGTGGGGTATAAAAGTTCATGTGCTCGCCTAGCACAACTCAGCACAATTCGCAAATTTCGGAAATTGCGGAAATTTTGGAAATTTGAGTGTCGGTTGGGGGGAAAGATCCATGTTTACGAGCGCAGGGGTGGGTCGGAGCGAGATTTGTGAGCGAAAAAAGTTTATGCGCTCGCCTAGCACAACTCAGCACAACTCGCCAGTTTTGGAAAATACGGAAATTTTGGAAATTTGAGTGTCGGTTGGGGGGAAAGATCCGTGTTTACGAGCGCAAGGATGGGTCGGAGCGAGATTTGTAGAAAAAAAAAGTTTATGTGCTGGCCTAGCACAACTCAGCACGAGTCGCAAATTTTGGAAATTGCGGAAATTTTGGAAATTTGAGTGTCGGTTGGGGGGAAAGATCCATGTTTACGAGCGCAAGGGTGGGTCGGAGCGAGATTTGTGGGGTAAAAAAGTTCATGTGCTCGCCAAGCACAACTCAGCACACTTCGCCAATTTCGGAAAATACGGAAATTTTGGAAATTTGAGTGTCGGTTGGGGGGAAAGATCCATGTTTACGAGCGCAAGGGTGGGTCGGAGCGAGATTTGTGGGGTAAAAAAGTTCATGTGCTCGCCTAGCACAACTCAGCACAATTCGCAAATTTCGGAAATTGCGGAAATTTTGGAAATTTGAGTGTCGGTTGGGGGGAAAGATCCATGTTTACGAGCGCAAGGGTGGGTCGGAGCGAGATTTGTAAAACGACAAAATTCATGTGCTGGCCTAGCACAACTCAGCACTAGTCGCAAATTTTGGAAATTGCGGAAATTTTGGAAATTTGAGTGTCTGTTGAGGGGAAAGATCCATGTTTACGAGCGCAAGGGTGGGTCGGAGCGAGATTTGTGAGCGGAAAAAGTTTATGTGCTCGCCCAGCACAACTCAGCACAACTCGCAAATTTTGGAAATTGCGGAAATTTTGAAAATTTGAGTGTCGGTTGGAGGGAAATATCCATGTTTACGAGCGCAAGGGTGGGTCGGAGCGAGATTTGTGAGCGGAAAAAGTTTATGTGCTCGCCCAGCACAACTCAGCACAACTCGCAAATTTTGGAAATTGCGGAAATTTTGAAAATTTGAGTGTCGGTTGGAGGGAAATATCCATGTTCACGAGCGCAAGGGTGGGTCGGAGCGAGATTTGTAAGAGGAAAAAGTTCATGTGCTCGCCTAGCACAACTCAGCACAACTCGCGAAGTCCGGAAATTGCAGAAATTTGAGTGTCTGTTGGGGGGAAAGATCCATGTTTACGAGCGCAAGGGTGGGTCGGAGCGAGATGTGTGAGAGGAGAACGTTCATGTGCTCGCCTAGCACAACTCAGCACGTTTCACAAATTTTGGGAATCGCGGAAATTTTTGAAATTTGAGTGTCGGTTGCGGGGAAAGATCCATGTTTACGAGCGCGAGGGTGGGTCGGAGCGAGATTTGTCAGAGGAAAAAGATCGTGTGCTCGCCTTTCACAACTCAGCACAACTCACAAATTTTGGAAATTGCGGAAATTTTGGAAATTGGAGTGTCCGTTGGAGGGAAAGATCCATGTTTACGAGCGCAAGAGTGGGTCGGAGCGAGATTTGTCAGAGGAAAAAGATCGTGTTCTCGCCTTTCACAACTCAGCACAACTCGCAAATTGTGGACATTGCGGAAATTTTGGAAATTCGAGTGTCGGTTGGGGGGAAAGATCCATGTTTACGAGCGCAAGGGTGGGTCGGTGCGAGATTTGTCAGAGGAAAAAGATCGTGTGCTCGCCTTTCACAACTCAGCACAACTCACAAATTTTGGAAATTTTGGAAATTTGAGTGTCCGTTGGAGGGAAAGATCCATGTTTACGAGCGCAAGGGTGGGTCGGAGCGAGTTTTGTCAAAAGAAAAAGTTCATGTGCTGGCCTAGCACAACTCAGCACGAGTCACAAATTTTGGAAATTGCGGAAATTTTGGAAATTTGAGTGTCTGTTGGGGGGAAAGATCCATGTTTACGAGCGCAAGGGTGGGACGGAGCGAGATGTGTAAGGAGGAAAAGTTCATGTGCTCGCCCAGCACGACTCAGCACAACTCGCCAATTTTGGAAAATACGGAAATTTTGGAAATTTGAGTTTCGGTTGGGGGGAAAGATCCATGTTTACGAGCGCGAGGGTGGGTCAGGGCGAGATTTGTGAGAGGAAAAAGTTCATGTGCTCGCATGGCACGACTCAGCACAACTCGCCAATTTTGGAAAATACGGAAATTTTGGAAATTTGAGTGTCGGTTGGGGGGAAAGATCCATGTTTACGAGCGCAAGGGTGGGTCGGGGCGAGATTTGTGAAAGGAAAAAGTTCATGTGCTCGCCTAGCACAACTCAGCACAACTCGCAAAATTTGGGAAATTGCGGAAATTTTGGAAAATTGAGTGTCGGTTGGGGGGAAAGATCCATGTTTACGAGCGCAAGGGTGGGTCGGAGCGAGATTTGTAAAAGGAAAAAGTTCATGTGCTGGCCTAGCACTACTCAGCGCGAGTCGCAAATTTTGGAAATTGCGGAAATTTTGGAAATTTGAGGGTCTGTTGGGGGGAAAGATCCATGTTTACGAGCGCAAGGGTGGGTCGGAGCGAGATGTGTAAGAGGAAAAAGTTCATGTGCTCGCCTAGCACAACTCAGCACAACTCGCAAAGTCCGGAAAATGCGGAATTTTGAGTGTCGATTGGGGGGAATGATCCATGTTTACGATCGCAAGGGTGGGTCGGAGCGAGATTTGTAAAGAGAAAAAGTTCATGTGCTCGCCCAGCACAACTCAGCAAAACTCGCAAATCGTGGAAATTGCGGAAATTTTGGAAATCCGAGTGTCGGTTGGGGGGAAAGATCCATGTTTACGAGCGCAAGGGTGGGTCGGCGCGGGATTTGTAATGGAAAAGGTTCATGTGCTCGCCTAGCACAACTCAGCACAAATCGCAAATTTTGGAAATTGCGGAAATTTTGGAAATTTGAGTGTCGGTTGGAGGGAAAGATCCATGTTTACGAGCGCAAGGGTGGGTCGGAGCGAGATTTGTAAGAGGAAAAAGTTCATGTGCTCGCCTAGCACAACTCAGCACAACTCGCAAAGTCCGGAAATTGCGGAATTTTGAGTGTCGATTGGGGGGAATGATCCATGTTTACGAGCGCAAGGGTGGGTCGGCGCGAGATTTGTAAGCAGAAAAAGTTCATGTGCTCGCCCAGCACAACTCAGCACATCTTGCAAATTTTGGAAATTGCGGAAATTTTGGAAACTTGAGAGTCTGTTGGGGGCGATGATCCATGCTTACGAGCGCAAGGGTGGGTCGGAGCGAAATTTGTGAGGTGAAAAAGTTTATGCGCTCGCCTAGCACAACTCAGCACAACTCGCAAATTTTGGAAATTGCGGAAATTTTGGAAATTTGAGTGTCCGTTGGAGGGAAAGATCCATGTTTACGAGCGCAAGGGTTGGTCGGCGCGAGATTTGTCAGAGGAAAAAGTTCATGTGCTCGCCTAGCACAACTCAGCACAATTCGCAAATTGTGGAAATTGCGGAAATTTTGGAAATTTGAGTGTCGGTTAGGGGAAAAGATCCATGTTTACGAGCGCAAGGGTGGGTCGGCGCGAGTCTTGTAAGAGGAAAGAAATCATGTGCTCGCCTAGCACAACTTAGCACAACTCGGAAATTTCGGAAATTGCGGAAATTTTGGAAATTTGAGTGTCGGTTGGAGGGAAAGATCCATGTTTACGAGCGCAAGGGTGGGTCGGCGCGAGATTTGTAAGGGGAAAAAGCTTATGTGCTCGCCTAGCACAACTCAGCACACTCCGCCAATTTTGGAAAATACGGAAATTTTGGAAATTTGAGTGTCGGTTGGGGGGAAAGATCCATGTTTACGAGCGCAAGGGTGGGTCGGAGCGAGATTTGTAAGAGGAAAAAGTTCATGTGCTCGCCTAGCACGACTCAGCACAATTCGCCAATTTTGGAAAATACGGATATTTCGGAAATTTGAGTGTCGGTTGGGGGGAAAGATCCATGTTTACGAGGGCAAGGGTGGGTCGGCGCGAGATCTGTAAGAGGACAAAGTTTATGTGCTCGCCCAGCACAACTCAGCACAACTCGCAAAATTTGGAAATTGCGGAAATTCTGGAAATTTGAGTGTCGGTTGGGGGGAAAGATCCATGTTTACGAGCGCATGGGTGGGTCGGAGCGAGATTTGTAAGGGAAAAAAGTTCATGTGCTCGCCTAGCACAACTCAGCACACTTCGCCAATTTCGGAAAATACGGAAATTTTGGGAATTTGAGTGTCGGTTGGGGGAAAAGATCCATGTTTACGAGCGCATGGGTGGGTCGGAGCGAGATGTGTAAGAGGGAAAAGTTCATGTGCTCGCCTAGCACAACTCAGCACGACTCGCAAATTTTGGAAATTGCGGAAATTTCGGAAATTTGAGTGTCTGTTGGGGGGAAAGATCCATGTTTACGAGCGCAAGGGTGGGTCGGAGCGAGATTTGTAAGAGGAAAAAGTTCATGTGCTCGCCTAGCACAACTCAGCACGTTTCGCAAATTTTGGAAATTGCGGAAATTTTTGAAATTTGAGTGTCGGTTGGGGGGAAAGATCCATGTTTATGAGCGCAAGGGTGGGTCGGAGCGAGAATTGTAAGGGGAAAAAGTTCATGTGCTCGCCTAGCACAACTCAGCACATTTCGCCAGTTTTGGAAAATACGGAAATTTTGGAAATTTGAGTGTCGGTTGGGGGCAAAGATCCATGTTTACGAGCGCAAGGGTGGGTCGGAGCGAGATTTGTAAGAGGAAAAAGTTCATGTGCTCGCCTGGCACAACTCAGCACAACTCGCAAATTTCGGAAATTGCGGAAATGTTGGAAATTTGAGTGTCCGTCGGAGGGAAAGATCCATGTTCACGAGCGCACGGGTGGGTCGGCGCGAGATTTGTAAGGGGAAAAAGCTTATGTGCTCGCCTAGCACAACTCAGCACACTCCGCCAATTTTGGAAAATACGGAAATTTTGGAAATTTGAGTGTCCGTTGGGGGGAAAGATCCATGTTTACGAGCGCAAGGGTGGGTCAGCGCGAGATTTGTAAGAGGACGAAGTTTATGTGCTCGCCCAGCACAACTCAGCACAACTCGCAAAATTTGGAAATTGCGGAAAGTTTGGAAATTTGAGTGTCGGTTGGGGGGCAAGATCCATGTTTACGAGCGCGAGGGTGGGTCGGAGCGAGATTTGTAAGAGGAAAAAGTTCATGTGCTCGCCTAGCACAACTCAGCACATTTCGCCAATTTTGGAAAATACGGAAATTTTGGAAATTTGAGTGTCGGTTGGGGGGAAAGATCCATGTTTACGAGCGCAAGGGTGGGTCGGAGCGAGATTTGTAAGAGGATAAAGTTCATGTGCTCGCCTAGCACAACTCAGCACAACTCGCAAATTGTGGAAATTGCCGAAATTTTGGAAATTCGAGTGTCGGTTGGTGGGAAAGATCCATGTTTACGAGCGCAAGGGTGGGTCGGCGCGAGATTTGTAAGAGGAAGAAGTTTATGTGCTTGCCTAGCACAACTCAGCACATTCCGCAAATTTTGTCAATTGCGGAAATTTTAGAAATTTGAGTGTCGGTTGGAGGGAAAGATCCATGTTTACGAGCGCACGAGTGGGTCGGAGCGAGATTTGTAAGAGGAAAAAGTTCATGTGCTCGCCTAGCACAACTCAGCGCATTTCGCAAATTTTGGAAATTGCGGAAATTCTGGAAATTTGAGTGTCGGTTGGGGGGAAAGATCCATGTTTACGAGCGCATGGGTGGGTCGGAGCGAGATTTGTAAGGGAAAAAAGTTCATGTGCTCGCCTAGCACAACTCAGCACACTTCGCCAATTTCGGAAAATACGGAAATTTTGGAAATTTGAGTGTCGGTTGGGGGGAAAGATCCATGTTTACGAGCGCAAGGGTGGGTCGGAGCGAGATGTGTAAGAGGGAAAAGTTCATGTGCTCGCCTAGCACAACTCAGCACGACTCGCAAATTTTGGAAATTGCGGAAATTTTGGAAATTTGAGTGTCTGTTGGGGGGAAAGATCCATGTTTACGAGCGCAAGGGTGGGTCGGAGCGAGATTTGTAAGAGGAAAAAGTTCATGTGCTCGCCTAGCACGACTCAGCACAATTCGCCAATTTTGGAAAATACGGATATTTCGGAAATTTGAGTGTCGGTTGGGGGGAAAGATCCATGTTTACGAGGGCAAGGGTGGGTCGGCGCGAGATCTGTAAGAGGACAAAGTTTATGTGCTCGCCCAGCACAACTCAGCACAACTCGCAAAATTTGGAAATTGCGGAAATTCTGGAAATTTGAGTGTCGGTTGGGGGGAAAGATCCATGTTTACGAGCGCATGGGTGGGTCGGAGCGAGATTTGTAAGGGAAAAAAGTTCATGTGCTCGCCTAGCACAACTCAGCACACTTCGCCAATTTCGGAAAATACGGAAATTTTGGAAATTTGAGTGTCGGTTGGGGGAAAAGATCCATGTTTACGAGCGCAAGGGTGGGTCGGAGCGAGATGTGTAAGAGGGAAAAGTTCATGTGCTCGCCTAGCACAACTCAGCACGACTCGCAAATTTTGGAAATTGCGGAAATTTTTGAAATTTGAGTGTCGGTTGGGGGGAAAGATCCATGTTTATGAGCGCAAGGGTGGGTCGGAGCGAGAATTGTAAGGGGAAAAAGTTCATGTGCTCGCCTAGCACAACTCAGCACATTTCGCCAGTTTTGGAAAATACGGAAATTTTGGAAATTTGAGTGTCGGTTGGGGGCAAAGATCCATGGTTACGAGCGCAAGGGTGGGTCGGAGCGAGATTTGTCAGAGGAAAAAGTTCATGTGCTCGCCTGGCACAACTCAGCACAACTCGCAAATTTCGGAAATTGCGGAAATGTTGGAAATATGAGTGTCCGTCGGAGGGAAAGATCCATGTTCACGAGCGCACGGGTGGGTCGGCGCGAGATTTGTAAGGGGAAAAAGCTTATGTGCTCGCCTAGCACAACTCAGCACACTCCGCCAATTTTGGAAAATACGGAAATTTTGGAAATTTGAGTGTCCGTTGGGGGGAAAGATCCATGTTTACGAGCGCAAGGGTGGGTCAGCGCGAGATTTGTAAGAGGACGAAGTTTATGTGCTCGCCCAGCACAACTCAGCACAACTCGCAAAATTTGGAAATTGCGGAAAGTTTGGAAATTTGAATGTCGGTTGGGGGGCAAGATCCATGTTTACGAGCGCGAGGGTGGGTCGGAGCGAGATTTGTAAGAGGAAAAAGTTCATGTGCTCGCCTAGCACAACTCAGCACATTTCGCCAATTTTGGAAAATACGGAAATTTTGGAAATTTGAGTGTCGGTTGGGGGGAAAGATCCATGTTTACGAGCGCAAGGGTGGGTCGGAGCGAGATTTGTAAGAGGATAAAGTTCATGTGCTCGCCTAGCACAACTCAGCACAACTCGCAAATTGTGGAAATTGCGGAAATTTTGGAAATTCGAGTGTCGGTTGGGGGGAAAGATCCATGTTTACGAGCGCAAGGGTGGGTCGGCGCGAGATTTGTAAGAGGAAGAAGTTTATGTGCTTGCCTAGCACAACTCAGCACATTCCGCAAATTTTGTCAATTGCGGAAATTTTAGAAATTTGAGTGTCGGTTGGAGGGAAAGATCCATGTTTACGAGCGCACGAGTGGGTCGGAGCGAGATTTGTAAGAGGAAAAAGTTCATGTGCTCGCCTAGCACAACTCAGCGCATTTCGCAAATTTTGGAAATTGCGGAAATTCTGGAAATTTGAGTGTCGGTTGGGGGGAAAGATCCATGTTTACGAGCGCATGGGTGGGTCGGAGCGAGATTTGTAAGGGAAAAAAGTTCATGTGCTCGCCTAGCACAACTCAGCACACTTCGCCAATTTCGGAAAATACGGAAATTTTGGAAATTTGAGTGTCGGTTGGGGGGAAAGATCCATGTTTACGAGCGCAAGGGTGGGTCGGAGCGAGATGTGTAAGAGGGAAAAGTTCATGTGCTCGCCTAGCACAACTCAGCACGACTCGCAAATTTTGGAAATTGCGGAAATTTTGGAAATTTGAGTGTCTGTTGGGGGGAAAGATCCATGTTTACGAGCGCAAGGGTGGGTCGGAGCGAGATTTGTAAGAGGAAAAAGTTCATGTGCTCGCCTAGCACGACTCAGCACAATTCGCCAATTTTGGAAAATACGGATATTTCGGAAATTTGAGTGTCGGTTGGGGGGAAAGATCCATGTTTACGAGGGCAAGGGTGGGTCGGCGCGAGATCTGTAAGAGGACAAAGTTTATGTGCTCGCCCAGCACAACTCAGCACAACTCGCAAAATTTGGAAATTGCGGAAATTCTGGAAATTTGAGTGTCGGTTGGGGGGAAAGATCCATGTTTACGAGCGCATGGGTGGGTCGGAGCGAGATTTGTAAGGGAAAAAAGTTCATGTGCTCGCCTAGCACAACTCAGCACACTTCGCCAATTTCGGAAAATACGGAAATTTTGGAAATTTGAGTGTCGGTTGGGGGAAAAGATCCATGTTTACGAGCGCAAGGGTGGGTCGGAGCGAGATGTGTAGGAGGGAAAAGTTCATGTGCTCGCCTAGCACAACTCAGCACGACTCGCAAATTTTGGAAATTGCGGAAATTTTGGAAATTTGAGTGTCTGTTGGGGGGAAAGATCCATGTTTACGAGCGCAAGGGTGGGTCGGAGCGAGATTTGTAAGAGGAAAAAGTTCATGTGCTCGCCTAGCACAACTCAGCACGTTTCGCAAATTTTGGAAATTGCGGAAATTTTTGAAAATTGAGTGTCGGTTGGGGGGAAAGATCCATGTTTATGAGCGCAAGGGTGGGTCGGAGCGAGAATTGTAAGGGGAAAAAGTTCATGTGCTCGCCTAGCACAACTCAGCACATTTCGCCAGTTTTGGAAAATACGGAAATTTTGGAAATTTGAGTGTCGGTTGGGGGCAAAGATCCATGTTTACGAGCGCAAGGGTGGGTCGGAGCGAGATTTGTAAGAGGAAAAAGTTCATGTGCTCGCCTGGCACAACTCAGCACAACTCGCAAATTTCGGAAATTGCGGAAATGTTGGAAATTTGAGTGTCCGTCGGAGGGAAAGATCCATGTTCACGAGCGCACGGGTGGGTCGGCGCGAGATTTGTAAGGGGAAAAAGCTTATGTGCTCGCCTAGCACAACTCAGCACACTCCGCCAATTTTGGAAAATACGGAAATTTTGGAAATTTGAGTGTCCGTTGGGGGGAAAGATCCATGTTTACGAGCGCAAGGGTGGGTCAGCGCGAGATTTGTAAGAGGACGAAGTTTATGTGCTCGCCCAGCACAACTCAGCACAACTCGCAAAATTTGGAAATTGCGGAAAGTTTGGAAATTTGAGTGTCGGTTGGGGGGCAAGATCCATGTTTACGAGCGCGAGGGTGGGTCGGAGCGAGATTTGTAAGAGGAAAAAGTTCATGTGCTCGCCTAGCACAACTCAGCACATTTCGCCAATTTTGGAAAATACGGAAATTTTGGAAAATTGAGTGTCGGTTGGGGGGAAAGATCCATGTTTACGAGCGCAAGGGTGGGTCGGAGCGAGATTTGTAAGAGGATAAAGTTCATGTGCTCGCCTAGCACAACTCAGCACAACTCGCAAATTGTGGAAATTGCGGAAATTTTGGAAATTCGAGTGTCGGTTGGGGGGAAAGATCCATGTTTACGAGCGCAAGGGTGGGTCGGCGCGAGATTTGTAAGAGGAAGAAGTTTATGTGCTTGCCTAGCACAACTCAGCACATTCCGCAAATTTTGTCAATTGCGGAAATTTTAGAAATTTGAGTGTCGGTTGGAGGGAAAGATCCATGTTTACGAGCGCACGAGTGGGTCGGAGCGAGATTTGTAAGAGGAAAAAGTTCATGTGCTCGCCTAGCACAACTCAGCGCATTTCGCAAATTTTGGAAATTGCGGAAATTTGGGAAATTTGAGTGTCGGTTGGGGGGAAAGATCCATGTTTACGAGCGCAAGGGTGGGTCGGCGCGAGATGTGTAAGGGGAAAAAGTTCATGTGCTCGCCTAGCACAACTCAGCACATTTCGCCAATTTTGGAAAATACGGAAATTTTGGAAATTTGAGTGTCGGTTGGGGGGAAAGATCCATGTTTACGAGCGCTAGGGTGGGTCGGAGCGAGATTTGTAAGAGGATAAAGTTCATGTGCTCGCCTAGCACAACTCAGCACAACTCGCAAATTGTGGAAATTGCGGAAATTTTGGAAATTCGAGTGTCGGTTGGGGGGAAAGATCCATGTTTACGAGCGCAAGGGTGGGTCGGAGCGAGATTTGTAAGAGGATAAAGTTCATGTGCTCGCCTAGCACAACTCAGCACAACTCGCAAATTGTGGAAATTGCGGAAATTTTGGAAATTCGAGTGTCGGTTGGGGGGAAAGATACATGTTTACGAGCGCAAGGGTGGGTCGGCGCGAGATTTGTAAGAGGAAGAAGTTTATGTGCTCGCCTAGCACAACTCAGCACATCCCGCAAATTTTGTCAATTGCGGAAATTTTAGAAATTTGAGTGTCGGTTGGAGGGAAAGATCCATGTTTACGAGCGCACGAGTGGGTCGGAGCGAGATTTGTAAGAGGAAAAAGTTCATGTGCTCGCCTAGCACAACTCAGCGCATTTCGCAAATTTTGGAAATTGCGGAAATTTGGGAAATTTGAGTGTCGGTTGGGGGGAAAGATCCATGTTTACGAGCGCAAGGCTGGGTCGGCGCGAGATGTGTAAGGGAAAAAAGTTCATGTGCTCGCCTAGCACGACTCAGCACAATTCGCCAATTTTGGAAAATACGGATATTTCGGAAATTTGAGTGTCTGTTGGGGGGAAAGATCCATGTTTACGAGGGCAAGGGTGGGTCGGCGCGAGATCTGTAAGAGGACAAAGTTTATGTGCTCGCCCAGCACAACTCAGCACAACTCGCAAAATTTGGAAATTGCGGAAATTCTGGAAATTTGAGTGTCGGTTGGGGGGAAAGATCCATGTTTACGAGCGCATGGGTGGGTCGGAGCGAGATTTGTAAGGGAAAAAAGTTCATGTGCTCGCCTAGCACAACTCAGCACACTTCGCCAATTTCGGAAAATACGGAAATTTTGGAAATTTGAGTGTCGGTTGGGGGGAAAGATCCATGTTTACGAGCGCAAGGGTGGGTCGGAGCGAGATGTGTAAGGGGGAAAAGTTCATGTGCTCGCCTAGCACAACTCAGCACGACTCGCAAATTTTGGAAATTGCGGAAATTTTGGAAATTTGAGTGTCTGTTGGGGGGAAAGATCCATGTTGACGAGCGCAAGGGTGGGTCGGAGCGAGATTTGTAAGAGGAAAAAGTTCATGTGCTCGCCTAGCACAACTCAGCACGTTTCGCAAATTTTGGAAATTGCGGAAATTTTTGAAATTGGAGTGTCGGTTGGGGGGAAAGATCCATGTTTATGAGCGCAAGGGTGGGTCGGAGCGAGATTTGTAAGGGGAAAAAGTTCATGTGCTCGCCTAGCACAACTCAGCACATTTCGCCAATTTTGGAAAATACGGAAATTTTGGAAATTTGAGTGTCGGTTGGGGGGAAAGATCCATGTTTACGAGCGCAAGGGTGGGTCGGAGCGAGATTTGTAAGAGGAAAAAGTTCATGTGCTCGCCTGGCACAACTCAGCACAACTCGCAAATTTCGAAAATTGCGGAAATGTTGGAAATTTGAGTGTCCGTCGGAGGGAAAGATCCATGTTTACGAGCGCACGGGTGGGTCGGCGCGAGATTTGTAAGGGGAAAAAGCTTATGTGCTCGCCTAGCACAACTCAGCACACTCCGCCAATTTCGGAAAATACGGAAATTTTGGAAATTTGAGTGTCCGTTGGGGGGAAAGATCCATGTTTACGAGCGCAAGGGTGGGTCGGAGCGAGATTTGTAAGAGGAAAAAGTTCATGTGCTCGCCTAGCACGACTCAGCACAACTCGCCAATTTTGTAAAATACGGATATTTTGGAAATTTGAGTGTCGGTTGGGGGGAAAGATCCATGTTTACGAGCGCAAGGGTGGGTCAGCGCGAGATTTGTAAGAGGACGAAGTTCATGTGCTCGCCCAGCACAACTCAGCACAACTCGCAAAATTTGGAAATTGCGGAAAGTTTGGAAATTTGAGTGTCGGTTGGGGGGCAAGATCCATGTTTACGAGCGCAAGGGTGGGTCGGAGCGAGATTTGTAAGAGGAAAAAGTTCATGTGCTCGCCTAGCACAACTCAGCACATTTCGCCAATTTTGGAAAATACGGAAATTTTGGAAATTTGAGTGTCGGTTGGGGGGAAAGATCCATGTTTACGAGCGCAAGGGTGGGTCGGAGCGAGATTTGTAAGAGGATAAAGTTCATGTGCTCGCCTAGCACAACTCAGCACAACTCGCAAATTGTGGAAATTGCGGAAATTTTGGAAATTCGAGTGTCGGTTGGGGGGAAAGATCCATGTTTACGAGCGCAAGGGTGGGTCGGCGCGAGATTTGTAAGAGGAAGAAGTTTATGTGCTTGCCTAGCACAACTCAGCACATTCCGCAAATTTTGTCAATTGCGGAAATTTTAGAAATTTGAGTGTCGGTTGGAGGGAAAGATCCATGTTTACGAGCGCACGAGTGGGTCGGAGCGAGATTTGTAAGAGGGAAAAGTTCATGTGCTCGCCTAGCACAACTCAGCGCATTTCGCAAATTTTGGAAATTGCGGAAATTTGGGAAATTTGAGTGTCGGTTGGGGGGAAAGATCCATGTTTACGAGCGCAAGGGTGGGTCGGCGCGAGATGTGTAAGGGGAAAAAGTTCATGTGCTCGCCTAGCACAACTCAGCACGACTCGCAAATTGCGGAAATTGCGGAAATTGCGGAAATTTGACTGTCGATTGGGGGGAATGATCCATGTTTACGAGCGCAAGGGTGGGTCGGAGCGAGATTTGTAAGGGGAAAAAGTTCATGTGCTCGCCTAGCACAACTCAGCACATCTCGCAAATTTTTGAAATTGCGGAAAATTTGGAAATCTGAGTGTCTGTTGGGGGCGAAGATCCATGCTTACGAGCGCAAGGGTGGGTCGGAGCGAGATTTGTGAGCGGTAAAAGTTTATGCGCTCGCCTAGCACAACTCAGCACAACTCGCAAATTTTGGAAATTGCGGAAATTTTGGAAATTTGAGTGTCGGTTGGGGGGAAAGATCCATGTTTACGAGCGCAAGGGTGGGTCGGCGCGAGATTTGTAAGAGGACAAAGTTTATGTGCTCGCCCAGCACAACTCAGCACAACTCGCAAAATTCTGAAATTGCGGAAATTCTGGAAATTTGAGTGTCGGTTGGGGGGAAAGATCCATGTTTACGAGCGCAAGGGTGGGTCGGAGCGAGATTTGTAAGGGAAAAAAGTTCATGTGCTCGCCTAGCACAACTCAGCACACTTCGCCAATTTCGGAAAATACGGAAATTTTGGAAATTTGAGTGTCGGTTGGGGGGAAAGATCCATGTTTACGAGCGCAAGGGTGGGTCGGAGCGAGATTTGTAAAAAGAAAAAATTTATGTGCTGGCCTAGCACAATACAGCACGAGTCGCAAATTTTGGAAATTGCGGAAATTTTGGAAATTTGAGTGTCTTTTGGGGGGAAAGATCCATGTTTACGAGCGCAAGGGTGGGTCGGAGCGAGATTTGTGAGCGGAAAAAGTTTATGTGCTCGCCTAGCACAACTCAGCAAATCGTGCGTATGATCACATGAAAGATTTTCAATCACGTCGTAACATGAAATATCATTAAAAACGCATTTCTCCTTTATTCCGTATTCCAAGTTAGATGAATCTTGAGTGTAATTTTCCTTTGTCCGCAACATATCAATATCTTCATATCATTGACTTTGAAGAATTTCTTCATCGACTCTACAAAACGTACACGCATAATTCGAATTAAAACTTTCAGTAAAACCCAAAATTGAATTGAGCCCTAGATTGTCACCTAATATGTGGGTCAAGGCAAAGAACACATGCTTCTCTGTTTTACCGATATTGATGGTTATACCATTTTTCTCAAGATGGTTGATTTGATCTATTAGTTTGGTGAAGACGCTACGATTACCATAAGTGACTTGATCTTGTGATTTATGTAGTTGGGCTATGAAAATATTTTCGAGCAATGTGCTATATTGAGGAGGAATCACACCAAGAGTAAAGTAAATAGCGCCAAGTTTGTTAATACCTTTATGTGATCCCAACGGGTTATTCACTTCAAAGTCATCAAAGTATATTGTTAATGGAAAAACCAGCTTATCGTTATTTCGAAATCTCTGCTCAATGCCCATCCAGAGTTCTGTTTGTAAAAATGAAAACGTTTCAGCCAGTTTAAGTTGGCTCACGTATGAAATGATATAATTAAAAACGTTAGGTAATTCTAAAAATTGTTTCAAGACTTGGCCCATTGGGACGATTTGACCTGTCAAATTAATTACGTCAATACTTCTACTTTGGTCGATAATCTTCGAGTCAAGTGAAGTACCAATAATGAATCCATTTCGCTTGATGAAAGTGTTACAATTTTCAAAGAACTTGATCCTCTGATACTCAGTCTACAGATTGTCAAATGCACTGATCAAAACATCAAACATCTCATTCAGGTGATTGTCTATGTTATTGCATCTATTTGAATTGTATTTTTGTTTGATCATATGAATGTTACCTGAAGTAAATAATTCATCGATACTTTCGATAATTTCTTGCACTAGTGCTCTTGGGATAGAATTATTGGAGTAAAGTCTTGCAACGAAACAGGCGGAACTTTTGTAAACTGAATCCCTAAACTCTTCCATATTTGGACAGTGTTCAACAGCATCTGAGCGTGACAAATTTAATTTTACAGGTGAACTGTTTGAGGAATCACGTAAATCTATGTTACAAACAGGTTCAATTACGGTTTTTGGGATGTTTGGCGTTGGCAGAGTCAATGACTTTGTAGGTAATGGATGTTTTAGAGCTAAGTGTTTGTTGTAGGTAGAAATATTACAGAAACTTCGACAGCAGTTTGGTTGTTGACATTCAAAATGTTTATAGACTTTTATACTATGCTTTAGCTTTATGTGTGCTATGAGATGGTTTGATGTTGGGTAAATGTGTAAGCAAAACGGACAGTGATACATTTTGACCAACTGAGTTTTCTATGGCATATAAAACAATTTGATTGAGCTCAGGGTTTAATACTTCCCATTTTAGCCTTCGAATTGAGGCATGGATTTTGCAATATCCGCAACGTAGGATATTTGTTTATCCCACTTAGTAGTTAGCTTATAAAGACATAACTGTATAAGGTACCAAATGTGTTCACCCTCGGGTGGGTATGTTGCATTGACAGCGTGGAACGCCTTGAAGCAAACATCTATAGCCTTAAGAGCCGTTGGTAGTTGGTACAGTGTCGTGTCGAGGGAAACATAGAAATCTTTGATGGAATCCAGAGTTGGACCCACAACAATTATATAAGGTTGGACAGTTAACCCCAGTTTTTTGGCCTCCTCAATTCTGTTACGTTGTGCTGTTAATAAGTCCCCTGGAATCTGTAAATTGTACAATATTTTCCATTATACTCATGAATTATTCACACAGTCGAACTCTGTATCGTAGCAAAATTTTTTCTTTCAAGTCCTAACCTTCACATGTAGAATTAGACTTTGTTGGCATTCAGTGATCGACGGTTTCCAATGCTGCTTTCGCATTCGAGTCCTACCTCGTGGTGGAATCAAGTAGGGAAGCAGCAAAATCTGAATCACAACTTTGCAATCTGTTATTTGATATCAGGGATATTTTTAGAATGCTATAGTATACAAAAGTATGCAATAAAATATGTATATAATGAGTCTTTCGAAATTCTCACCAGATGTTAAAGTATCCACTGTTAATAATTCTATCAAAGCTTCTGCATTTTTTTCATTATTTACAGTACGAATACTTTTCAAATGACAAAAAAATTTGTCCCAATTCGAAAATAAGGTCTGATTTTCGCGTTTGTAAAGATATGTATAATCGAGTTCAATCAAAGCATATCCTTTGCTATGACGCAGGATCGGCCATTTATCTAAGAAAGTTTCAACTTTTTCGATATGGCTATTCGAGTTCCCATGCCGAACAGATGATGTTATATTCCGGTGTTTGAGGACTAAGTTGCACGGCTCTCTATTGTGTAGTAGCCAAGTTACGCTACTCTGCACTTCGTCTATGTGAAATATCAGATTAAGACATTGGGGCGATCATATGCGACAAAATATTTTAAACACAATCACAGTACCAGACGGAATCGGTCAAAATAATTTGCAAATGGAATAAATTGTTCGATATAAGACAATAAAAATTACACTATCCTTTATCTAAGTATTAAACATTAGTCCAATACAATGTGAATGACCAATTTCGTAAATACATGTGCTATATCCTCATTGTATCTATATACCCAATTACATCAATACATATTATTATTGAAATAGTTATTTGTGTGGCAACGTGTACGCCCACGCCGCCCATCCTATTTATCGAGCTCCGTAAAAAAACCGACTAAAACGTAGTTTTTTGACGGAGCTCGTATATATTATATTTTTTGTACTAACCAGATGAAATGTCACTTGCTACACTTTCGGAAGCTGATGATTCGCATGAAATATCACATCCTGCAAGCTTTCGATAATCTCGTAATTTATTTCTGTATTGATCTACGAGTTTGCCTCGAGCTGTTATTGGTTTTTGTGTTCTGGAGATACGTTTCTTTACTGGGGGAATGTAATACGTGCTTGTGGATTCTTCTGGAAATATTTTTTCAATTTGGGCTGCGATGTCTTCAAAGTCTACATTTATAGCGGATCTGGAACCGAATAAGGACCCAATCATATTATGGGGTCGAAGTTCGTTACGTTTACGCAACAGAATATTCGAATAAAAATTTCCCAATTCAAGAGTCAAATTTTATTCGAATTTCAAAACATGTTGTACACATGTTCTACTCATTTCGCAAAATTATGCATCGTATTTTGCTGTTCTTAAACCGTTCGAGTCCTGGAATAGAGGATTTTATCCCAATTATTTTGTTGCGTTAACGTTACAAACTTCAACCTCATATATTGATGTTCCAGGAAAAGTGCAATTTGACATAATTCTTATACTATTTTATCTAGTTTGCCTCTAAAATTCGTTCATGTTCCCTTTAATATCACTATACAATTACACCAACAATGAAATTAAATGAATGTTTACTTGTATCCGTTGAAGTCTTGTAAAGTTTCAGTTATGATTATATCAACAAGTAAGCTTCTCGATTTTCTATTTAAAGACTTTCCTTTTTGATAAGACTTAATAATACATTTTCCAGTTGCCGTAGATCTCAATAATTTTTTTACATCGATGTTGGTATACATTTTGCTCGCCTGTCTTTTAAATGGAGATCGCACAACCAAACAATTTTGCCTGACTATTTTGTATGAAGTAGGGTCCAAAGAGGAATTTGATTCATTGTCAGTATCAGTCAATTTATCAGTATCGCTCTGTTTATCGTTTAAATCTGTTTCATTACTCATGGTCGTTTGGTCCTGGAACGTGTCAATAAAAAAAAAAAAAAAAATATATATATATATATATATATATATATTACAACTCGATACGAAATATGCATGTTGTGTAAAGAATACTTTTTTGTAGAAATGTGAATACTGTGTCCTCATGATAAGAAACATTTTAGAGTACAAACATCTAAAGTGGCCATTATTCATGATGTCGTTCTAAATATTATCATACCTTTTTGATATGATTATTATGTAAAGAAATTGGAGTACAACTAACTAAACTAAACAAACTATTCTAGTGTATCGAAGGTATAATATCTAAAATAATGAAAATAATTAGCGTCACAGGGATGTGTCAAACTAGTTTGAATATTAAGAGATTATAATGAAATGTATTGAAGCATGTTGCTATGGGTGAGGTAGCTTGGAGACTAATCGTTTCCAAAAATCTGCTCACAGAGTTATGTCACAATATATTATTAGCAAAGTGGATATGTACTTCAACAGGTGGCTCGACATGATCTTTGGCTGATATAGTCTGCGAACATTTTTCTTTAAAATGTTCTTCCCATTTCCTTGTGAACCTGATTCGTAATCCAATTTTGGGAATCAGTTCTTTTATCAGGTCTGTTGTCAAGCGTTCCAATGCTGTCAAGTCGATACAATTTTCTGTCCAAATAATAAAAACACTCCTATAAATATCAGCTTTTCCCAACAAATTTCAATACGTTGCACGAGTGAATCTTGATGTCACTTGAAACGTAACTTTATTTATATTTTGTTTTCATAATTGAACTGCCTGATCGAAGGCAGTGATGAATCTATTGTTGATTTAATTACCAATTACAAATTCAAATGAAATTGACACCTTTTTTCCGCATCAATTACAAATCGTAGATGTAATTGATAGCTTTTTTCGAATCAATTACAGTTTAACAGCATCTATGCATAATTTTGATAATGCATGGGTGATTTTGGGAATGTCGATTAGATTCATTCAATTATAAATGGATGATTCCGAGCATGTGTTGATATACGTATAAATTATTAATAATTGTAATTTAGTGAACTTAACCCTCCATCAGCGATCTAGGTATTTTAAAGCACAGTCGGAATTTCAGTTTTACTCTAATTCCGACTCGTATAAAGAACCAAAACAAGAATTAGACTAAGGGACCGTCCACAAATTACGTAAGGCGGTTTTGTTTATTTTTCAACCCCGTTTCTATCTTACATAAGTTTACGTAATGTTGTTGGCACACCCCCTCCCCCCTGCCTCTTGCGTAAGATTTACTTGTTAAAAATGGAATGAAGGGAAAGTTTTTATTTTTTATTTTTTATTTTTCATTTTAATTTTAATTTTAATCCGCACATCTGTGAGTATCATGCGCAGTAGTGTATGCGCATAGTGGAATGTCATTGGCCCCTGTATAGCCGAAGATTTTATAATATATATTTTGGATTTTAACTTGCCCTTAAATTAATATATCGAAATAATCTGCTCCCAATAACATTTGTCAAACCCGCACGTAAGGTCAAGTAGAGGCATTGCAATTATATTTGTAATTTGTAATTGATTTGACTTTCAATTGCAACTTATAATTGTAGTTTATAATTTAAATGTAATTAATTACGAATGTAATTGGATGCTGCCCAACATTGATCGCAGGAAGCCATATAAAATTATTTCATCACTTTGAAAAATTTATTAAACCTTCCATGTGTAGCCCTACATGAAAGGTGGACATACCTACTCAACTCAAAGCCGCAAGGTATTGACGCGCAATTGACTTTGTATACAATGTGTTGAGGATCCATTCGACCGGTCTTACAAAGTATCAAGGGGCGATGTAGTCAATATTACCAGTGACATTTTTTTATTACACAAAACACTATGAATTTATAAATCGTGATTACAAACAGACCCATTATATTCAGGAAAATACATTTGTTTAGTATAGCGAACTATTTTCAATACCACGTTCTAGCAATAATGGGCTGATTAGAAATTACGTTAATCATTTTCGAAGCCTACACATCGCACAAACGCCCATGTTTACGTGTTTTCAATATAGCCTCTAGAGGTTCTTTATGATTTAATGTATAAATCATATATAATGTGTAATTTGTATATCGCAGAACCATTTTTTTTTTCTGATGCTAGGGGAATATTAGGTATCTACATATAGCTACGTGAATATTAAAAAACAAACGCCACGTTATGAGTAGCTATTTTCTTGGAAATATTCACCGATAAAATATCCCACATGATTAGAATGACTGGTTTTCTTTGTACAAGCGTCTATAATAAGGTTGAAGGTAGATGGTTATATGTATTATAATTTTTTGATGGACTTACGTTCAAAATCATTGCACAATTCTTCTAAGTCCCATGCCTTCAGAAGATTATTCACTTTGTCACTCATTCTTCACTGAGTAAACGTTTAACACTGCTTCGGCTGCAAAGATACGCCACGTTATGTACCCTGCGCCTGCTACCACGTGCCTGCCGGCATAGACCCGAGCGTTATAATGTTCGTTTTCGTGCATGCAGCAGGCCACGGATACCGACCGAAAACTTCTTTATTCTAGGGATTGCGTTCAACCATACCGTGTTGAAGCTAGCCCTATTCTGTTCAAACTTGCGAATAGCGCGCATAGAATTTGAAGACGTTAGAGGCATTTTATTGAACGTGAAGAAAAGTACAATAAATACCCGAGTCAAAATGATTATACATATGCATGTATATAAGTATTTTTATTCAACTCATGCCCGATTCTGGCGCTTTCTCATGCCTGCGAAGCAAACCCCTAAGTGGCTGTTTATCGACCGGCGCTTAATAACATTAAGAGGTTAAAACAGATTTCATCGTTTTCTACCGGGGTCCTATAATGGGGCCATTATAGGGGCAGTAGGAACAATTTTTAAATTTCCGCGGGTCTTATAATGGAGATAGTCGGTTACTTGCGCTCTACAATTACCATATAAGCAAATTCAATTCCTCGTGAATTTTATTGGAAATATTTGTTGAACGGTTAGTACAGTGATTCATATTAAATACATGCGGTGTCATCGAGTGCTCAAACGATTTAAGTAATCAGTTATATTTTATATTCAAATACTTTTTATTACATAAAATCGTTAGAATCGGGCAATTGTTGAATAAAATATAGTTCACAGTAGCGCACTGAGGTAGTCATTATCCGGCCGGGGCAATTTTTTTAGCACTCATGTCCGGAGCACATTTACGGGCCTTCGGCCCGTAAATGTCCTCCTACGATTCGTGCTGAAAACATTGCCCCGGCCACATAATGGCTACCTTAGTACGCTAACTGTGAAATATACTATTATACATTTGATAAGAGGATTCAACTCTTGAGAATTACCATTCTGTATCTGATATTCTGTGTCTTTGGGTATCTGATTCCGACTCGATTGAATCTAACAAACCGAAAGAATTGATTGATCAATTAAGATAGAGATTGAAAAATGACCTAAAAATATTCGATATATTCACTCTATGAGTTCAACAGTTTTCTCCACAAGTTTAAAATCATAGTTGAATTATTCGTCACCATGACAAGGAATAAGAGTAAAATTCATTGGTGAAGGTCAAGATTCTTCATTATCAAGTGATGTTTTATTTAACATCATACCCACCACTCGTACTACTATTAGGTTCACCGCCTGTGGCCAGAGAATGAACAATTTCCTTGTCAGTCTGGCGTGAAACAAAAGTGGCTGTACTAGCTAATTTTTTGTGACTGGGTCCTATGAAAGAATCGGAAATATATATTGTGACGCATGACTTCGAAGATTTTGTTAACATAATAGTGTTGTCAATTATTACCATCGTCAACAGGGCTTTTTGCTTTGGCAGGTTTTTGAGATTTCGTTGGAACTTGTACAGGTTGCTGAGATTTGTGCTCACGACGTCCTATGGAAACGTTGTAAATATAAGTTATGAAACATGAATTTAAGAATTTTGTCGTGATAATAATTTTGTCAATTATCACCATGGTAGACGAGGCTTTTTTCTGTGGCATTTTTTTTTGATCTAGTCGAAGCTCGTATGGGTTGTTTAGATTTCTGCCCACAAGGTCCTATGAAAATATTGTAACTATAAGTCACATAGCATGAGTTTAAAAATTTAGTTGTGATCATAATTTTGTCAATTATCACCATCGTCAACGGGGCTTTTTTCTTTGGTAGGTTTTTTAGTCACAAATAGAATGTTTTCAACTTCTCCTTTTGAATATATTTTTGGATTTTCTGCGTCATTTGAATCATAATCAAGATCTCCATTGATACTTCTGATTTCGGTTGTTGTATATGAATCGTTCAAGTACTCTAAACCAATTTTGTAAGAACCTAGAGCAGAATAGTAGATATTCAGTTGACTGTAAAAAAAAATGAAATGAAGACGATGTTATCGGTTTTTTCTTTCTTCATCAATACGAACGTTAATATAATTAATTTAGTCAGTTATATCAACAGATGTAGATAATACGCATAATTATAGTAATATCTTTCAAACTTCATCTGTGTGAAAGTGTATAATAATTGCAGGTTGGCAAAAAAGAGAATTTCATTTGATGTTTCTAGAATATGGTTTTTATCTTCAGTAAAAAGAAGGAGATTTCACATGTTAAGTCTGTTGGTTTGAGTCCTGAGATGCTATAGTCAGAAATTTTCTACGTAATTACTTTTGGATTCGTTTGGTAGACTACCGCCATCAGAAATAGCTTTTGATGCCCAGCACAAGTATATTATACGAGGCTTGCATGTAAACTGTATTTAGCTCGAACTATGTTTGTAGCACTTGCTGTCAAACCAACGACATGTATACTGAAACCAATTTTTGAACCTGGAAACAGTTCATGCGTATGCCAGATAAAGTGCTACTACATGGCTAGCCATAAGCAATTATTCTACAAACCTTCACATAACTAGTTAAACGAATAACAAAAGTTTGAAAGTATATTATAGTTTTAACAACTTACTCGCTTCTCTTATGATTCGCACCTCGTATTCTAAAAAATCTTGTTTTGGGGGCAAACATTTCTCAACCCAGTCTGTCACATAGATAGCATCTTCAGATCGTGGATATTTACAAAACCACTTTTGACTTGTTTGGCAAGGAAATACCCATGATCGGACAAGCAGATCCACCAATTTTTATTTTTTTTTCATTACCCCACAATATTCAACAACTACGTGGGTAGTAGTGTCTTGCAAAGCCATCATCTTAGCTATATTCAAACTAAATATTTCAGATACCTACACCCGGATAACAAAACAAAAATACTTTTTAATGATTTGGTGTAGGCTAGCGAGATATTTTAGGTTATGTTCCAAGCGTACTTGTGAAGCGAGAGCAGAGGTATTTATTTTGACGCGTTAATTGGAAATAGAACTATAAATTATAATCATGGAATGATGTTTACGTGAGTTTCGTTGCTTTCTGGATCAAAGAAATAATCGGCACACGAGATTCACGTCGAAGGTAGGAAGCCAGCGTGCAAGAGACCGGAAACGGGAAAGTTCGAACTGGTTGTGTTACGTGAATGCGTAGAGGGCGCCCTTGTTTCAGCATTTATTCCGGCGCACAATATGAAGATTTTTACCCACGCGGGGGAATCGTAAAACTTTTGTGGATGTTTTAAGTTATGTTACGCAACAAGGTAAGTGAGAATTTGATGAGAAATGTAATTCAACGGGACCGTATAAGTGATTCGTATTAATATATGAGATTTCCAACGCACAAGTTTCGTCCTAATTCTCGAAAAATGTTAGCTGATGAAAGCTGTTTCACCTGTTTCGGCTGTTTAATGTAATAAAGTTAGATAATACGTTCTTTGTTCGACATACAGTCTAAAACATTTTTTTTTAATTTCAGATGCCGAAAAAATTACAGTTCTTAGTGAAGGATGTTCTGCAATCTCATAAATTCCCAAGACTTTGGAATCACAAGGGTAATTAAATGGACTGTCAGTTACTTCAATTAATTGTCCTTCTGCTGATAAATCTGACACACTTTGTACGGGCTCCCTCAATGCAAAAATCTTCTTAATTTCAAAAATATTTCCATTTTTCAGCTGAACCACGTTATTGGGTCGCGAAATATTTATTCGCGTACCGTTCAAATTAATTTCTCTGTATTCAGCCTTGTATTCGCATTGATCAGAATTCATCTTTCGTTGACACTTGGTAATTAAGGCATGTGCTTGTACCAGAACTTCGGATGACAGTTCCATCTCTGATAGACGTCGACAAATCTGCGATACAGGTAGTCGTGGTGTTCTAATTAATTTTTTCAACATTGCTAAAGTATTCTCAAATGGAAATGTTGAAAAATCACTCAGAGGCATTCCCAGATGCCTCACGTCATCAGCTATGTGCAAGAAATTATGAAAATTCATAACTTGACTTTCGGTTCCATAAAGTGTTGGTAAAAGTATAAAAAATTTTCTGAGGTACTCTGCCGCAGTATCAACCATCGGTACTGCTGTTTCTCGACCGCATAATATGCGACATGCAGCAAATAAGAGCATAAAATGCTTGTATTTTTCCAATGGCAACACATGTTCAAAAAGTAGAGCACCGCAATACAAAATACAAAATCTATATTGTGTCGCCTTCCAATTTGCCAAGTCATTCAAATCTAGTTTCTTACGTTGAAATTCGCTAGGAATATCTTTTTGTAGGCATAGCAGTGATCGACACAATATCTCCTGTTTTTGCTTTGGTATCCTTGTTAATGTATTCCCAGACAACCATTTCTGAAGTAGAGATTTCATAACACCTACACACAGTAGATGCATATAATCCAGAATCACTGATTTCACAATATCAAAGTCTGGTATCTCGAGTAGTGGAGAAATATTATTATTATCGAGGTGATGGTCTGGATCGTCTCTATTTCGAAATGTTTCAGAGGTACGTGGTTGGCAATGTAGATTAGCAAATACTCGCCGATGATTGATGGTTTTTCCTCGTACCGTACAACGCTCACAACAACTGAATCCTACGTGTGATTTTACGCATTTTAAATAGGCCCGCACTGGAGTGTCACAGACAAACGCGATGATTTCGAATGAATATAGTTTACCTTGTATAGCCACGCCATTGGTAGTTAATTTTGTAGCTTCTGGTATGAAATCTTTCAGGAAAACGTTTGGAGTAATTGATTTTCCTGGCCCTGAAAATAGACCCACAACAAATGGGTTGTTGACATATTGATCATTACACACTTGCACAAGTATGGGCCAAAATTGTTGTTTGGAATTTCAGTATAGCGGTAAACCATCAACATTCACTATTAATTTGATTTTTTCTTCCAGATAAATTTCAGGGGAAATTCGTTTAGCCAATTCTCTTTCTATCCCGAAATATACATAGGTGCCGGTTTGTCCATGTTTCATAGCCATATTCTCGATTGAATCAGGAGGTGTTCGCTTTGTTTGTAGAAGCGCATTAGCCGTAGAAGGAAGTTTATGGCCCAACGAAATCAAATCTTGCAGTAACTCTGTTATCACATTATGATTCAGGGTACTGATATTTCGAACAGCCCATAATCGTAACGTTTCTCGTAGGTTCGGCCGATCATCGTCTGCATTCTCAGGTCCACTTTGACTTGACAAGTTGTCCGAGTCAACATCTAAACTACTGCTGGAATGGCTGGCTATTAATGCAACGCTAACTTCGTCATCTGAATGTATTTTATTCGTGGAATCATTGAATGATAAACTATTATTTAGCTCTGAAGATGCAGGCGGTTCATCATTATCGTCTTTGTATTGATAATTATACGAAATACAGGGAACCGAGCTTTCAGTACGAGATGGGCCAGGTACGTCTCGTTCGCTACTAGAGTCACTCATAATTGAAGCGACATCGCTATCGCCAGAAGAAAAACTATTACGATTACTATCACATTTTATATTTCTTTTCAGCTGTCGGTGTTTTTGGACGCGCTCGTATGCGGAACTGAGTGGCCGCTTTGGCATGGTGTAACTATAATATAACTAAAATACGGTTTATGAAATACACTCACGTCAGACACACCGCAAGAAACTGTATTTATAGGTTAGGTTTGCGAGGACAAGTGGGCATCGGTGGTACTATAAGTTGAAGCAAATGTAGTGTAATGGTGTACCTCCCGCTCAGATGTGTGCGCTCGAAACACAACCGAGCGGGAGGCATGCCAACGCATGGCCCGGTCATAGGCCGTGCGTCATTGGCTGGAATTGAAATAATTATAACGGAAAATCTATGCATCATAGATAAAACGGCTAAGGAAATCTCGATCCCATTTCTGATCAAGATTTACCATGTAAAAGGCTCGTCGTGTTTTCTGTGACACCCTGTATATGTATATATTGTATATAGGTATAAATTTGATATAAATTGTATAGACAATATTTGAATCTTTTTACCTACCTCATCTTCTCACTGAAATTATGAAATAAATGTGGTATATGATCTGCATGCTTGATTTGGCGAGCGACGGTCGGAGCTCCTAACATGTATCCCTTTGGTGTACACGATTTTATTCGAATAATTCATACGAGCGAGTATCGAATGGGACGAGCTTTGCGACGAGCGTCAGACCCACTCTTCGGCGCGTATGATTGGTCCGAGGATTGGGCAAGTACCGGGCCAAACTCCTAGCCCAGACGTTAGTTTATACGACTCAAATGTGAATTCGTACGCGTGGGCCACGAATGGAACGAGCTTTGCAACGAGCGTCGGACCCACTCCTTGGCGCGTATGATTGGTCCGAGGATTGGGCAAGTACCGGGCCAAACTCCTAGCCCAGACGTTAGTTTATACGACTCAAATGTGAATTCGTACGCGTGAGCCACGGATGGAACGAGCTTTGCGACGAGCGTCGGACCCACTCCTTGGCGCGTATGATTGGTCCGGGGATTGGGCAAGTACCGGGCCAAACTCCTAGCCCAGACGTTAGTTTATACGACTCAAATGTGAATTCGTACGCGTGGGCCACGAATGGAACGAGCTTTGCGACGAGCGTCGGACCCACTCCTTGGCGCGTATGATTGGTCCGAGGATTGGGCAAGTACCGGGCCAAACTCCTAGCCCAGACGTTAGTTTATACGACTCAAATGTGAATTCGTACGCGTGGGCCACGAACGGAATGAGCTTTGCGACGAGCGTCGGACCCACTCATTGGCGCGTATGATCGAGACATATGTCTCCCAAGCGTTGGACCGTAGGTGGTAACCAAGCGTAAAATAATTGATGTTGAGTAACATTGGTCCAAGCTTGGCACAAGAGTTGGTTGGAATGTTAAGCCCAACAGTTGTCAGGTACCACTGTTACAGTCCTGAAACCAGCTAGGGCCAGTGGTATTTTAACAACGGTTGGCTGAAACATATATCCCAAGGGTGGCCCAAGACTGTTTAGTTTGACACCATTGGGGAGGCACGCATGGGTAGCGATACTTCACCCATGAATTCGGTGGTTTGACCGGACGCGAGGCGAATTGTACGCAAGCGCATATTGACGATAGGTAGCTTAAGATGTTCAATTAATCTAATTGTTTCTGCACCGAGAAGAGTTCTGCTAGCGCCAGAGTCGAATAAAGCATTCACCGGGTGTCCGTGGATTTTAAACGTAATGTACAGCATAGACAGACGCGTTGGATTTCTTACCGGGTTGCAGAAAAAAGGTTCATCAACGTTATTTTTACACCGAGGTGTCTCTGAGCGGGATTCAAGTTCGCGAGAATTATTTACCGTGGCGTTAGTTAGCGGCATTTCTGAATTCAGCGAGTCGGGAGATAGGGAGTGTGAGTCCGTAGTGACTCTGTCTAGCGGCTCCCATATGAGTTTTCCGAGCATTTTCTTGGGCACGTCTCTTTGGTGCAGTTCGGGTATCCGCAGCGGTAGCAAAACAAATTTTTGGGCTCCTTGCACTCTTGGTGTCGATGGCCCAGTGCGTGACAATTATAACACCGCACCGGTCGTGGAGGACGTGACGGTGTGCGAGGCGGAAACGCAGAGCGTTCGGGTGCGATAACGGTCGCGACATCAGGTTCTGTCGCGGTCACGGGATTTGCAGTAACTGGGTAACTCAACGACCTAGGGGGTTCGCGCGGTGGAGGGGTTGCGACATTTACCGGTTCTGGGCGTTCTCCCGGGTATTCTACTGCGGACGCGGTATAGCGTGCTCTGCTAGGCATGGTTTTGGGCGCCTGGTACGCGAGTTCTGGCAATAACGAGCGCTCCGGGGTCGGAGGAGCCTTATAGCGGTCTGCACAGCGATAACTTCCCTCTAAGCGGCGAGCTAGATCTTCCAGATCTGATAAGTCGGTAATGTCTTCGCGGCGAATCATGATCTGGTAACGCGGTATTAAATTTTGGTAAACGTAATCAATTTGTTCATCTACATGCCAAGCGGGATGTAAACGATTAAATAGGGCCCTCATGCATGTCATATAGTCAGACACGGACTCGTGTTCGCCCTGAGTACGCGCCCTTATTTCTTCGCGAAGTATGAAACGTAGGTCCGCGCTAGCAAATCTGGTGCGCCAGGCATATTCGAACTCGGCGAAAGTGTTCCAACTAGGCCGTTTGTCGCGGTACCAATAGAGAGCAATACCGGTTAGAAAGAATGGGATGCTGTTCAAGATGTCTTCGTCGCGAATATTGGCTAATACACGACCTTCTTGAATTCGCGTTAGAAAAGCTTCCGCGTCTTCATTACGGGCGCCAGAGAATTTTAAGTTCCACTTACGGAGCACGTCATACGCAGCGAGAGGTGACGGCACGCGAGTATCAGTAGCGGAAGTACGTTGGGGCGGATACGTGCGGTCTAGTCGCGGAACGTTAGTAGAATTGCGATATTCCGGATCAAAATGAAAGTGGGGCGCGTGCGGTTCGTTTTCGCGTGGAGAACGCTGTGGATAATACGCGTCAGCTTGCGGATTCAGCGGTACGAAAGGATCGCGTCGCGGTAAATAATAGTCCTCCTGATTTTGATGGTGCGGAAAACGCGGTTCTGTTCCGTATGGTGGTTGCGGCAGTGCATAGCCGTCTCGGGGGTAACCCGGGTGTGTAAAGGCATGATAGCCGTGCGCGTAAGCATTAGGTGGCATGGGATGATCCCGAAGTTGTCTAGGCGGTATTATAGGCTCAGCGTGATAACCTGCGGGACTTGATAATGGCGGTAATACGGGTTCGCGTAACGGAGGTGGATTCGCGGGGCGAGATAAGTTAGCATGCTTAGTCGGTACCGAGGGTGGAGTAGCGGGTACATTGACGGACGTAGGCGCCGGCGATAGTTCTGGGTTCGCGACAAGGTTCCCGCGCGGCGGTGGAACCAAAGGTTCGTGCGGCGGCATAAGTGGCTGGGATGTCGCGGAATTCCCGCCCGATGGCGGAACAGCGGTTGTATCGTTATCAGCGGGTGTAATTTCTGTATGCCCGATTGGCGGTAGTGCAGCGGTTTCGTTAGAATGGGGGGATTGCGGGGCCGTCTCCTTAGGTTGGTGCGACTCGTCCGCTTCAGGAGCCGTCTGTTCAGGCATATTTTTACCCGAGGTACCTGGGTCCGACATGGCTACTTTCAAATTCTTGAAAAATTCTATTAACCGTTCGCGTAATTCAGGTAAGGTCCCACTGGTGGGGAGTGATCTTTGCGATAATACCGAGCGGAGAGCAAGAGGTGAAAGTAAATAAGCCCACTCGTATTCACGTTGAGTTTCGGACATAGGATTATCAGAAAAACTGTAGCGAGAACAATAGCGTAAGACTCGGACTCGAATTGTCAATAGGCTATATTTCACGTATCGGATTAGAGTTCGATGTTTCCGTGAAACAAAAGGAATTATGATATCTCTACGACAGCGGATAGTAATTAGAATAATGGGAATAGCGCGAACAATGAGGCAATAACAACGATAGGACCTAGTATGAACAGGGAAACAATGAGAATGATAAGACCGTAAGATCACGAGCTCGAGAATAAAAGAAGAAATATTATTTGGGGATTATCTCAATATTATTCGCGATACTATACAACTTTGCCGTTAATTTTCAAATTTGTACCCAAATTTTTGATTCGCAATTCTGCGGTTTCGCGCTCTGCGCGGTTTTCGCTTTATTGCGTTTTGCTCCGGGGTTTTAGGGTTCATTCATAAGAGACCAAAAGAAATCTAGCGTAGAGAAGGAGAAAGTAAGACCTGATTACGTACTTTTTAGGAACAATACGAACAGAGATATTTTTATAGTCTACCACGTGGGCACGACAGCGGAAAGGTATTCACCGGCGCATTTTCTGGGTTCGAATATAAATTGAACTTATCGCTTTGAAATCTTAATAACAATAGCTTTTCCGAAAATTAGTCCCTCTAATGGCGTGGCCCCACGTTGGGCGCCATTTTGTAACGACAAAATGTTTCTTTCTCAATCTATGTACAATAAATAAGGTGCGAGGGAATATATTATCGTTACCCTACGGCGTTCCAGTGCTGCTCCCGAATAGTTAAGTCATAATCAATCCAGATGGTAATGTGTTGGGCGCCAGACGCGAATGCGTCGTCGAGAGAAACTCGACTAAAGATAGTAATAAAGAAGACGACTAATTAGTAACTTATTAGGACAGAAAACTAGCAAAGAAAATATAAAAAAGGAACGACGGCCTTAAAGCACGGCTGCTCGTTTATGCAGGTTATGGTAGAGGGGGCTCTCTCCCCTCTCGTGCGGCAGTAATACTGGTGGTATTTACCCCAGCTGCATACTGGAGGCGTTAAACAGCGGAATCAGCGATACCCTCAGCGTTAGGATACCTCCATCGGTAGATATTCGTGGTTAGACGGGTCATCCGTCGTATGAAGGTCGTACATGTTATAGAATATTAGGAACAAAAAGACAATTAGCGATAATTCTTATTCTTATTCTAAATCGTGTGTCACTATTTTTCACCCCGAGCTTCCGTTCGTTAGACGTGCCTCCGCCGGCGGTATTTTTCGCTTATTTTTCGGTTGTACGTAGGGCTAAGGTGACCGTTGCTGAGTTGCAACGTCACAGTATATATATAAAACCGATATATAAGATACATAATTGATTTTATTTAAGAATCTATACTACGCCGATACGTACACGGATAGAATTTTAAGATGAATTTCACGATAATTTCATAGCAATTGAGGAATATACTGGAGTATGAGGCACTGTCCTATACAAATACAGAGAGAAGCCATATTTGTGGTTCACCTCGTTAGAAATGTCGCAAACCTTATCAGGATTGAAGATATTACATGTGTTGAATGATTTATCACACATACCGAATATCATAGCGTCATAAGCGAAGGCACCATACTTCGAGCGATGTGAAAATTGGTAATAAGAGCATGATATTTCCTATATAGGTACCTATATTCGTTTGCGTACCAAATTCACCGTTGATGTACGTAATTATTTTCACGTTCAGTACGTTTTTAAATAGCTTAGTCATATTTAAGTTTATAGATTTTAACACTCGCTAATGTATGCTGGTCGCATAGTGGGCTGAAGGAATGTGCCCGCCAAGTAGGTTTTCTGGTAATGGGATGGGTTCAGGCATTCTTATGGTGGTAGCAGTTCACACTAATGACGATACCCCGTTGCGTGTTAATTCGTGTTTTTCCGTCAGCAAATGTATTACACTATCGTAAAAGTTTGATTACTCGGCGTTGTTCAGATGTAACTACGAAAACAATTGCTAAGATTTCATTCCTCTTCGATTAATAAAAATATTCTTTGTTAATGTCGTATAATGTAAACTTCTTAGTAATTCGTTAGTACTTGGCGATTTGTTTGATTTCACTACCTAGACGTGCGGAAGTTTTTGAGTTGATTATGGCTTGACTTGGTCATCTTTTTTTCATTTCACGACTTTTATCGTACTCAGTTTTGTCTTTTTTTTTTCTTTTAATTATTTTTATTTTTTATAATTAAAACCTTTTTGCCTGTTATGAAATTTTGTACTTGGCGGAATTTTTTACATTGAAAATGTTTTTGCCGTTTATTTCACTTCTTTTTGGGGGATTATGATTTACTTATTAGAATTAATTACAATACAGTTCATTCTATTTTTCTTTTTTTTACAAAATTTATTAATTAATCAACGGAATCACAATAATAATCTGATTCTAAATGTGGTCATAGTTGTTGTCATACGTGCCATGTCTCAATTTCCAAACGACGGATACAGCTGCTTATACATGCGCTTCCGGGTAGGTACATTCTTTGCTGAGTGGTTATCATCGTCTATGGTACAAGCTTAGTTTTTTCAGTGGAGTCGTATCACTTTAAATTTTTTTTGTGGTTCCTCACTCACCCTTACCCCAGAATATTAGATTTTTTTTTTTTTTTTTTCATAATTTGTTATTTTTATATCTATTGTTTTTCAATATGTTACATACGATAATTATCTGCGACATTTTGAGATTTGAATAAAGACATAAATCTTTCACATATTATGATAATTATTATTATATTTCTTATATGATTCATACCTACGTGAATTAACCGTCAGATATAATTTAAATGTGTTTGTCCATTAAACCATTCTGAATGTATCATGGATCACCTCATGTCTCCGTTTGCTGCTGTCAAGCTGTTGCACCTTTGACTATACAACGTGTCTGATCGGTGTACGTATTTAATTTTTCCAAATGTAAAATAATCCTCCAATATGCGTTGTTAAGGCACCTATACAATTCAAGATAAATGATAATACGTGTACTACTTGTAGTTCGATGAACAAAACCCACCATAGTCTAACTTTATCGTAGGTGTATATTAAAAAATGTATAAATTAATATGTAACTTACCAACAACGATCTATCTTTATGTGCTAATCAGATTATCATTTTCCAGTCGTAAGAATAAATTGCTTTTGATATGTAGGTTGTTGCTTTTTGTTTTATATTTGCTCGATAGGTGTTCTATCGTATTCCGTACGTTATTAATATTTTAAATATATATATGTTTATTTTTATATTTCTCTATATATATTATTAACTTGTTACTTGTTTTCTCATTGACATTTAAATAATATACTTTACAAATTTCTTTGCATATAGCATAGATTATTTGCTACAAAACATGATGATACCTACAGATATACGTGATTACTGACTGAGAATAGTTATGTTAACAGTTGAGCTCGTGATACATTGTGTATGGCTATCATTTTTTTTTTTTTTTTAATTTCATAAATATAAATACGAATGTGTAATAATTACATAATATACACCTAACGTATTCTATTATTACATTTGTAACACACTCATTATATGTATATAATTCAAATTAGTGTTGGGACGACTACCTGATACCATTACTATATCAATAATAAGAATAATCCCTTGCTGCCTTCGATCGCGTGTACTACTGTATAACATTATGATTTAAAAGACATACTCTATTGAACTATTTAATTGAATTTATTCAACTCATGCCCGATTCTGGCGCTTTCTCATGCCTGCGAAGCAAACCCCTAAGTGGCTGTTTATCGACCGGCGCTTAATAACATTAAGAGGTTAAAACAGATTTCATCGTTTTCTACCGGGGTCCTATAATGGGGCCATTATAGGGGCAGTAGGAACAATTTTTAAATTTACGCGGGTCTTATAATGGAGATAGTCGGTTACTTGCGCTCTACAATTACCATATAAGCAAATTCAATTCCTCGTGAATTTTATTGGAAATATTTGTTGAACGGTTAGTACAGTGATTCATATTAAATACATGCGGTGTCATCGAGTGCTCAAACGATTTAAGTAATCAGTTATATTTTATATTCAAATACTTTTTATTACATAAAATCGTTAGAATCGGGCAATTGTTGAATAAAATATAGTTCACAGTAGCGCACTGAGGTAGTCATTATCCGGCCGGGGCAATTTTTTTAGCACTCATGTCCGGAGCACATTTACGGGCCTTCGGCCCGTAAATGTCCTCCTACGATTCGTGCTGAAAACATTGCCCCGGCCACATAATGGCTACCTTAGTACGCTAACTGTGAAATATACTATTATTACTGTTTCAAAATTGAACTACCAAATTCGATGTCATTCATTACGATGCTAGTATAATTTAGAATTGTAATTCTTAATTTAGTCATAATAACAACACATTCTGTTTGTTTTAACAATATAATAAAAATGTAATAACGGATTTATTGTACTTGCGATGTATCAAGATTGGCATTAGCGAATATGAATAATATGACAAATACTGCTTAGTATTTATTATGAAACCTTAAATGAAAGACTGATTAAAAAAGTTATTCACATATTATATAAAATATATGAAACCTTCATATTATAAATGATATAACGATGTATTATAAATAAGTCATTCACTTGCATCCATACTTGAAAACTACTAAGCTTCATCTGTCATACGAAATTGTTGTACATCCTTTGTGATGTGATACTATATGATAAATCTAATAGGTATATTCAACATTTCTTAGATTTGCTACAGTTTTCCCAACACTGAATTTGTTTGATACAATGATTATGAAAAGTGTTACGATGCCTATCTTCCCGTAATAAACTTGATGAGTATTACAACCACCTCTTCATGCATATTTATTTTACACATAATATCTTCAATTTATGAAATGAATTACATTCATTAATTCTAATAGAATCGTAGTTTTACCTTTCGAATATAAAACGTTCGAATAGTCCGGTTCAAAATAATGCGTAGTATATGTGAAACTTAGCAGCGATTCGCTACCTTGAATGTTGATTAACTACCCGTTAACTTTTTTAGCGTCAAATTCTTCTGGAATTTACGTGTGAGCTGTATTTAGTAGCCCACACCTGTCTACGAAAGGGGTTTTAAAATTATTTTACGCCCAAAAGGTTAAGCAAACTGACTTACTGTTGATACATGAAGGGGTGGGGAATTATATAAATAAAATATTGCGATACATGTGGCAGAGTTTAGTCAATGGATTTTCAAGAATTGGCTTGGCCGTTGAGCAAACAAATTGTCAACATATTTTAACTTTCGGTTAAATCTTGAATTTTCTTAATTTCATGTATCCATGCATGTACTGTTGTTGTATCGTAATCCAAGCCAACTGAGAGATCAGAGTATACCGCCATGGCAAATAGTTCCATTACAAGATACGCCTGTCGTACTGTCAATTATTTTTATTACATGTTTACAGTTTTGTATCGTTCGATTTAGTTTAAGTGATGATCTCACGATATCTCATGGAACGGTACATTTTCAGACAGTATGAAAGACATATGGGCAAAATACCCTTTTTAACTATGTTATTTGTATGATATACGAATTAGAGTTTAGCACCTATCCACTTCGTGCATTTCACCTAATGTACCGTTTCAAGTGGTCATCACATGTATGAGAAGTTTTACATCTAGGGTAGGCTGGTCTAGGAGTACGCATCCGATAAGAGTACGCAATGCTAAAAGCCATAACGTTGTTTACGATACGCGACTAACTTCAGTGTTATTTTGAAGTGCAAGTGAGTTGGAAGTGCTCTGCGAAAAATAAAGGAAACACGTTCAAAAACAAAGAAATTACGTAAGTTTAAATTTTTGTATCTAGTTTCTTAAATAATTTTAGCATTTTGGAAGTATATTTGCGATACAACTACAAATATTTTGGAAGATACGATTATGCGGCTTGATCGGCAATTAATTCAGCTACGGGTCACATCGAGAGCGATTACTGTCGATGCCAATAGATAGCGTTGCATTTCGCTCAATTAGAAAATCATGAATGTGTGAAAGAGTACGCACTTGAGTATGTTACAAGAGTACGCGCGTACTCTTACACAATTTTTTTTTTTTAAGTGCATTTTAATCCTTTTTCATGTTTGCAGCATGCCTAGGCGAAAAAGGAGTACTGAGAGAAGTCTTTGTACTCCAGAACAATGGCTTGATGCACAAACACGCATCAAGGCAGGCGAAAGTAAGAGAGCAATAGCCAAATCCTTAGGAATGCATGAAGCAACTTTGCGAAAAAGATTAAAAAGATCATCTCCTGCCAAAAGTCTGGGCAGATACTCTCAAACCTTTTCTCCAGAAATGGAAATAGAACTGTGCGAGTATATGAAAAAAGTAGATAGCATGTTTTATGGCCTAACCACTAAAAAAATACGAGAAGTGGCTTATGCTTTTGCAGAAAAGAATGGATTACAGCATCGCTTCAATAAAGAGAAAAAAATGGCTGGTACAGAGTGGCTTCGGCTATTTATGAAAAGGCATCCAGAATTGTCGTTGCGTAGGCCAACCTCAACAAGTGTTGCTCGAGCAATAGGTTTTAATAAGCCTCAGTGCGATCGCTACTTTGGAAATCTGAAAAAGTTGTTGGATACCTACAAGTTCCCTCCTCACGCAATTTATAATATGGACGAGACTGGGATCTCCACGGTGCCAAACAAACCACCAAAGGTAATTTCAACTAAAGGGAAGCGCTGCGTCAATAAGATTTCCAGTGCTGAACGTGGTATCAACGTAACACTCGTAAATGCAGTTAATGCTGGTGGGAATTGTATTCCACCAACATTCATATTTCCTCGCAAGCGTATGAAGGCCGAACTTTTGGACGGGGCTCCACCTTCTTCTATAGGAATGGTGTCAGACTCGAGCTACATCAACGGTGCTTTATTCGTGGAGTGGTTATCTCATTTTAAAGATCACGCAAGGCCTAGTAAAGACAATCCAGTACTATTGATTTTAGATAACCACACCTCACACTGCACTTTAGAGGCAGTTAATTTTTTCAGGGCTAATCACATTCATGCTCTTACGATACCACCTCACAGCAGCCACAAAACTCAGCCACTTGATCGCTGCATCCATAACAGCCTGAAGTCCTTTTACGCATCCGAATGTGAAAAATGGATGTGCAATCATCCTGGTCGAGTCATAACAGTTTATCAAATTGCTCAAATTTTGACTCCGGCTTATCTCAAAGCAGCTACACCCGCAAATGCCATACAGAGTTTCAAGGTAACAGGAATACAACCATTCAACCCGGACATTTTTGGAGAAGAAGATTTCTTAGCCAGTGGAGTGACGGAAAGGCCTTTGCCGGAATCTTGTGTCGTTGGCGTCGATAATGGGGATCGGACTAATGAAGTAGCAGAGCAACATATTGAAATATCGGAAAAATCACAGGATAAGAACACGCCACTTAAAGAAAGTCAAAATATTTTGAGAGAAAGACCGCGTACACCGCTTGCTACCATTACAATTAACGAAAATAAATCACCTCACGTGTCGCTGGCAGATGTAGCCCCACTACCACGAGCTGAAGTAATCTCACGATCAAACCGCAAGAGAGCAAAGTCGGACATTTTGAGTGGGTCTCCATACAAGTTGGCTCTCGAAGAGGATTTGGCCTCAAAACAAGTACCAAATAAAATACCTAAAAGGATCACGAAACTTACCACTAAGAGGGCTAAAAAACCTTTCCAAGTCCCAAAGAAGCTACCCAAAAAGAAAATGTGGAAATGTCCACCATGTGGTGAAGTATACGTAGACCCACCAAATGAAGACTGGATAGGATGTTCCAAATGCGAGGAGTGGTGGCATGAAGCCTGTACGAGCTATGAAGGTGAAAATACCTTCATTTGTGACTACTGCAAGAAGCGTGGACACGATTTATGAGATAATTTTTCCTGCGTACTCTTATCAACTCACATGCGTACTCTTATCCAATAACTCTTGTAAGAGTACGCAATTATCACTTTTGTTATTATTTTATTTTTCCAAAGAAATGGCATATTTTTGTTACATTTTATGTTACTTTATGAAAGATGTGATTATTAAGTACAAAATAAAATTCAAGCTGATTATCAAGAGTTATTTAATTTTATTTTAGAACAGCTCGAACCTTAAGTGCGTACTCCTAGACCAGCCTACCCTAAATTTTTTATTTATGAATGGCATATTGAATGTAGGTGCCATATTGTCACGCACGTATTTTTACCATTTGTATTCAAATCCAATCAATAGCGTAATCATCCAATGGATCTATATTAATGTTAAATTCATTTTATTTGACTGTCCACTTCGATTATTTTTTCATTTGATTTCATTGCAGGCCTTTATATTTTAATACGGTATTCATAATTACAGTTCTTTTTCTAAGATTTTCAAATAATTATTATATATTGTATTATGATTGTTTTTTTAAACTAATTCATGTAAAGTACAACATTAGTGTGATTCTCTAATATACGTCATATATCGGTTCAGAATCTAATTAAAATGTATCTATTTGCTCTTGTTTGGATGAATATTCTTTAAAACGTGCATTACATCAAACTTACAGTTTACCTTGTAACGGAACTATTAGCCGAAACGGTATACCCTGATGATCTCTCATGATTTGCTAATGCCTGCTTCAGATTTTTACACGTTACAGATTCTGAACCAATGACGAACTGTAATATGAAACCGATTTCAAATGAATCACTCTATTACTGTTTTTCTATCCAATCGTATTGGGATCGAAACAGGGGGCGGAGCCTAATTCAATATGGCGTCCAAGAGCGGGATACGTGTATAGTGACAGGTACGGTTAACCGTGTGAAACGTGTTCGACAAATGTTTAAAACGAATAAATTGGTGTGAAATATCTCCTAAAACAGAAAAAACTTGTCAAAAAGTAAGTATACATAATGTCCAACAAGCTTGCTGAACGGAACGTCACCTGCGAATGAACTACTAATTCGAAACAATTTAATTACAGAAGACTGGAAAAATGCGGATAAATTTACCGCAAATTTACACATATGCTGAGGCTTCGCCAACTAGCAGAAACCTAGTTGAAGGTGAAAGGCTTTTGAATTCCAGACACATAATATTTTGTGGCAGGGTAAACGAGTTAGAGACTGGAAACACGAAACATAACCTCATTGCCTTCTGCTTACAAACATCAAATCTGCGTGGTGCACCCCACGAGATTCGGGGAATAATTAATAACGGTGAGGTAGAGTCGATGTCCTGCTCATGCAAAGCTGGTTTGAGCGAAAAATGTGAACACATCGTGGCGGTGTTATTATACTGCAACAGGTACACGTTATTCATCACAGTAGTCTCAATGCACAGCGGCAAATAACGATTTATAAGTAGGTAAAGCTCCAAATTGAGAAAAAATCGATGAAGATCACATATAATTTGGAATAGAAGTTCAGTTGTATTGTATGCTCCGTAACACTTTTCATAATTTATTTTGATCAACTTTCCTAATAATCCTATAAAGCTGGTTCTCAAAATTTTAGAAATGATATCGATGATCTGAGTGTGATGTCTTGTACCGATAAGAAGTGCGCATGGAATAAACCTCACAAAGAATCACTGGAACAATACCATCCTGTCCCTCTAGACAAACATGAATGTCTGAAAAACGAAGCTACTTCAAATCATGCTGTTAATATATCTGAAGAGGAAGCGAAGATAATCCGGGAAATTCTAGTCAATAAAAATCCTACATCAGCATTGGCTTTGCACACGTAATCAGAATTTCGATATGGGCTTGATTAGGGAATATTTTTACATTTATATACTGATCTATTTTACATTTATACACTGATCTATTTTACATGTATACACTGATCCATTTTTCATTATCTATGTCTACACCGTTTTACAGTGAATTTTATCTGTTTTGAATTGTATATACCTTTTTGTGTTTATCCAGCGTACAGGGCCGCAATTTTATTATGGATTTTTTATTCGTGGTATTTTTGTCCATATAGATGTGGGAGACATACTCCCTTATTAGGGATAAATAATAATATAGTCCATAATGATGAATGTTCAACCACCAATTTAAAATATTTGATAGAAAATCAGGCATCAGATTTGATGAAAGAATTGTCTGAAATAGCTCATCAGCCTTTGAGAGAGTGTTGTTCAGATATTTACAACCGATTGAATGGTGACCCATATTCGATTTGTATAACAACAAAAGATTCACGCGAGGATTGGAGGAACGAAAGGCAACTCAGAGTCACTGGATCAAGAATTTATGAACTGTGTACATACAGCAAGAATAAGAGTGCTGATTGGGCCCAAAAATCTTTGAAATATTTTTATCCAAAACCATTTTCCATTAAATATTGCAAGCATGGTATTCAGAATGAGCCGAAGGCAAGGACTGCGTACGAAATGAAAATGAATGTGGAAGTGCTTGAATGCGGTTTGATCGTCTCGACTCAAAATCCGTGGTTGGGTTATTCCCCCGATGGCATAGTTTTCACCCATAACAAACCAGATAAATTGATTGAAATAAAGTGTCCCTTTGTTGGAAAAACGACGTCCATCGACGAAGCTATTAAACAAGTTAAATGGCTAGAAATCAACGGAGAAAACATCACATTAAAAAAAAAACATGCGTACTATGCACAAATTCAATTGGGCATGGCGATTTTAAATATCAATCAGGCTGATCTGGTAGTACCTATATGCGTCCTTTGATGATAGTTTGGTAACAGTGATAGTTAATTTCGATATTGGGTACGTCAGAGATATACTTTTTGCGGTCAAATCTGTTTATTTTTGTAAAATGATACATAACGTTTGCGTACAAGAGAAAGAGTAGTTCCATCGCAGTATTCATTCTATTTCCATCTTTTTTAATTGAAATATGTGTGTATATGTGCAAATTATAATAAAATAAAAATGTATTGAAAATAATGTACCGTTTTACAAATCATTCTAATATCTTCTGATAATACTCTTATAATAATAATAATGAATCCTTATTGTGTTAGATTAACGATCCGAATGAACACAATAATTAGTTGAATTTGTCATCCTTCATAATTGGTGCACTTAAGTTTACTATTGCGCAAATAATTTAAAAAAAAATTTCTGAATGCTGTATCAATCGCACTGGCATTTCATCACCCAAAATTTTGAACGACTTCAATCTCTGATTAGCTCGTTCGATGTGAACTCTTGCACGAGCAATCCGGCTATTCGACAATGCTTCTGTCTTTGATAATTGCTTTTTATTTTTCAGGAATGGAGGCCTTACTACCTCTATGCCACGTTCTAGACATACATCATCAATCAGAAATCCTTTGTCTACCATGACTGCGTCATTTTTTTCTAATAATTGCATTATACCACTCTGTTCGAATATTGCTTTGTCTGACGATCGTCCCCCATATGATTTACTCACAAAATTAATCAAGCCTCCCGGAGTGACACCTGTCATGAATTTGACAGTGTTCGTTCCCTTGTAATGTGAGTAGGTTATTATTTGACAGCACAAGTTCTTTGGTCTCTCAATACTGATTTCAGTACAATCTAATACAACACGAACATTCGAAAAATCGTTAAAGCAATTCGGAACATTTTTTAAAATCTCATCGCGAGAGGGCCAGGGAATTGCTACCTGTAGACAAGCGCTCAGGATATCAATCATTCGTATTATTATTTTGCTACAGTTTTGTGGTGTGTAGCACTGGAACAAAATTGCCAACATTGCATACGAAAGATTTTGTTTGAATTTCATAAATGTCATCACAATTCGGTCCTTCAATCCCAATTTAGTGTTTGAACCTTCGTTCAGATGCCTACCTACAATTTCGACAATGCTATCCAGCAATTGGAAACTTGGAATGCCTGTCAGGGTACTTAAATTTTCATCAGTTTTAATTATATCGCAAAAATTCTGAGTTAACTTTTGAGTGCAGACTTGGATACCAATATCGCGAAAACATGCAGGAAGCTCATCCAAGACTGGATCATCTTCAATATCAACTGATAAAGTGGCTTTGTTCGTTCCGATTTCGTCACTTCTATGGTCATTCGCATCAACAATCATTTTCTTCGCCAATACCTCCGCTTTTATTAATTCTCTGGCTGTTCGTCTCGCACCTCTTCCGTTGTTTTTTTTTTCTTCATCATCAGTAATTTTTTTTTGATTGCATATTTTTACCGAACTTTTCGGCAAATTGCACGAAGGCACGGCGCATTTTTTCAAAAATCTTTTCATTGCGTCCGAGTCTATGAGGGAACGTAAAAGGTATACATTAAGAATCATATTGCGATTCGAATAACATAACCCATGATTTCTTACTCACCAGGCATGAGGTAATCATCTTTTTCAAAATGTAAGGAGCATACTCTCATATATTTTGTTACCGGTTTTCCCATTTTTAATGCTATCTCCCAGGCTTTTCTCTGGTCAACTTTTTCAATGATTCCCAGTTTGGTCTCAACGTTAACGAACCTCGACCCGGGTTTAGGAAACGAATGAAAACTTAACCCTTTATGCTTAGATGAATGACTTTTACATGCAAATACACAACAATAAGTGTTGCTTTTATTCACATCCGACGAGAATCTCGTGCCGGTATTCTTCTCCATGATTTTTTTTTGATCAAAAAAAAGCTTTTACATCACGTAAACTGTAGTAGAATTGAGCTGGGAATCCCGCACTTATTGGTTCGAGCGTTTAACACCAGACGGCGGGTCACTCCTTTTTCGATCCCAATACTCTATGCCAACATGTATCATTAGTCGAATGTATTCACCACTCAACTGCTCGCGGAAGCCTTTAATGATGAGCACTATAAGTACTTATCTGCATCAATATTCGCCGTATTTATACTATATTAAAATATTGTTCAATTATTTAAATTGTGTATTTGTCGAGTGTAAATAACCAATTTTCTGCGGTTTGCTACAGCGAATCTTGATGAACAATAATAATACAACTTTCGTTCATACACCATGACAATGCATCTTTGTGTATATGTTTATTAATCCTTAATTGAAAATGCATTAGCATGCGCCATGTATTGTTAATTTTCATATCCATTTTTTCATATCACAAATCAATTTACGTATGTTTATTTAAAGTTAAATTAAGTAGTTAAATATATTCGTCATTCCGCATAAGCATAAGGAATGGTTTGTTTAGGTTCTGTGTTTGTTTTACTCCATATTTTTATTTTTATTATACTGATTGCTGCCTTCTAATATTTTCATTATGATTCTCCAAGATACTCCAGTAGACTTACTTCAAAATACTTCATAGCCCTCTATATTTTTATAGTGTAATCCATGGTCTAATATTTCGTACTGCATTATCATTATAATTAACCAAAATTTTTCCGATCGTTTCACTTTTAAAATGAACACCGCGGATAATGATTATTTTGAATATCTTCATCTTTTACAACGAATCATGGTATTTTCTCCATTATAAATATGTAAGCTTCCTTAGCTCCTCGCGGCCAGATCATTTCACGCACGTGCATGTCGCTCACATTTATCCACTTATATAATTCGCTTTTGAGCATTACGGTATAGTGACCACGATCTATACTTTCACCGTGATGTAATATAGTACTTTTCACTTTAAATTTTTCACCATTAATCGATACTTTTGTTGTAGGTACTGCGTTTACTTTGGGATTTGTTATTTTAACCACGCTGTTGTACTGATATGAAATGAGCATCAATTGTATAATAATGATGTCTTTTACCGCGCTCACGCTGGTTTTTTTAAGTTTATCGTTACTGTGACAATCTTTGCATGCAACGTCTATTCTTGTCCATTTCGACAAAGAGATATCTACTATATCTTGTAGATTCTTATGACATTTAATACCCGGCGTTACCGTCACGGGTATTGCAAGAATATTATTCTGCTGCACGTTTCTAGAGGTAATTCCGCATTGATTACACCGAGTAATTGTAATCAATTCGTGTTCAATTACATCGCGTATTCTACTTGACTGTTGACATAAAGCTGTAATAAATTCTGCTGCGTCTTGTTGTATATTCTCTGTGAACTGGGTCCCGGCGAATTCTCTAACAGACAGTGAATTTATTTTATTTCCCTTCATAATATACGAATAGGCCAATTTCTCCAATGAATCGTTATTTTTTAATTTCGTTAACTCGCGGACAATGGATTTACAATGAAACATAGCCTGTATTGAAGCGTTGGCGTAACAAGATACACCGTCAACATTCTCTATGCCATTGATTGTTGGTAACGGATCATCAGGCAATACGGTATTGTCGGTGTCGTCTGCTTGTAAATTATGTACGTGAATTGACCATACAGTGTCCCTAATCTGCCTATTCTGCTTGCGTGAAATATTAATTTCAGCTAGTTCTGGCCTGTAAATTTTTCGTAGACGATTGTACTCTATCATAGCCGATTCCTGAACTTTCAATGATCCTGGATCTAAATTAATTAAGTGCAGGCCATCGAGCGACGTGACTCTGGATAAAGCGACGTAAGCTTGTCCGCAAGTGAACAAGCTATTACCAACATCCATTACCGCGTTTTTCAAAGTAAGTCCCTGACTTTTATGGATTGTCACACCATAGCTTAATGAAATAGGGAATTGTTTTCTAAAAATGAATGCGCCAGTCATTACTTCAAATTTGGTAGTTACCTTTTCTATAATATGTTCCGTCCCCGTTACTAAAGCAATTGTCAATGACTCAACCCGATTCGTATCGATAGCTCGAGTGACGGAAGTAACATGACCAATAGTGCCGTTGATAATACCCAGTGATATATCAATATTACGTCTTACCATTATTTTCACGCCAATTTTTATTAATATACTTCTTGCTAGCCCGGCTGTTCGTGAGTCGTCGTCGCCTTCCTTATTTATAAGTTTTGTAATTTTCCTCTTCAGATACGGTACACAATCAACCGAGTCCTCTGCACTAAGCTCAATTTCCTCACCTGAAATTTTGTCTAGCATAGCTTAATTCAGAACTTCACACTGGTGTCGAGTCGATAATAGACAGACCGTATCTACTGGTAGTTTTTCGATGTAGCTGCATAAGCTTTGAAGTCTGGCATGTACTAACGTCCCAACAATTTCAATTTTTCTCGATTTCAGAACGTTCGTCGTCTAGCGTCATTATTCCGAAACGAACTCTAGATAATATTTCAAGATAGATCGGGTCATTTTGTTGTCGTACATTAATTAATAGCTCGTCGTATGCGAATAAATGGAACCATAAGTTAACGCTTCCCTCCGATCCTATGTATGTGTGTATTTTTTCGCGAGATAGATCGATAACAAATCGCCCAATACCAGTATGTGTTTTCCACCAAACCACCCGTCGGCTAAATTGTGCGTGTCAAATATTCCACACAATCGCAAATGAATATAAGTCAATGTGATATTTGAAATCATCGATACTTCGTCTATGATAAATAATACCACGTCTTTCAACTCTGCCCGCAATATTTTCAATACATGGTCTGTAAGTTCTTTGTATTTTGGTGTACCACCATGCTCTATTGGCAGTTGGAAAAGCCTGTGTACCATTAGGCCGTCTACATTGAAAGCCGCCAGACCGGTAGGCGCTGTTACTACTGTCGTTTTATGAAGCATCTGTTTAGTCCATGTTCGTATTGTTTTAATCAGAAAACTTTTCCCAGTACCCCCAGCGCCACTCACGAACATTCGCAATACCTCGTCATTATCGCACGTATTTAGAATTTTCTTAATTTTATGAAATATTCTCCTTTCGTCATCATTAAGTTTCTCTATCAATATATTAACGTCAACATCGTCAGTATGCTCAACAACGTCAACGAATTCCTGCATAGCTATATCAGCTTCGATAGGCTTGAACTGTAATGGGTTATCCAGATTTTCTGCCATATCGTTACTTTGACGGCTAATTTGACGTGCAAGATCGTCTACCTTCTGTTCGACCAATTGTTTCACGCATTCCAATCCTTTTTGAATGTCTGTGGAACGCTCGTGGTATTGCAACGCTTCGACAAGTTGTTCCTTGCTCGCATCGAAAGCTTCCGCATATGTGTCGCAATTACCTTTCAAGTCATCGGTATCTCGCCACGGTTTGAACAGAAGTAATAGCGCGTGATGATATTTTTCAGGCTCGACGTTCGCATTGTACTTATAATGGTTTATCAGACAGCCACGTTCCCTTTTCTTTAAAAACCCATTGCCAAGTTCGTAAACTTCAACATTACTATCCACGGGTTTTGTTTTTGCAAACTCATACAAAGATAATAACTCGAGTTCTTCGAGTCTGTTCGGATAGTGATCGTCAATAAGCGAGGGATAAAAAATATCTGTCGACCCACGACCTAGTTCGACGACAACGTTATGCGGCTTTACTCTCTTGCTCCTGACTTGATTTACGTCCAACCATTTGTTAGTTGTGTCGGGATCAGTTCCGTACAATGAGATTCCCAGCAACGTGTCGGCAGCCTCCAGAGCTCCGCAGTCTCTGTTATTCAGACTGCGCGTTGTAACGCTTTAAAGCCTACTGGCCAATGACTTCGTCGAATTAATTCCATCGAACATTTCTACGGATGTACTAGTCTCCGGCTTGGTAGTATACTTCGTACAGTACCAATTCAGTATTGTTGATTTATCGCCAATGAACTGGATATCCATATTGCCCTCCCACGCAGTCAGGACAACCGGATTGTAATCATTAATAAATATTTCCTTTTCCGATCGCGGTAGATCGTACAGCCTACTTTTTGACTTAAGTTGTTTTCTACCAGCGATGGACACGGCCACATCTCTCATCGTCAGCGAATCCGTAACAGGTCTAAGAAAACCAAATCTACGCACTCTTGAGATTCCTTTTTTATTTTTTTTATTACGCAAACAGTAATCATTATGTTTGTGTTGCTGATAATTAGTTACTCGGTTATATAAAATCGGTGATATGTTTCTATCAGGTATTCTACAGGTTACATACTCGTTGATGAACTTAGCCACGTCCTCCGTGGACGAATCTCCAATAGTAGAAGCGTCTGTAATCCAGATCAACATATGAAAATGTTGAGTACCCCTACCTTGATATTCGCGTCTCCAAAAGTAGTGGGATACTTCTCCGATCGGATTATCCATTGGACTTAAGAATTTTAGCATACCTTGAAATTTATTATCTATGTATCGTGAAGCTGATATTGGATCGGTAGCAACCAGCTCGCTTGTAGGCATTTTCGCCATTTTCGGGCCGTTCACTTTACGAATATATTCGGCTAAATCGTTCCACATCCATTCGCTTGGACTGAGTGTAAGAAACCATGTAGCCGAACCATAATGGTGAACCATACAATTCAACATGTTTCTTGCCCTGCGCCAATATTGATCTGTATTGCGTAATCTCGCGAAAACAGTTGTTAAATTCCCTTCGAGAAGCTCTTTGGACATCAGTTCTAAATAACTCTCAGCGTTCAGTTTTTCTTTAGGATTAATTACATTCAATTTATGGAAGATACCGCTCTTCAATTGCCGTATATTTGAATCGTTCAATAGGAAAAACAAATACTGCTGATTTAATCTGAATTTCGAATGCTTTGACATAAGCCTGCTTTTAATAAAATCGTATTCCCGCAGAGGAACGATCCGGCTTTCATGTTGGCCATTGTTGCCATGAGGATATAAATCAGGAAAACACATGCGATATCCATGCATTTATCCCATGTGTTCATAGCCGGTTCTTGAACCTTCAACATCTGATATAGAGTTGTTGCGCTCCTGTTTCCCCTTCCCGGATTGATTGGACAAATTGTGTACTGTTCGCAGTACTCGTCTGTGTCCATGATTTGTGTCAATATCGCTTCATGCTTGACATTCTCTCTTGCATCAACTTCCGCCGGCAATGCCGTGCGATCGTCCCCATTCGTGCCCAACTGTTGTGGTTCTATCTTAATTTCAACGTCCTGCGTAAGCGATTCCAACAACATTCCAGGTTCAGTTGGTAATTCAATCTCTGAATATCATGTATTACATTTTTTCAGCCACATTAATGCGTCGTATACTTTATTTACATCTACCAAATTACTCCATACTACTTTTGCCTTATTTGGTATTCCACATACCATAACAAATAGCTCTTGGTTGATATTTATTGGATCAGTGGGTAATGGTAATTTTTTCAATGTCTCCTCCAAAGGTAACGGCAAGTGAAAAGTCCTACCCTTTACCTTCTGTACTTTATGTCTATGTGGTAATCGTTTCTTCGACACCGTTCCCATTCTTTGCACCGTTTGAAACGCTTTAGCTCTCTGAGTCAAAATTTTGTCATAACCGTTCAAGCAAGATATGACACATGGCGTTTCTTCTACTATCATCTTGTTCAGGATGCAGGTGGGTGGTAATTCGTTTTTTCTAAATCGATTCAAACAATAGTGGCAGATGAAATCTGAACTACAGCCAGATTCGTCTACATATTTTTTGAGTTCAGACCAATACCTTCCCGATAAAGGTTTTCTTATTTTTTTTATGTCACTTAAATCTCTTTTGTAACACAATATTTCGCACGATATACACGGTGATTCGGGTACATCTATTGCACGTTTGGCTAGTTCCTGAAATGCATGAGGATGTTTAGCAATTATTTGTTCTTCATTCAAAATTGTCCCCTCTGGATACGAATTCTGCGAACACGTGCCTCGCGCTGATGCCGATATATTCTCAAGAACTTCCAAATCCCCACGCATTAAAGCATTGTCAATGTTATTCATTTTATCAGTCAGTCTCAAAATTTCGTGAATTTGTCTTACGAAATACCTAACTTGTGGAAAGTGCGGCTGTAATATTTGAAGTGGCAATAACTCCGAATTGCAAGTCATTGGATTGGTATAACAGCTTTGCAAGTGTCCTAATCTACGATTCGACTTGTTGACAGTACATTCATTAATTCGTCTCATGTTGCTACGAATATTTGTAATTTTCCAGGAGATGAGAGCTGTTAGCAAATTCTCTAGTCTGTTAATAGTGTGCGAATCGGGTCTCACACAAAGTTCAGAGCATACCCACGACTTGCGTACATGTTTGGTCTCACTCGTCGGTAGAATATTAACGACATGACCTTTACTTGTCCCAATTAATTGTTGGTCTACCTCCACATCCAATACATTGCCAGCTGTATCGGCAAAATGAGCTTCGTTTGACCCAGTGTGTTTTGATTCACCGCAAAAGGCTGCTATCTTTGATTCAATATCAACCGATTCTGATGCTCGTATCGAACATACTTCTATTCTATTTTTCAAATTGGTTAATGCCTTGTTAACGCTGAATACTGTACCTTTCCTAGCTTGAATACACCACTTTATCATTTTTTCCGCTTCAATTCTTGATTGCGGATTAGGCCTACGGCTAAGTTTACGTGTTAGAATGGTAATGTATCTTTCTACGGATCCTAAAAGTGCCATTGTATGACTTTGTTTTCCTAATTTACTGTATTTTTTTATTATATTTTTTGTTTTCATAAATTTTATTGAATTTCGCTTTCTTTCTTTGTATGCGTAATAATTTTGCTTATTTGATTTTTTTTTGGTCTGGATTAGCGTTGTACTTTATTTTTTCAATAATTTTCTTTTTTTTCTGATTACCGTATATTTCATTTTTTCGTAATTTTTTTTTATTTCCGGATAGGCAGCGTATTTTTTCTTTTCATAATTTAGTTTTATTTCGACATCTGTTTCGTTTTTTTTTCATTTTTTTTTTTTATTTCAGGATTAGCGGCGTTTTTATTTTTTTCATAATTTATTTTAATTTCTGGATCGACTGCATATTTGGCTTTTTCATAATTTCGTTTCATTTCAGGATCAGCAGCGTATCTTTTTTTTACATACTCTCTCTTAATTTCCGGATTCGCATAATACTTCTCTTTTTCACGATTCCTTTTAAAATCCTGGTTTTCGGCGTACCTACCTGATTATTTCTATATTCTTTTTCGTCTCAGGATCCGCTGCATATCTTATCTGTTTTTTAAATTTTATTTTTTCTGCGTTGGCTGCATAATAAATTTTATTTTTATCTTTTTTTATCTTAGATTTTTCTTCATCAATCATATTTTTTGGTGACCATTCGTCTGCGCGAGAGGCAGTTTGTGTTAATTTTCGATACGATCGAACAACATGTTCTTTCCCGCTATCACTACATCTAGCTACTTGCTCCGAATGGTCATCTTGTCTTTTTTTATTTATTCTCTGTAATGGATTTATTGTCGGTGGTTTAAATCAACCAGGATTTATTGCAAACGTGAATGAATATCGATACAGTCACCCTCAATCTTTAGGTACGCTCTTCTTTGCTCGCGGTCGCCGATCGCGTCGTGGTGGTGGAGGGCAGCCTTGGCGTACTCGTTCGGTGGCTGTATCCTTTCGGTCGGTTGCTCGCAGTCGAGAATTGACCAGGGTGTTCCGTTCATCCGGTGATTGGTAGCCTCGGCGTACGTTTTAAGGTTTGCTGACTGATCGTAGACTGTCTGCGTGGTGAATTATAACTGTTACTGATAGGTCAGGTCTTTGGATCTTGAGGCTCAGCGCCTGACGACGGCCTCTTTGCTTGGAGGTCCGACGCTCTCTACCTCTTTCCTCGCTGGACAGGCAGAGCCTCGCAGCGCTGCCAACATGGCTCGCTTGCATCACGACGCTCGGCATTATAGCTCACACAATCATCCCCCTCTTTTGACTGATGATATACATATTAAGGCAAAAGACTTAGCGTGGGACATATCCACAACGCCTATAGTATAATAAAAAAGCAACATTATGCTACGACGCTATACACATAATCCTCACTCATTCAATGCCTACTGCAGCGTTCAATACAATCAAAGTATTTTCTTCTCCTCTTTTTACAAGAGGGTACAAAGTTGTAGTACATACTATAGAATAAACGGATAATGCATATCTTTGTCATTCCTTTTCATTCGTCCAACTCCCAGCTATTTACAACGGGTGCACTCAAAGTCTATTCTTCTCCTCTTTTTACAAGAGGGTACAAAGTTGTAGTACATACTATCAACTAAACGGATAATGCATATCTTTGTCATTCCTTTTCATTCGTCCAACTCACAGCTATTTACAACGGGTGCACTCAAAGGCTTTTGTCATGATTATGTTTTAATGAATAAAATTATGAGGTCTAAAGACGAAAACATTTTCTGGAGCGGTACTTTTACGTAAGATGTGATAATTTCGTCGTAGGGATACACATGCGTTTGCTACTATGTTAGCCATCCTCAGTCCGAGATCAGGCAGTTTCGGGTGTGTAGTAAGGGCGCAAATTAAAGCGATTATACACCCCCTTTATGAGAGTCTTATCGTCAATGTTCACAAGTTCGAAGGCATTTTTCCCTACAATTCGAGAAATTCGGTACGGGCCTTCGTAGAGGTCAACAAATTTATAAATTTGTTTTTTCGATTTATCGGACACACGTGGAACTCAAAGCAAGACAAGCCCATCGAGCTTCAACTGAATTGTGCTTGTATTTTTTTTTTGCTTGCACCGATCGTTGAACGCCCTGCACAGACGCGCATTTGCAATTTTAATCTGGATCTCACGCGACAATTCTGTTTTTTGCAGGCGAGGGAAGATTTTTATAATTTCCTCATGTGGTTGTTTGTTGAAGTGCAACTGTATGGGGGCGAATCCCGTGCTCTGATGGATAGTCATATTTAAGCACGCTTGTACTTTAGGTAAAAAGCGGAACCAAGACGTGTGTTTACCAGAACAATAAGTCCGAAACAACCTGCCCAATTCTCGCATAGTTCGTTCTACCGGATTCGACTGTGGATGTTGAATGGAGGAGAAGAGAGCCTTGATACCCTGCGCCTCAAGGCGGCGTATCCACGTAGGAGACGTGAACTGGGTGCCGTGGTCCGACAAAATACGGCGAGGTTTTCCCACATTTTGCAAATAGTCTGTTTCTAAACGTTTTAGGCAGATCGCAGTAGTCGCGCGTTTGATGGCATATAAGGTGACGTATTTGGTGAATACGTCCTGCAATACGAAGATATACTGCACCCCACCATGAGACTGTGGGAGAGGACCATAAAAGTCGACTGACACCAGGTCGTTAGGCTCGGTTGCCTTAACCATCTCGTATGACCCTTCCATTTTATAATTCAAATACTTCGTCCGCTGGCATGTGTCACAACACTTTGTAAATTTCTTAATCTGCCGTCTGATGCGTGGCCAATAGAAGTAAAGTGCAAAATAATTAAACAGTTTATGACTGCCTGGATGCCCAAATTCATCATGCGCAGTTTTCATTAGTGAGCCTTGTAGTGACTCCGGGACAAACAGACGCCAACGATCACTGCCCTTCGCACGTACGTAAATGATATCGTGCTCCTCCACGAATTCGAGCTTCTTACGCGGTTGAGCGATAAACTGCTGTAACTTACTGTCCGCCTTTTGCGATAATTTTAAATTATTTAATTCGTCAATGAGCTCACCTTTTGTCTGTAATTTCCTGACTACGCCGATCGCGTTAATCACGCGTTCATTCTGTGGAGCAGGGAGAGGCAACTGTTTTATACAGTTCCATAAAACATAATTGTCGCAATTTGCTACGAAATTTTCAAAGTTTCGGCTAAAAAAATCCGCGACTTGATTGTCGATACCGCGACAATGTTTGATAGTGTAGTCGAAGTCCTGTAGGAACAGAGACCAACGCGTTAATCGCGGGCCTTGAAACGCAGTCGAATGTAAGAACGTTAAGGCCATATGGTCCGTGATGATTTCGAACGGGTGGGCGAGCAAGTACATCCGAAATTTTAAGACGGAATAGACGATGGCCAGGAGTTCCTTTTCGGTTGTATGATAATTTCTTTCGCAACGCGATAACACGCGACTCGTCAACGAAATGATACGTGGATATTCATCCACCTGATATAGGATGCCACTGATGCCAAAATCACTTGCATCTGTCTGTAATCTGAATGGCAAACGCGGGTTGTAATGACTCAGGACAACGCATCGCAATAGGTTCTTTTTTAAATCGTTGAACGCAGCTGTATGTTCTGGGGTCCAATTCCACGTTGATTGGTCACGGAGCAGGTCACGAAATGGTTCGACGAAGTTGGCGTGGCGCACGCTAAATCTCCTATGGTACCCACACACCCCGAGAAACCCTTGTAACTGTTTTTTATCAACGGGTATTGGAAAGTCTCGTATTTTTTCTAAGTGTTCTGGGTCTGCGTAGACACCATCAGTCGATAATATGAAACCGAGGAAAGGCACATTCTTTCGAAAGAAATGGGACTTTCCAAGACTTAGCTTCAAACCTGCCTCCCGCAATTTCGCGAACAGCTTTCGTAAATGACTGTAGTGCTCTTCCAACGTGCGCGATGCAATGAGAAAATCATCGACGTACAACGTGACCATCTCTGCAATTTCCGTGCCAAGGGCCATCTTGATAGCGCGGATGAAGCCGCTCCCCGCAGTCTTAATTCCATAAGAGATTACTCTGAAATGATATAAAGTTCCTTCATGCAAGAAGGCGGTATATTCGCGAGACTGCTTTTCAAGAGGTACTTGCCAGTAACCCTTGACGAGATCGGTTGTAGATAAAAATTGCACACCCTCAAATTTTTGTAATAGCTCTTCAATACGTTGCGGTGATTCGTTATCGGAGATCATGACCTGATTCAAAAAACGCGCGTCCAAGCAGACGCGTACGCTACCATTCTTTTTCGATACGATTCTGAGGGGATTGCAGTACGGACTGCACGATTTTTCGATAATCCCGAGACTCAACATATTGTTTAGTTCCTGACTGACCGCTTCCCGTAAAGCCATAGGAACCGGGTATGAGCGCCTAATGAATGGCTTATGGGACATTACCCGAATTTTATGGTAATATGCGTTAATCAGGCCGGGTCTATCGCTAAAAATGTCGTGGAATTCTTCGAATAAGTTAACAACGCGATTCTTTTCGTCCGCATCCAATTGTTCAGCATCGCCGATCATATTGTGAACCCTTTGCGAAAACGAGATCTCTGTTCCGCCGTTTAGATAACCATCCCTTGTATCCTGGTCTACCGTACGCATTGTACCTGATGGCGCATCCCCCATTCCTCGTCTCCCTTCTACCGGATCCTGATCACCATTGTCAGTCAACTCGACACGATTGATGACCGATTTTTTAGCTGAAAGATGAATCGCACGTACATGGTTAGCCTTGCTTTCCACCGTTTTCCTGAATATTACAATATCATTAGGTAACTTCTTCCGGAATAAGTGAATGTTTTCGTGATCCACGTCAATTATGGTTTGCTGTTTTTTCAACCAATCCATTCCCACCGGGATGTCGTTCGATAAATTGGGAATTACCATATAGACATATTCGATTTCGCGATCATGTATTCGCATTTTAAAGAAAACTTGTTTTTTGATCGCTGTTTTCTTTGGGCCTACCGCGACTCTGATAGCGAGATTACAAATCGGTAGTTCTGTCGCCAATTTATTTGTTATTAGCCATTGGTAAAAAGTTTCTGAGATGCCCGTTACGTCGCTTCCCGAATCCAAAAGAATATTCATTTCTCTGTCCCCAACAGTAGCCTTAACGCGTGGGCTTCCTAGACGACTATCTTCGCCGGTTTGTAACCCTTCTTCTACATCCCAACACAGATCTTCGACAAAATCAGACTGCTGTAGTGCGCGGACTACCTGCTCTTCGCCGGGGTAATCGCTAATTGTCCCATCATCGTGATGTTCATAGTCGGGATGATCATTTTCGGGGTGCTCATTTTCGAAATCTACGTCTTCTACATGATCATTATCATCGGAGTTTTCAATGAAATTTACGGTGTTGTTGCGTCCCCGATCACCTCCACCGTTGTATTGCGTATTTGGATAATTCGTACGCGCATTGCCTCGATAAAATCTGTTCGAGTTATTCCGCACGGCGGTATCTTGTCCACTCGGTAAGTTTCGGTGATTATATGAGTTAGGTTGATTCGCGCGATTTTGTTGCGTTCTGCGGTACTGACTGTACGCTTGACCAGCCTCCCCGTCTCCCCCATCCCGATTACCTGATACACTCGCACGTTGATGCGGTGGTACATAGAAAGGATAGTTTGATTTATCACGACCATGAGAGAACTTTGGGTTGGTGTTGTTTTTTGACGGATTTGGTCTTGCGAAATTATCAGCACAGGATCTAGAGCTCGCATACCCTTGCACGTCATCCTTCGCAAAATCGGTATTTCGCCAGTTATGACTATTTCCTCGGGAATTTGCATATGCTCGCCGTGCAGAGTCGTCATTTATATTTCTAACCTTACTTGGGTTTGCTGGTTCTTCCTGCGTTCGACCACGCTTGTCCGATAATTCTTTATGTGTGGTATCGAGGCGGTATAAAGTTTGGAGTATATTTTCCGTGTCTGAGTAATTCATAGTAGCTAAAACCTCACGCGCTCGATATGGTAGCTGCTTGATAATTGCAAAGTTGACTTCGTACATTTTCATTAACGGCTTAAAATATCGTGCTTTCTTCATTTGTTGTAAAAAATAGTCACGCAATGAGCTGTCTGAAGTGCGAAATTTACGTCTGTGCCATTCATCTTTTGTTAAGGTTTTTCGGGTTAAAAGGAATTAACTCAGGATTGTTTCTCTATAAAACGATATCAATTAACAATCTTTATTAAGCACTTTTATATTTGACATGTGTTACAACCGTCTTCTTACTTCTACTACCCATCCTAAAACAGTATAGCCAACTCCACTAGTTTATCTATCTAGTTACTTATGGTAATGGCGCGCTCTTTGAATAGATAGGTGATCATTGTATTTTTTTAACACTCTCTCTCAATGATTACCTACTTTTGGTTTACTTGTTGCACATTTATAAGTTTCCTAAGATAATTAAATCGCTCTCGCTGTAACGGTTTTGTTAGTAAATCAGCCTGTTGCTCTGCGCTAGGTATATACTCCAAGCTAAAAAGTCCTGACTGATACTTTTCCCTAGCAAAATGGTATCTAACGTCAATGTGCTTGGATCTTCGGTGAAATTCTGGATTTTTTAATAATCGAATCGCGCTTTGATTATCCAAGTACATTATAGGCTTGTCACTAGGTTTTCCAGCGATCTCTTTGCAAAGACGTTCTAACCAGATAAGTTCCTTAATCGCTTGAGCTGCTGCTATATATTCAGCTTCAGTTGTAGATAAAGCAACTACCTTCTGCCTTTGTGAGTTCCATGCTATTACATTTTTATCTAAAGCAAATACATAGCCAGTCGTGGATTTCCTAGTACCTAAGTCTCCTGCATAATCTGCATCGCTGAAACCTGTCAGTTTTAACTCATTTTGTGTTGTATATTTTAATCCGTAATCTACAGTTCCTTTCAAATATTTCAAGATCCTTTTTACGGCATTCCAATGAATTTTATCAGGATTATTCAAAAATTGACTTACGTTACTCAGTGCAAAAGCTAGATCAGGTCGTGTTCCGACTGCTAAGTACATAATACTACCTACTGCCTCTCTATACGGTACATTTGCGGCGGGTTGTGCATCTTCCCTATGAGCTTGAACGCACATTTCGTGATTCTTATCCGCTGGGATCGCTACAGGGTTCGCTTCAGTCATATTAAATCTTTCTAGTATTTTTCTGGTGTAGCCTGCCTGATGCATGACAATGCTTCCATCAGTCTGTACGTCTATCTGAAAACCTAAAAACAACGTCAAATCGTTCGTGGTTATTTCAAACTCTGTACGCAACACGCTTAATAGTCTCTCGGCTGTAGCTTCAGTCGATGCTGCAATTAATCCGTCGTCAATGTAAATTGCAAGTATTAGCAATTCGTCTCTTGTTGTGCTGACAAAGACGCACGGATCCGATGTAGTTGGCGACAGATTATTTCTTTGTAGAAAACTAGTGAACCTCTCGTTCCAGCAACGCGACGCTTGTTTCAGTCCATATAAGCCCTTTTTGAGCTTGCAGATCCGATTTGTTCCATCTTGATATCCCTCTGGCTGCTGCATATTGATATCTTCACTTAGAGTGCCATTTAGGAACGCTGTCTTAACATCGAATTGTCGCAGCTTCAATCTTTTTGACGCAGCCAGTGCTAGAATAACTCGAATGGAGTCAAATTTGACTACAGGGCTAAAAGTTTCTCCGTAGTCGTGACCATATCTCTGCGTGTATCCCTTTGCAACTAGCCTCGCTTTATGTCTCTCAACGCTTCCATCTGCTTGTCTTTTGATTTTGTAGACCCACCGATTATCAATTATCTTCTGCTGATTTGTCGGCTGTGTCAGTACCCAGGTTTCGTTTTTCTTTAACGAAGCCATTTCCTCATCCATGGCTCGGATCCATTTAGCTGCATCCGGTCCTGTAATAGCTTCATTATACGTCCTCGGTTCCTGTTGAATCGACAAGAAAACCGAATCGGGATCAAGGTATTCATCATACCTGCTGGGTCTTCGAAGATTCTGTCTCTCTCTTAATTGGCGCTCAGGTTGTTCTACCTCTTCTTCCAAATCTGGATGCTCCCATGGATCATCAAAAACATCCTCATCCGTTTGTTCACTATCATCAGGATCTGTTGACAGAGAAACAGGTTGCTCTTCTTGTTCATCTGGATCTTCTTGTTCTTGAACATTTGGAGTATGAATGTATGTCTCTTCTGGTACTCGTTCTTCATGTTTGGTTTTATTTTCCTCTTGATGCTCGCTGAACACAATATCCCTTGCGTATTCAACTTTGTCTTTCAGGGGGAACCAAACTCTAAAACCTTTTACATTTTCGCCGTAGCCCACAAAAATGCCTTCCTCAGCTTTACTATCTAACTTTTTTCTTTTCTGTTTCGGCACGTGCACAAATGCCTTTGCTCCAAAAACAACTAATTTATCAAATTGAGGTGCCTTTTTATACCATAGTTCGTAAGGCGTTTTTCCAGGCACGCTGCTTCTTCCTGTTCGATTGATCACAAAAACCGCTAGATTTACGGCTTCGGCCCAAAGCTTCTTGGGTAGATTTCTACTGTGCAGCATGGCTCGTGCAGATTCCATAAGCGTTCTATTTTCTCTCTCTGCAGAGCCATTTTGCTCCGGAGTGTAGGCAACGGTCCTCTGATGCTTGATTCCTTGACTAGAGAGTATTTCTTGAACTCGTTGATTTACAAACTCTAACCCATTGTCAGTCCTGAAGGTTTTTATGCCATTGGCGGACTGATTTCTCACTAATTTTAGGAAGTCCTGCAGACAACGAGCAACTTCATCCTTGCCCGCAATGAAATAGACGCTTCTGTAATGAGAATAATCGTCTTTAAACAATACAAAATATCGTGACCCTTTTATCGATGCTTCCTGAATTGGTCCGCAGACATCTGCATGAATTAGCTCGCCTGGTGAAGAAGTCTTCTTTTCATCGTCTCGACGTTTTGGAAAAACTGTTCTGTGTATTTTACCTTTTACGCAGCCCTCACACAGAAAATTCTTCTCTACGTTGACTTTGATACCTCTGCTTTTCAAAAACTCTTGCACGTAGGCCTGATTTTGATGAGCCAGCCTTTCATGCCATGTTCTGAATTCTTCTTGTGCTGCAATTCCTGCAACACCTTCGGATATCTGCGTGTTATTCTTCTGTGGTGGTTCCCTAACCTTAATTTGTATCTCGCACAGTTTGTGTCTACGGATGCCTATTATTTCAGTCTTCTTATCCCGTACAAATTTGCAGCCCTCTGCATCTGAAATTTGCCTCATGCCTTTATCGAGTGCAGCTCCGGCTGAAAAAAGGTTGAATTGCAAACCTGGCACAAATAATACATTTGCAAGATACTTGGGGTTCCATTCTCTGCCATCGTAGGCCAAGACATTAATGGTCCCTTTTCCAACGGCATATATTGGTTCACCATTTCCTAATCTGATGGGAGTGGGCTCCGGAAAAGCTTGATATTGATCGAACCAATTCTTTTGATTACTCATATGGTCTGTGGCGCCAGAATCTACGTACCAAATGTTTTTGTCTGTTGCATTTGCCTGCAAAAGTGTTACCGCTTGTCCGATCAATGCTTCACCTCTCGATTCAGACATGTTTGTTTCCAATCTGCTATTTACTTTCTTTAATTTATAACAATCTTGCTTCCAATGTCCAGGTTTCTTGCAATAGTTGCAAATGCCTGGCTTGCTCTTCGTTGATGTGTGTTCGTGGTCCCTTTTTTGCTGATTGTATTTACCACCTTGTCGCTTTACAGTTAAAAGAGCTTCATTTTCTTCTGAAACTTGCCCTTGAACTCTTATCTCTTCAGCCAGTAGTCTTCCTGTCAGATTTCCTAAAGTACGCTGATCCTCGTTGGTGGATTCCCACGCAGTCACAAAGTGATTATATGTTGATGGAAGTGTCATCAGAATTTTAGTTATAATCATAGAATCTGATACTTGCTCACCAAGCATACGTAGTTTGTGTGCCAAGTCTTCCATCTTCGCGATGTGGGAGGCCATACTATCTGAGGTACTCTTCGTTATATGAAACCATTTTTGCTGGAGCATGTGTACTGCAGTTTGCGACCTTTGTTCGTAGACGTGATGCAACTTATCCCACATACCTTTTGCGTTATCACAATTCATTATATGAAGGAGCTGAGTATCTTCGACACTAGTTGCTATTATCTTCTGCGCAGCAAGATCGCTCTTGATCCATTTCAATTGCTCGGCAGCATTTTCTGCTGTCGGCTCCAAGTATTCACCAATGACTATTTTATACGAACTTTGTGCTTTTAATAAGACAGTGACCTGGAATTTCCATGTCGACCAATTATCTGATCCTTTGAGTTTTGTTATTTTAATTTGTCCTTCGCCTTCCATACTGGCTTTCCACTCTTGCACACGCGGCTGGATAACCTCAAAAATTAACCGGCTTTTCGGACGCGACTTTCAACTATTAACAACTCGATAACCCGAAAAATATTATTATTACCCGCGAGTCTGGGCCCATAACCTGTTAAGGTTTTTCGGGTTAAAAGGAATTAACTCAGGATTGTTTCTCTATAAAACGATATCAATTAACAATCTTTATTAAGCACTTTTATATTTGACATGTGTTACAACCGTCTTCTTACTTCTACTACCCATCCTAAAACAGTATAGCCAACTCCACTAGTTTATCTATCTAGTTACTTATGGTAATGGCGCGCTCTTTGAATAGATAGGTGATCATTGTATTTTTTAACATCTTTTTCTCGCGTTTGTGCCTCTAATGAATAAAAATGGTCTAAAAACTCTTGTTTAAAATTTTCATAATTAGTAAAGACATCGCTACGCGCTTCATACCAGCTCTTTGCCTGGCCACTAAGCGCATCTTCAATGACTAATATCTTGTGTTGATCTAATACATTCTTTTTTATGAAGTATTTTTCCATATCTGCTACAAATTGAACCGGACTTTTCTCGCCATTGAAAACTGGACACGTTATATTTAATTGTAGCGATTTCAAGTGCTCTAAGATCCCAACAACTAAATGTGTGTTTAAGTCAATATTTGGATTTTTTCCGGCCGATTCTCGACCTACTATGTTTGTGCTTGATTTTGGTCGCTATGAGCATTATTATTATTATTTCCACGCATACTCTCTGCCTGACTAATATTGTGGTTGTTTGGCTCACCAATACTGTCTGTTTGTACTTCACTTGAACTTGACTGACTAGGTGTTGTTGATCGTTCTCGAAGCTGCCTGTTTTCTTCCTGAAGCTTGGTTATTTGCTGTCGGAATAAGTCGTTCTCTTTAGCCGAGTCCATCATCAAAATTCGAATTCTATTTAACTCCTCCCGGAGATCGTCATTGTTTTCAGAATCGTTTTGTACCTCATTCGCTTTTGACCTGGTCATAATTGGCATTCAAATTTTATTACTCAAATTTTATGTTTTATATTAAAGGTCTTAAATGTAGATTTCGATATTAGATCAGTCTTTATCTGGTTCGTGATAACGTTGTTGATTAGAATTGTTAAAAAGAGACAAGATTTGTTTATAATTAAGGTTACTATCAGTATCGTGCCTCTAGTTGGGCGCCAAAGTTGTAATGGATTTATTGTCGGTGGTTTAAATCAACCAGGATTTATTGCAAACGTGAATGAATATCGATACAGTCACCCTCAATCTTTAGGTACGCTCTTCTTTGCTCGCGCACCGAAAAAATGTCATGCTAAAAGTTAGTATATTATACTAAAACTTAGTATATTCTACGCTAGAATAAGCGCTGAGTATAATTCTCTAAACGTTAGAGGTAGATACTCTAATGAATGCATACTAATACAATGCATACTAAGTTCAAGAATATATATTCTAACCAGAGTTTAGTACGTCACACTCTAAGGGTAAGTATAATCCTCTGCATCCTTCTCAAGGAGAACCCTACTGAAATTTGAAAGAAATAAAAGCCTCAAACATTTTTTTAATTACTCAAAATGGTGCATTTGAGAAATGCGTACTTCCATTTTTTTGATAATGAAGATGCATGTGCAGAAAAATATATCAGCCTACTTCGATGAAAATCCATCAAAAAGTTCCCTGCATATAGGTATACAGGAAACTTTTTAAAGAAACTTTGATGCGAAATATTTTTTGCATATAGATTTTCATCGGAAGCTGAACATTTTTTTTCGAGTACTCACTTCCATTATTATCAATGAACTATATACATTTTCAATTGAAACATTTTGAATAATCCAAAAATCATTTTTCTCAAAAATGCAATCGGGTCCTCACTTGAAGAAAGCATTTTTGAAAATTAAGTTACAAAGTAATGGATTTTTTATTAGCCTTCGTGGTCATGTAGTTTAATAAAAAGCCATATTTTTCAAAACACTTTTCAATTAACTATGTGGGTACATACTGAAGCAAAACGGGATTCTGCTAAGCTAAGCTGAGTCTTTGCTTGAACCCGAATTTGTAAGGACATTAGGCCATAGTGGTTATTCTTTGATTATTTAATATCTCGGGGCTACTAATTAAGCAGACTTGCCGACTACCTCCGGTATTCTTCACGCAATTTATAATGTACTCGTCATTTTTGAAATTTTCTTAAAATCTTTCTATTCCCCTTTTTCCTTTTCATTTATTTTATTCATAGCATATCGATACCGAACCAAGAACGATAGAGCTCTTTTTACTTATTCGACCCGCGAAATCAGAGGATAATCGCAGCTGTCGAGTCTCATACTCATTAGCGTTGATCAATCCACATGCGGATAATATAATCGCGGCTGCAGAGGTTTGATCCCCGTTAGCGTTAAATATATCGGAAGGATTGGATAATTATTATATTCGCACTGCAGAGTTTTTACACCCGTTAGTGTTGAATATATCAAGTGGATTGGATGATTATTATATTCGCAACTGCAGAGTTTTTACACCCGTTAGTGTTGAATATATCAAGAGGATTGGATAATTTTTATATTCGCAACTGCAGAGTTCTTACACTCGTTAGCGTTGAATATTGCGAAGGTATAATAATAATGATTCCTTTTATTATTTGAGTTATATAGTCTTGCGAATTGTAGCAAAACTTACTGTTGCTTGAGCGAAGTTACCAATTCTAATTCTAATATAGAAATGCGCTCTTGAGCGTTGGCCGCTCGACCTTATATAGGCAAACGTTATTGCGTATTAATCTACGGTTCGTCCTTTCCATGACACAAGCCTATTCCTCATTATAGGTTTGTTCCGAAATACTATTTTCAGTAAGTTTTGCTGGTATTCTTTTCTTTTATTGATCTTAATCTTGATTTACTATTTTACAATGCTTCACCAACAATTGTTAATGAAATTTCGTTTCATTGCCCCCCTCAATTCAGGGCTAATTATATTAACATGTTATTTGAACTGAATTTACCAAATATCACTATGCTTTTATCTATTTCAACATTGTTACTTTGTACTTTTTGTTACCTAATCAGTCTTATATAGTAATGACATATTTTTCTTACACTGTAATATACTTGATTTCAAGTTTTGTACTCCTTTGTACTTTTTAAAGTAATTGAGCATTTTTCCTTGCTACTGTCTACGGACTAGAACTTAAGAAAATCATAAAGTATTATATATAATAAAATTTTTTTTTTTTTACATTTTTATTATACTTATAGCCCTAATGGGTTTGTGGAGGACATATTCTCCGGAACCGGAATTAAATAGTCCAGGTCCTCGCCATCGCTTATTTCCCAGAACAACTCGATTTCCAAATCCTTTTTCTTTCTCATTTCTTCTCTCCTCTTCTCGTCTTTCCACTCCCTGCTTTCTTCTCTCCTCTTCTCGTCTTTCCAATCTCCGTTTTTTTCTCTATTTTCCTCGGCACTTAGATCCGGCATGTCTCTACCTTTCCATATCACTTCCGTGAAAGTTTCTTTTTCTTCCCTTTTCACTTCTTGTCCTATTTTCGGACCCTCCGTCCTCCCTTCTTGCTCATTCTCGGGTTTGGTTTCCCAACGCCTAGTTTCTCTTTGTTTCCTTTGTTTTTCCTCTGCCAATTTTGGGTTTTCGTACGTTTTTATTATTATTGCTTTTTTTTCATCTGTTTTCTCGTTTTTTTTTGCACAATTTATTTTCAATCCATCCCTCACCTTTTTCACTTATTTCTAGCTTATATAGTTTCCACCTTGATATTTGGGGCTTTTGTTTTTCTTTCGCTGCCCTTCTTGCCTTTTCTTCCTTGATTCTTTTCTCCCTCCTTCTGGTTTCTTCTTTTTCTCTGTTTTCTTTCGCTATCCTTTCTTCTCGTTCTTCTTCTGTTTCCGTTTGTATCCCCTTTTCTTGCATTTTGATCTTCGGCGTTTGAATCGTTTTTGCATTCTTTCCTCGTTTTTTCTTGCCCTCATATTCCGCTATCCATCGGTATCTCTTTTCTATTATTCTTTCTTCCTTTATTAGGGTTCTCTCCTCACGTCCCATCAATTCTCCCGTCTGCGTTCCCCGCGTTTTCCTCTCCGGCCATTGGCATCCTACCTCCCTCCTCGCTTGCATTTTTACTCTCTCGTTTTTTTATTTTTTTATTTTTTTGTTCTCTTTGTTATATTCTATCAGTCTCTATTTCAAACAGAGTTATTTTCTCATTAGATTTTCTCTCTCTTTCTCATAATATTCTCTAAATAAACTACTATGGAAGCGCCCTCTCTCTTCCCCCGTACTGACATTAGTCAGAACGAAAGTCGCCGGTCCCACTTGTCGAGCTACTCTGTGTATGGTCCCTCATAAATAGCCATAAACTTTGCTACTTTCTTTTGAACCGGGTTTGATACATTTAACGCTTTAACCAATACTTTGTCTCCCACATGGAATTCTCTTAATTTATGTTGTTCGTTAAACTTCTCTGCTCTCTTTCGACCTTTTCTACGGATCAACTCCCTCACTAATCGCAACTCTCTCTCATATATTCTTGGTTCAATATTCCTGTTCCTAGGAATACCTAAATACGTTTCCCAATATCTATTTGGTTTCTTTTTTAGAAATATTTCATATGGTGTTCTATTCATCGTTTCATGGTGAACTTGATTTATACAATTTTCAATTATCGGGATCCACCTCACCCAATTTTCGTGTTGGTTTCCGAGTTGGGTTCTGAAAAATCGCCCCAATTCTCGATTCACTCTTTCGACAATATTACTTTGCGGATGCCTTATCGCTGATGTTACTATTTCAATATTTTCTTCGCGTAACTTGTTTTTCCATTCAAATGACCCAAATTGTGTTCCTTGATCCGTTTGGATCTTATTAGGTTTTCCGTAATTTGGAATATATTGGTTGAATATTCGTTTTATTGTTTGGTTCGCGTTTGCCTTCCGCAACGGATATAATTTAACAAATTTACTGAAAGCATCTATTGTCACCAATAGATGTTTGAATCCTCCTTGTGCCGTCGGGAGTGGTCCATAATAATCTATCGACAATAGATCATGTGGACCCTCAGGTATTATTGTTTGCATTGGTGCGTGCGATGTTCGATTTGATATTTTACATCTCTGGCAAAGGTCGCGAGTTTTCAATTCCTTTTGTATAAGTTTTAGGAATTTCGGATAATAGCACTGTTCTTTGAGTATTAGATATGTCTTCCTTAGACCTATATGGCCATACATTTCATGTGTTTCCTGGATCAAAACTTTAGCCATTTCATTAGTTAAATACATGGAATTGATTTCTTCATTCGTCCTTTTAACCAATATACCATCTTCTACAATATATCGTAATTGTGGATTATTGTTATTATTTTCCCAATTAATTATTAATTCTTGTAATATTGGGTCTTCCCTCTGTAATCTTCCCAGTTCTTCCAAGCTTCTTTTGATTTCCTCAGTGGGTTCTTTTGCTAGCATCTCCGCAACTTGTACTTTTCCTGTTTTTCTATTTCCCAAGTATCCAGTTTTGTTCGGATATCTACTAAGCACATCGGCTACCACGTTTTTAATTCCTTTTATGTATATAACTTCCACATCATACTCTTGAATCAGTAATATCCACCTAGCTAATCTTGAATTGGTTAAGCGACATGTTTTCAAAAAGGATAGTGCTTTATGGTCTGTCACTACGTAGATTTTGCTACCTAATATGTAGCTCCTGAATTTCTGTAAAGCCCATACTATGGCTAACAATTCTTTTTCAGTCGTATAGTATCCGACTTCTGCTCCTATTAACGTCCTACTCGCAAATGTTAACACTCCTTGGTTTCCATCATCGTCGACCTGATACAACGATGCTCCGAGTGCATATTCACTCGCATCCGTTTGTATATAGAATGGCTTCGTGATATTTGGGTATTTCAAAATCACTGATTCGCAAAATAACTGTTTGACCGTATTAAATGCATCCTCCTGCTCTTTGTCCCACTTCCACTTCGTTCCTTTTTTAACCAATTTTAGTAACTTGAAAGTACTGCCCGCGTGCTGACTCGTAAATTTGGTATAAAAATTTACCAATCCCAAAAATGCTCGTAGTTGCTTTAAATTTTTCGGCCTTGGAAAATCTTTAATTGCCTTGATCTTTTCGGGTTGTGGTTTTATTCCTTTCGTAGATACTATAAATCCTAAGAATTTTACTTCTTCTTTACAAAGTTCAGATTTTTCAAAATTAATTGTTAGGTTGTGCTTTTCAAATTTCTGTAATAAGTTACCCAGTTGTTTTATGTGGTCGTCAAAATCCCGGGAGATGCATAGCAAATCGTCGACAAATGTTATGATATTGTATTCCACTTCTTTGAGGATCATTTCCAACCCTCTTACTAACGCTGCTAGGCTAGTCTTTAAACCGAATGGAGTCACTACAAACTCGTAGCAAATTGACTTATGCATAAAGGCAGTATATTTTCGACTTTCCGGGTCCAACGGTATTTGCCAAAAACTTGCTGTTAAATCCAAGCTGGACATGATTCCAATTTCTTGACATTTTTGAAGCAATTGCTCCACAGGTTGAGCACACTCATAATCGGGTTCCATTATGGCATTGATTTGTCTTGCATCCAGACACAGGCGTACTGATCCATCTTTTTTTGGGATCACCACCATGGGATTTATGTATGCACTCGTTGATCTCTGAATTATTCCCAATTTCAACATTCTCTCTATTTCTTCATCCACTTTATCTTGATAGGCCAATGGTACTGGATATGATCTTTTTATATATGGCGCATCGTCTTTTACTTTTAATTTATGGGCGTATATATCGATACGACCAGGTATCTTACGAAAGACTTTTTTATAGTTCCATATCAAATCTTCTAGCTGTAGTTTTTCAGCATCTTTTAATGTTTTTATCAACCCTATCTTTTCAGATATTTCTTCTCTTGTGATTTGATATGCTGGATCTTCGTCTTCTATCCTTTTCACCGATATTAAACCCTTGTCACTCACTGCTGGTGCATCTATTTTGTTGGAATTTTTACTCCCGACAAATTCTACTGTTACGTTTTTACTCATTGGTAATTTTATTGTAAACGTCGAATCATCAAAGTTGATTAGAGACTTCAATTCTTCTAACACGTCGACACCCAGAATGCAGTTATGAATCAATTTTGGAATTATCAATACATTAACATCCTTTTTAAACCCTTTCACATTAAGTGTTAGATATACTTGTTTCTTTATTCGCAAAGCTTCGCCCCCCGTGGCTACTTGTATAGTGGTATTATTAACCGGTAACGTTTCAACATCTTTCAGGTGTTTTATATTCTCATTATACCATTTTTCATTTATACATGATATTTCACTCCCGGAGTCAATTAATGCATACACCTTAATTTCGTTTATTTTTACTTCGACGATCGGACTATAATTTGTACATATTCTTTGATTTTGATCTTCATAAAAACTATTATCTTCTTCAGACATCAGAAATTCTTTAGGGTCCTGAAAAAGTGAATCAATTTCCAGTTTTATATCATTTTCGTTTTTCATTTGATCATGACATTCTCTAGGGGTATGCGTTTCTATTCCAAACATTTCGTCATGACCTTCTCCCATACCCCCCTTTAGTTTTCCTGGTGGATGTCTTGATCATTTCTTCCATTTGTAGTACCATCACTGTTACCTGCTATTTCGATATTGTTTGTACGAAATGGTCTGCTCTCTTGTTTACCATTTTGGTCTCTATTAGGTCGTCCGGACTCTTTACTATACGCCAGAGTATTATCAAATTTTTCAAGCAGAGTTATGAACGTTTGAAGTTCTTCAACTCCTCGTGTCAAAATTGCATTATAAATCGTGTCATCGTAATGACGTGATAGGCACTCCACTATTTCTCGTTCTGAGATTTTGGGTTTCAAATCTTTTGCTGAATGGTATTTTTGAATCGCGTGTTCCACTCGTGACAGTTTTTCGTCTGGGCGGTACGCCCCAAATTCCAAATTGCGTCTGATTTTTCTTTGAGTCTCCTCACTCCAGTATTTCCTTTGGAATTTTTCTCTGAAGGATTTAAATGTTTCATTAGGAGATTCAATAATTTCCCACCACTCTCTAGCAATTCCTTCTAAACTCTGTCTCACGACAATCATCTGTTCCGCATTGTTTAGGTGCTGGGCTTCACAAAAAGTCTCCAATTGACGTAAGTAACTCATCGGTTTTTCCTTGTAGCTCCCCGTGTATTTTGGAATTTCTATTTTCCTTCCCCAGTTATTGGGTCTCATATGGTCCGTCTGTGCCGCAGCATCTTCCGCTATATTTGAAATTTTTGGATCAAGTTGTTCATTTCTGTCTAACATCAAATTGAACAGTTCTTGTGTTTTGGTAAATAATGCTTGTTGCCTCATCAGGGCTTTCTCAAATTCTTCCTGTTGGGTTTTCACCGTATTCATACATTCTTGCACCAAACTGATTTTGATCTCGTGGACTTTTCCATTGATTTCTTCCTTCTGTTGTTCGATATTGTTTTTCAACACCGACTCTAGTGTTCTAAAATTTTCCATGACAGATTTTTCACATTTCTCTTCGATCATTTTCATATTCGTTTCTTGTATTTTACTCATTCTATCGTCCAAATCTAGCTCCCACTCCTGTCTCAAACGTTTCATTTCTTCTTGCGTCATCTTGGCCGTTATTATTACTGATTACTTTCTTTGTTACTTATTATTGTCTCTAATTATCTAATTACTCCTCTTCCCTTGTATTCCCCTTTTCCCAATTTTTTTTTTTTTTTCAACACACGAAACAAAGTCTACTTTTTCGGGCCCCACGTTGGGCGCCAAATGAAGCAAAACGGGATTCTGCTAAGCTAAGCTGAGTCTTTGCTTGAACCCGAATTTGTGAGGACCTTAGGCCATAGTGGTTATTCTTTGATTATTCAATATCTCGGGGCTACTTAAGCAGACTTGCCGACTATCTCCGGTATTCTTCACGCAATTTATAATGTACTCGTCATTTTTGAAATCTTCTTAAAATCTTTCTATTCCCCTTTTCCCTTTTTTTTTATTCATAGCATATCGATACCGAACCAAGAACGATAGAGCTCTTTTTACTTATTCGACCCGCGAAATCAGAGGATAATCGCAGCTGTCGAGTCTCATACTCATTAGCGTTGATCAATCCACATGCGGATAATATAATCGCGGCTGCAGAGGTTTGATCCCCGTTAGCGTTAAATATATCGGAATGATTGGATAATTATTATATTCGCAACTGCAGAGTTCTTACACTCGTTAGCGTTGAATATTGCGAAGGTATAATAATAATGTTTTCTTTTTTTTTTTTTAGTTATATAGTCTTGCAAATTATAGCAAAACTTACTGTTTCTTGAGCGAAGTTACCAATTCTAACTCTAATATAGAAATGCGCCCCTAAGCGTTGGCCGCTCGGCCTTATATAGGCAAACGTTATTGCGTATTAATCTACGGTTCGTCCTTTCCATGACACAAGCCTATTCCTCATTATAGGTTTGTTCCGAAATACTATTTTCAGTAAGTTTTGCTGGTATTCTTTTCTTTTATTGATCTTAATCTTGATTTACTATTTTACAATGCTTCACCAACAATTGTTAATGAAATTTCGTTTCAGTATATAAACCTGAAAACAAAATTGAAGCTAAAATAAATCCAGAACTTGTAAGGTGTAAGACCCAGGAAGGCATGCCGATCCACATAGAAACAGAAACTGTAAGGTGTAAAGCCCAGGATGGCATCCCGATCCAAAATGAAACAAAAGCCGTACGGTGTATGACCCAGGAAGGCATCCCCATCCAAACGAATCCAAAAAAGCTAGCTAGCCAGCGAAAAATTGGCAATGAAATCCAAAATACTCATAAAAGTCTAAATAAGAAGCCCGAAAATGGGAACGAAGTTAGAATAAATGAGTATCAAAAACTCGCAAGCAAAAATAAAAATCAAAACGAAACAAATATAATGAACAATTTAATGAAATATAGAAAAATCACTACAGAAGAAAAAATATCCAACAACCCCCAACGACTCCAAAGAAAGGAAAATACAATGGAACAAATCCAAACAGAAAGAGAAGGAAAGACGTTATAGAACCCACAGCAACTCCAAAAGGAGGGAAATAAAATTAAACAAATCCAAAAAGGAAAAGAAATATGTGATAAATTGAGAAAACCTCAAAAACAAAAAGGAAAAAAAACAAGCGATAATTCAATAACAAGCCTACAGAAAGAAGAAGTATATGACCATCCAATTGAAATCCAAGCCAAAGAAATACTAAATTTGGAAGCAGATGATGAGGATAAAAATACGAAAAATGAAGAGATGAACAAAGAAATGATTGACATATTCATTGTAAACAAGGATACTAAAACTCACGGAAGGTTAAACAATAAGAAAGCCTTGATCACCCCTAATCTTGTTATGATTGCGCAGGGTAAATTCATCTCAACCAACGCTAGGTTAGAAACATTAAAATCACTTTTACGCTTAGAGCATACAAACACGGAAGAAGAACGACAGTATCACTGCTAGGAATAGGGTCGTGTGACCTACCTAATGTCGAACCAACAGTAACCACCGTAAAAATCCAACTATTACAATTAGGAGGTTACTCAGATGTGGGAGTAATCCAATGTAAAGTAGAAATTTTGAGAACAATTTTTTATTGTGGGATGCACTCTCATATATCAGCTGTCACTAACGGACTTAGAGAATATGTCCACCTTGTATCCAAAGAAGAATGTGTAAATATGCATTTATATGAATCATGGGAATTCGGATTTAATGGTATCATCAATTCATTAGAAGCAAATAACGCGGTATCTAGACCTATTTCATTAGGAGGAACATTTAATATAGACGGCACTTGCCAAGGAATTCAATACACAGACGAATACGGGACATGGAATAATGTAATTGTCCAAGGTTCCATTAAAATATCCTTGTGGGATTATGTAGCAAAAAATAACCTAAATTCGAAGAAAATCATCTTACGTACTGGGACCATTTGCGATTTTGCCAAGGCAAACTGTATAGATAATGAAGACGGAAATATCTTTTGGGAAATAATACCAAAAGATTCGTGTCACTTTGACCGATATAACGTTCTTTATGAAGGAAAGGGCACAAAAATCCATAACAAAGATAAAATACAACAAGTCGTATATACATTATCTACACAAGACATCACGTTTGCACTTGTAAAGACAGGACAACAAAATATATGTAGTTATATATTAATCACTACGGAACGTCCAAAATTGTTCATTATCGAAAACCCAGTACAGATGACGTTCGCAAAAAAGAAACCAGTTTCAACACACAATTTAGATATATTCACTCATGTAAACTCAAAATTCGTTTACGTAGAAAGACATATAAGGATGCAAATGACAACCCTCTATCAAGATGTACTAACACAGAAATGTAAACTCGAACAAGAAGTCCTTAAAAATGCCTTAAGCCTAGCAACACTCACACCAGATGAATTCGCATATCACTTGATGAAAGGCCCAGGTTACATGGCCATGATAGCCGGAGAAGTCATCCATGTATTAAAATGCATACCCGTAGAAGTTAAGGTCCGTAAAACGGACGAATGTTATCAGCAATTACCAGTATTGTAACGTATCCTGCTGACGTCATACCCGACGCGCAGCACGAACGCGCAACCCGATGCGCAGACCGACGCGCGCACCGCGCATCGTGAAGAGGGGAGTGCGATGAAGCGCGAAGCGGGAAGGATATAAAAAGGGCCCGCGCGCCGACAACGGCAGCGATCGTGGTAGAGCGCCCGACGACTCACTACTCTTTCAGAGCGATCGTGGTAGAGCACCCGGAGACTCACTACTCTTTCAGAGCGATCGTGGTAGAGCACCCGACGTCTCAATAGATCTAGTAGTATCGGCTAGCAGCCTTCGCTAGCACGATAAATTTAAAGTAAAAGCAAAGACTTAGTCAAATTAGCCAAAGCGGCAGCTTGTCATAGACCTTAGGGAAGTTGAAATAGATCGTCATCAAAGCGAGTCGATGCTATCACTCAGATTAAACTAGTAGAAAAATAGTATAGCTAAAATTGTACACCAGTTATCCAATTCTCAACAAACATAAAATTTCTCTTCGAGAAATAAAATCAAAACATAACAATTCCAGATTCTTGATAAACATAAAATTTCTCTTCGAGAAATAAAATCAAACATAAAAATTCCATATTCTCAACAAACATAAAATTTCTCTTCGAGAAATAAAATCAAACATAAAAATTCCAGATTCTCAACAAACATAAAATTTCCGTTCGAGAAATAAAATCAAACATAAAAATTCTAGATTCTCAACAAACATAAAATTTCTTTTCGAGAAATAAGATCAAACAAATTTCCTAGAATTTCAACAAACATAAAAGTTTCCTTGATTGGGAACAAATATTAAAATGATCGTGATAAAAAATAAATTGTCAAAACACTCGACGTAGTCGTGTCAAGTATCCCCGGGGAAACATAAGTCCCATAACGGGTAGTACTTTTAAGTATAATTATAAGAAAATGTCAAGCATTCTGATTTTCATTTATTGTTATTACCATGTATCGCTAATACGATAAGAGGAGTTATCAAACCGTGAAATAAACCTTCATGAATTCGTTAACGCGAATCCGATAACTGCCAAGTAAAGGGTATCACTTGTTGTCCTATTGCCTAGTCCTTTCGCCTATCAATAATTTCCAACCTATAACAAAAGAATAGGTACAGCCTTGGCTAACGACCCTCACTGTGGAAGGTTCTGGTGGTGAAATACCTATCCGAATGCTATGACACTGCGGTTAGTGAAACCTCGGTCTAGCATTCACGATTGTGAGCGATCCTTCGTGTGGAAGGTTCTGGTAGTGGAACATCTATCCGAAGCCTATGACATAGTGGCTAGTGAACTTGAGTGGGAGTATTTGCAACTGCCTAGCGACCCTCGGTGTGGAAGGCTCTGGTAGTAAAACATCTATCCGAGTCCTATGACACAGTGGTTAGTGAAAACGGTTTGTAGAACATCTTGGTGACAACCAATCCGATCGGGACATGGTGATGAGTTATGGCAACGCACGCGGTAGATTTCATACCCCTTAGAGAGTTCCTTTTAATTGTTATTTCATAAACCATCCTTCTTTGATTTACCCGAACAAACAACTCACAAGAACTGTGTTAGTCACGAACCCCCGGTTCGTGACAATAACGAAGAAAGTTACAGTATATAAAGGAAACGTTAGCATCTTCATATCGCCTAAGAGTCACATGTTATATAAAACTGGAACTCAAATAGATTGTAATCCATTTATACCTGTAATGTATTATTTAAACGAAAAATGGTACAAACTTACACCCCAACCCACTGAAGGACTTACACCAAAAATAAAACAACCACTGACGACGCCAACTTGGACGTACATCAACCCGAGAGATCTAGCAACCAGCGGAATCTATTCGTCCGAAGATTTGGAACGACTACGTGACCACATAATGTTCCCAGTCGAAAGACCTGGATTATTAAACGACGTTGTACGGGGCATGACAGGACACTCGGTCGCTAATCAACCCATTTCCATCATGCAATTCTTAGATGACAAAGTTATGAAAACTATAATTGAAAATACTTGGACCAAAATGGGGGCTGGTTTATAAATTTCGGAACAGCCAGTGCAGGAAAGATAGGAATATGGATAACTTTCAAAGTACTAAAATTTGGCATTGACACTATAATTCACGGGTACGCCATACAAAAAGCATACGGATGGAGTCTCCATATTTTATGCACAGTGTGGGATTCGGTTACAAACCTACTCCTACACCTTGCAAACCAGGTAAAACCATCATCGGAATATCAGGAAGCACCAACCGCACCTGACGCAGCAATAATAAACGATTCACGCTTGTACCCAGAGTTAACTCCAGAAAACGAAATGCCACAGTACCCAACACCACCTGTCAGAAATGCATCAACAACGACAACACACCACGAAAACTAAAAATGGAATAAGAAACCCTCCGTGGGATCAACAAATCGCTTCAAATCTCTAGAACAATTTCTGTACCTGTTCCCAGGACATGAATTGAACGAAAAAAATCCTGTTCGCCACACGAACTGCATCTTCACCATTCGACTACATAGGAATCAGAGAAAACGAAGATACCACAGAGATCATATCGAACCACCCTCTAGACAACGAATCCCAACAAATAATCACGCACCTACATAGACTTGGACATCTTTATGATCAGAGCTATCAAATTCAAACGACGTTATCAACCCATCGAAACCAAACCAGGTTTTATCATAGCATTGGTATGCCAGATAACGCCATTCTACTGATCAGGGAAATATTCCAAAACCATCAAATTCATGCTGTCATGACAACTCATGGTCAACGAATTATCATCCGCTTCACCACGAAAGGCTCAGACAATTCGACAGATGATGCAATCTAAGATCTAGAAATAAGCAAATTCCAACTCCAAGTAAGCCATTACCAGTGACATCAGTCAAGAAAAGAATGATCGAGCAACAGGCTTGCCATTCTTCAATAAGGAGGGAGGTGTAACATCCGACCGGAATACCACTACCATTTTTCACTAAATAATAATGTACGACTGAAATAACTATACGATTCAAGTAAGAGAATCTCATGGTAGAAATTCACCTTAATATATTTTTGCGTCTAACTTTTCAAGAGATAGATCCGTATTACCCCTAGATAATCTAGCCAAGAAGATCCTCCTGCTTCGATCATAAATTTTATACTCATAAGATAATTACTCACTAAGATAGATTTCTTTTACTATACTAGTTATGACAGACAGAACTCTGTTGATATCACCAACAATCATTCAATCCATCACGGATAAATTACCGACAATAGAGGTTGACATTACCAATAGGAAGGTAATTCCATGTATCCATAGAACACTGTAATACTTTTGCGTATTCGGTGATAACTACTATATGTTCATTTCGAAACACAACATAATATAAATTCTACCACACCCAACATATGATATTATAAATAAACTATTAACCCATATTGTTACCATAAACATATTCTATAATATAATTCAACAGCAAACCAATGATCGAATGTTCACACTTATAAATTCCATATCCTTGAACAATATTTGATATCTAAAGACTGACATTCAATCATTGTCCCGCTGGAATATAATTAATACCAATATTATAACATCAACTACGAGTAACAGCATATAACTATGCGTATTCATGTATACGACATGGTATATACTTATACCTTTATATATATATGTTACGTATTAAGAGATTTGATTATTACTGCCATAAACTATCAGAATATGCTTTGATTAAGATGTTATAGGAATCTCGAAACGAGCAAAACCCTAAACACAAATTAACTTGATCCAATATAAAATACTATTGACCGTATATGGAAATCAAAAGGAACACAGGAATTGTGAATAAGAAAAGTTGAGCGATAATATAGAAATTACGAATAGGAAAGTACGCAATATAAAAAACCACGATTTCCGCCCGGTAAAAGAACCAGGAACGATAACCACATATAGAAAAAAGGCCACTGACGCAATTCTTATAAAAGATGATATCTTAGATCTATAAAAGGCAATATCCTGTAAAATAATGAACAAGTTCACACGACACTAATCTTCCACCACCATAGAAATTACCAGGCCTCGCCCAGATTACAAAACTATAAAAAGGCAAGACAATTGACGATCATCGCGTTAAGATGGTATGTTAAGAGCGTTAAGGGGCCATTGGACACGCTACCGCCACATGGCAAACGGAAATTGTTCCCCCTCACAAACGACTCAATAAATACAAATAAAATTTTGGGGATCGACTCAGAACATGTGCAAAAAGTGGCTAAATATATCATTTTGCCAAAGATTCAAAAAAAATTTAGCAGATTAACTTACCACCAGCATACTTTCACGAATATTCACGGTTTCATTCTGTTCATCCCAATTCTGAAATACTTAGCCACTCAGCGTTGAAAAATCACATTTTTTGAGCCTTGATTCGTTCAATTTGTTTGAAAAATAACGGAGAAAGAATGATTTGAAGTTTTTCCAAAAATTACAGTGCACATCGCGACTTTCTGACACGAGTCTGTCACATCATACCGATGATAACACTAGTTCTTGAGTAGTCCGAGTCGTATCGTATGCAGCGAATTCTCTAACGGCATAACTGGCACGTTGAAAAAGATAAAAGCGAATAGTTCTGACAGATGGCACCCTCACGTTCAGCGCGAAGACTATTGCAGACAAGAGCAACCCAATATTGTCACATAGGAAGATGAGAAATATTGTCCCGAAATGCAAAATCCGAGATATTTAGCCACTTTCTGCCGATATACTGAAACATTCTCAAAAATATCGTCGACATTACTCTCGCTGATATCGAGAAAGAACGATCTGAAATTTGCAGATGATGACAGCCAAAGCGAGTCGCACGATGAATTCGCGCAGAACCCGTCGCGCAGGCGTGCACGCCTGTGTCAGTGCATACGAATAGGGCTGAAATAAGAATATGCCACCACCCGCACGGTAACGAGACCTACACATTTTTTCTCAAAATCACGATCATCCGAGATATTCAGCCACTTTCTGCCCATATACTGCGACATTTTGGAAAATATCGTCGACATTACTTTCGCCGATATGGAGAAAGAACGATCCGAAATTTGCAGGCGATGACAGCCAGAGCGAGTCAAGCGATGAATTTCGCGCAGGAGTGCACGCGTGTGTGAGTGCGTACGAACGGGCCTAAATACAACGATATGCCACCACTCGCGCGGTAACGAGACCTACACATTTTTTCCCAAAATCACGATCATCCGAGATATTTAGCCAGATCGTTCTTTCTCCATATCGGCGAAAGTAATGTCGACGATATTTTCAAGAATGCCACAGTATACCGGCAGAACGTGGCTAAATATCTCGGATGATGGTGATTTTGGGAAAAAATGTGTAGGTCTCGTTACCACGCGGGTGGTGGCATATTCTTATTTCGGCCCTATTCGTATGCACTGACACAGGCGTGCACGCCTGCGCGACGGGTTCTGCGCGAATTCATCGCTTGACTCGCTCTGGCTGTCATCGCCTGCAAATTTCGGATCGTTCTTTCTCCATATCGGCGAAAGTAATGTCGACGATATTTTCCAAAATGTCGCAGTATATGGGCAGAAAGTGGCTGAATATCTCGGATGATCGTGATTTTGGGAAAAAATGTGTAGGTCTCGTTACCGTGCGGGTGGTGGCATATTCTTATTTCAGCCCTATTCGTATGCACTGACACAGGCGTGCACGCCTGCGCGACGGGTTCTGCGCGAATTCATCGTGCGACTCGCTTTGGCTGTCATCATCTGCAAATTTCGGATCGTTCTTTCTCGATATCAGCGAGAGTAATGTCGACGATATTTTTGAGAATGTTTCAGTATATCGGCAGAAAGTGGCTAAATATCTCGGATTTTGCATTTCGGGACAATATTTCTCATCTTCCTATGTGACAATATTGGGTTGCTCTTGTCTGCAATAGTCCTCGCGCTGAACGTGAGGGTGCCATCTGTCAGAACTATTCGCTTTTATCTTTTTCAACGTGCCAGTTATGCCGTTAGAGAATTCGCTGCATACGCTACGACTCGGACTACTCAAGAACTAGTGTTATCATCGGTATGATGTGACAGACTCGTGTCAGAAAGTCGCGATGTGCACTGTAATTTTTGGAAAAACTTCAATTCGTTCCTTCTCCGTTATTTTTCCAACAAATTGAACGAATCAAGGCTCAAAAAATGTGATTTTTCAACGCTGAGTGGCTAAGTATTTCAGAATTGGGATAAACAGAATGAAACCGTGGATATTCGTGAAAGTATGCTGGTGGTAAGTCAATCTGCTAAATTTTTTTTGAATCTTTGGCAAAATGATATATTTAGCCACTTTTTGCACACGTTCTGAGTCGATCCCCAAAATTTTATTTGTATTTATTGAGTCGTTTGTGAGAGGGAACAATTTCCGTTTGCCATGTGGCGGTAGCGTGTCCAATGGCGCCTTAAGAATATGTGCTAAGATCGCGTTAAGAGAGCGTTAAGTAAGTGTAAGAGCTAAGAGCTAAGAGCTAAGTATCAAGTATCAATTGTTAAGTGTATCGAAGATTGTCAATAAGATAATATCAGAGTACTAAAACACATCAAAGATTAATAGAGTAACATTAGTCGATTAAATTCAAAAGACGACATTAAACTGGAACCATTGAAGTATATTTTCTAAAGTATAAAATAGCACGAATCATATTCCTGATTTTACCTTAGCGCCCTAGTTGTTCAGAATACTTCTAACTCTTTCAATAAAACAACTAATAGAACTTATTCAAAGCATATTTCTAAATCCAAAATAATCTCTATAATTACTCCATTATATCTTTCTACTTATAAATTATCACGTATATTATATCAATAAATCAAAGATAAAAGTGTTAATGACTCTCGTTTCACATTAAATAATCCAATTCATAATCCTGAGTTCGCTTCATCAACTTCAGTCAACGGCAGAATCCTCAAGGTAAGATAAATCAAATCCAGTTAATAAAATAATCCTTTCTCTTGAATCAACACAGTTATAATTTCCATAATAGAGGAAATTCCCTGAGTATCATTGAATTTCCAACTTGTCCAGTGTACTTCAGTACTTAGTAGGTAATTGGTGACCCGCAACTACTGATTGTGCGTCTGGGTAGTTCATTGCGATGTTTCTGGTAGTAATGTGCTAGTTACATTTCACGAACGTCCGATCCGACGTCACAGAAATTTTATGGTGCATCGGCCGGGAAACCAAACATTATTTACGCGAATAACTTTTTGTGACGCATGTAATGACCGATGGACACTAAAGAGATTCGATGATCAAACCCGTAAATCCTACTCAAAAGTAACAACGTCAAAAGTATCTATCTATCATACTGACCAAAGTCATGCACTTTCATCCAAAATACAAGTAAATGTCAGCTAACCAGAAGAAATTCGCTCCCCTAATTCATACTCCTACTCAAAAAGGTATACCACAAACAATAACAGAAAGTACAGCAAGTTCTGTCACACCCACCCCAAGTCCGCGAGTCACCCGAGCATCTACTAGTACGCTTGGTACACAATTATTTGAAGGAGATTTAGACCAGCTCAACGCAACAAAAAAGGCAAAACCACAGCACTTCAAACCAGAATCTGAGTTCACAAATTCCAAAGTTCAAGAAGTAAAAGAAGTTCGTATCATGCCAGACGAAAATAATTCAGGAGCATCTGCCCCTGCAGTCGTATCCAATACTTTTATTCCCATCAAAGACGCGTTAGAAGCAGTCCCAATATTCGATGGTGATCCATCACAAGTCCGCGCTTTCGTACAAGGATGCAGAGATGCACGAGATATGGTACCCCCTCAAATAGAATCAAACCTCGCGCGAATCATACGTAATAAAATAGAGGGAGCCGCGCGACGTGTTCTGGAAAACGAACAATTCAATACTATCGATGAGTTAACTTCACGAGTTAATGACATATATGGCCCAGTAAAATCAGTAAATTAGGTAGAATATTTCAGAAGAAAAACGAAGATATCGTTACATACGCAGCGCGGGTACGCGAAGCGATATCAGATATCCTCCAAGCTTTCAAACAAGAGCAACGGACCGACAATTTCGAAGCATTCAAAAATAATACAGAAACAGACGGTAAATCAGCATTCCTACACGGATTAAAACCAGAAATTGACGGGAAAATTCCGATTATTCCAAGTACGTTTAAAGAACTCGTAGATGAAGCACGAAAAATTGAAAAACAGGAAGAAATCAAACTTCAATGATCGGCGCTATCAAGAGCTACGTGACAACCGACCGGCTTACCAGGAGAACTCGAGAGGTTCTCCGAATACCGGCGCGAATTTGGAAACCGTATCGAGACCCAACCGCGCTATAACCATCGCACAGAGCACTCCCCCGATAGAAGAATAGAATCATTCAAAATCAAGAGCCGCGATGTAAATTCAACTAATTCTTCTCAAAATTCTAAAAAATTTTTCTCAAAAATTCCAATGTCAGAAGAAGATACTGACAGATATATAGCAAAATTATTAAATACATTTACAAGTTCAAGATACGTAACCACGATCCCATCGATAGAGATCAGAGCAGAAGGATTGCAAAATCCCAGAATTCTCATGTTGGACACCGGATCCGACCTCAATCTTATAAAAAATAATTGCGTCAAAACAGAAATTGAAATAAATGAGAATGAAGAATACAAATTAAGCGGAATCGTGGGCGCAGATATCAAAACAGAAATTCCCATAAAAATAGAAGGGACGCAGAGTAAATTTCATATTATCCCAGAAAGTTCGTCTTTCCCACAAGACGGTGTGATAGGTTGAGAATTTTTTTCCGACAACGATGCTAAGATCAATTATGAAAAGGAATGGCTAGAGTTCGTCACCACACGCATTCCATTTACGAATCAGGAAGGTATTACGACTTCGTTTGCAATGCAGCAAGGCAACTGCAGTAGCTTCACGGAAATTGAGACCGATATAGAAAATGTACAAGGTACACATGTAGAACAAAACGGTAATCTCAGTTATACAGAGTCTGAATTTAGCGAGCAATCATCAAAATCCTCGAAGGGGGAAGGTTGTAGCAAAAATTCGGATTCAGTATTCGTAATTCCATCGAGAACACAAGTTGGCATCTGTGTTAACCTCGTACAATCTGATTTATCCCAAGGGTACTTACCGCTCATAGATGTAGGTCCGGGCGTATATTTAGGTAATGCGATAGTATGAAACCGAAACAATAAAGCGTATCTTTATGCGATCAACACATCAAGTACGGAGAAGAGACTAAGCATACCGCCTCAAAAATTAGAAGAAGTAAGTGTCTCGACAGAATTTCCAATGTCAATTAATCCAGATGAAATGAATCAAGGAAGCAAAGTATATAAACCTGAAAACAAAATTGAAGCTAAAATAAATTCAAAACTTGTAAGGTGTAAGACCCAGGAAGGCACGCCGATCCACATAGAAACAGAAACTGTGAGGTGTAAAGCCCAGAAAGGCATCCCCATCCAAACGAATTCAAAAAAGCTAGCTAGCCATTGAAAAATTGGCGATGAAATCCAAAATACTCATAAAAGTCTAAATAAGAAGCCCGAAAATGGGAACGAAGTTAGAATGAAGGAGTATCAAAAACTCGCAAGTAAAAATAAAAATCAAAACGAAACAAATATAATGAACAATTTAATGAAATATAGAAAAATCACTACAGAAGAAAAAATATCCAACAACCCCCAGCGACTCCAAAGAAAGGAAAATACAATGGAACAAATCCAAACAGAAAGAGAAGGAAAGACGTTAGAGAACCCACAGCAACTCCCAAATGGAGGAAATAAAATTAAACAAATCCAAAAAGGAAAAGAAATATATGATAAATTGAGAAAACCTCAAAAACAAAAAGGAGAAAAAACAAGCGGTAATTCAATAAAAAGCCTACAGAAAGAAGAAATATATGACGATCTAATTGAAATCCAAGCCAAAGAAATACGAAATTTGGAAGCAGATGATGAGAATAAAAATACGAAAAATGAAGAGATGAACAAAGAAATGATTGACATATTCATTGTAAACAAGGATACTAAAACTTATGAAAGGTTAAACAATAAGAAAGCCTTGATCACCCCTAATCTTTTTATGATTACACAGGGTAAATTCATCTCAACCAACGCTAGGTTAGAAACATTAAAATCACTTTTACGCTTAGAGCATACAAACACGGAAGAAGAACGACAGTATCACTGCTAGGAATAGGGTCGTGTGACCTACCTAATGTCGAACCAACAGTAACCACCGTAAAAATCCAACTATTACAATTAGGAGGTTACTCAGATGTGGGAGTAATCCAATGTAAAGTAGAAATTTTGAGAACAATTTTTTTTTGTGGAATGCACTCCCATATATCAGCTCTCACTAACGGACTTACAGAATATGTCCACCTTATATCCAAAGAAGAATGTGTAAATATGCATTTATATAAATCATGGAAATTCGGATTTAGAAAAATTGCCCATTTTCAGAATGCTGTCATTCAGTGGAATGTTATGACAAAACATATGAACAAACTATTTCATCTAATTCGTTTATCATCATTTTTTACGTCATGTTTTGTGATTAGACGTGACTTTGTAAAATGCACGAAAAGAGCTAAACTTATTTTGGAGTTCTCTGTTGTCTTAGAAAATGAAATTTTTTGTTGTAAAATCATTTTTTCAAATGAACTAGAATCTTTAAAGTGCTTCTGTTGATGACATTATAAACAATACAATTCCTCCAAAACATTTCGAATGGACAGTCAAGTAGTACAACATGTTAATACAAAATTATTTAACTATGTCAAACTATAGTTTCAGGTTGTTTGAAGCAAACAAAAAATTATCTTTTTATTTTGGCACAGTCTAGTGTATATGGATATGAATTAATTGTTGTACTGCTATTGAATCAGGAAAAGTTGACTTGACTTGGATGTCGTATTACTGTAATGCATTCTTGAAAATCTATTGTTTCAGGCGAAAACCATTATTGGAAAAAGAAGCAACCAACAGAAATGAAAACAAAGAGAATAATTCAGATACGGACTAGTATATCTATAAATAAGGGATTGACTGAAACACTTCGTACATATTTTATAAGCGCGCCACGTATGTAGTCACACTACTAACAAATACTTTCTGACGACGTGAGTTTATTATGAAGACTATGATCTGAAAGCTTTGATGACCAGTCTTGCAAATAGTTTGAGTCAGTCATTTTTTAATGCTATGATAATTCGTTTTACGAAACACGCTTAGTGTATAAAATTTTTAATTTTTAATTTGAAAATCAAAAATGAAATCGTGATTATTTTTTTTTCAGTTATGCGGATTGATTGACTTAGCTGCCAAATGCTGATGCGCCACATCCTGTATTATTTATACTCATGTTATTTTAGAACCAAATTTACAATCAATTTGAGATATACCAATACGTGTTAGATATCATAATTATATTTTTTCTAATAAATACATATTGACTAGATCGGTCTTTTTTCTTGTTTTTTTTTTTCCTCAAAAAACCAATCTCATATTTTACGTGTCATTTCTATTCGTTCATTCAGTCCAGATCTAACCCTGCACTCTGTCCAATTCCGAATTCCTTCGACATCTATCAAGAATATATCCCGAAAGTTCAATTGTGATATCCAAACGATATCTCCAGGACATCTTTGCGCCCTATGCAACATGCGCTGATGATATCCCTATAATATCCTGAAGATATCATAGAATATACCGTACAGACATCCATGGGACATCGTAGGCGCGGTCAATTGCACATCCCTTGGATATCCGTGGGATATCTTCTGAATATTATGGGATAATCCCTGGATATCCAAAATATCCCAAAATTATATCCACAGGATATTCTCAGGATGTCCATGTGCTGTGTGGGTAGAAGGGTATATACACTCAACATAGGCAGCAGCACGGACTTATGGACGGAGCGCAAGCTAGGCTTGTTGGCGAGGGGCATGAATCTTGGGGAGAGTACATGTGGTAGCACGTCGGCCATATTGATGAGCTAAATTTTCAGGCGCCACGTTTAAACGATTCACTTTAGACAGTATTAGTTTTGTGGACAGGGGATCGATTGTGTAAAAAAAAGCGTCACTTATACTTACAGGTGAAATGTAGTCTTATTCTCTACTTCGATCTCACATTGATTTTTGGGTTTTGAAAAATATCTGTTTTTGCAGTTAAGAGCTACACAATAAGGCATGTTGTATATTATTCTCACTTACTATTCAATTAAAAATATCGCTGTGGAAAATTATTGGCTACCTTCTGACCTAACCTATACAATAACAACAACGATCCGTCAAAGTGCAAGCCGTAAACGCTTATATATATCCGTGGTATACATATGTATATCTATTCAGCTGTATATGTATATCTATATCTATTTAGCTCATCAATATGGCTGACGGCGCTGATTCCCCTTCCGTCTTTCGCTTCAGCCCCGCAGGGAGAGGCTCCGTCCATAAGTCCATGGGCAGCAGCCTATAACTCACTCGACGAATAGGAATAGCGTACGTGTGATAAATGGTAGCTATACAATCTCCGTTCCTGCCGGGCACACTTGAAACGAAGTTAACCAATTGTGCATAAGATAGTATAGTATAGAAGTATAGGAATTTCTTTTCAAATCGCGTGAGTGACTTCACATCACTGTGCTCGCGATAATGCAACGCGGGGAGCTGAGAAAACTACGAGCTAGTATTCTGTCATACGCTGTGCTAGCTCCCCCTTTGCCCCAAATTTCCCACCCTCTCCCCGAAAGGGGCATACTCGCTAGGTCACTGTCGCGACCGCAACGCCTCGCGATTTATGTGGGCGTAGTTTTCAATTATGTACACTGGAACCAATTTTTTGTTTTATATGATACTACAATTTTACTCCGACCGACTAGGCTTGGTATATTTCATTATGAATTAAACATACCTCGTCACATACAAAAACAAAACGGCCCGACATAGGTGATTCCACCGATCTGAAAACATGGGTCTCTGCGAAGATTTAGCAGAAACAGTTATCGTCGCGCGGAGCACCACACACGACCGCGACGTGCGTTATTAGAACAAAAATCAAAGTGCCTCACATTCGCAAATATTTGCGATAGTGAAAGTGTCCCAAACAACACAAAGTTGACTACAAGTCGACTACAGGCCGACCTGAAAAGTTTGAAGTCGACGAAAAGTCCTGACAGTTTGTCGACGAAAAGTTGGCGAAAAGTCGACTTATGACCCGGCTTTAGTCAACCCGAGGTCGACTTGAAATGAAGACTTACAGTCGACTACAAAAATTACTCATAGTCGACTGGAAAGTCTATTTTAAGTCTACATTCAGTAATGAGCGTTCAAATTCAAAAAAAGGTACGAATGACATATTGAACGATTTTTTCAGTACTTATACAAAAAATCAAATTCAATTCATCACGAATGTAGATCGGTACAATAAATTATTTCAATAGCAATAGATTAAACGTAGTAGGCATTGTAACGACAATTTATTATTAATATTATAATAACAAATGTGGCAAGAAAAGGTTTGTTCGATTACACAATAGTTCTTCACTGGTTTGAGACTGGTGAGATAAATTACATGTTCGTTCATCCGGAAGTGGCTTGTCAACAATGTAACTTACCTCACCAGCATACTACCAGTGAAGAACTAGTGAAGAACTCATGTGTAATCGAACAAACCTAGATTATTGCAAATAGAATTGTACATTTCTGTGTAGGTAACTTAATAGTAAAGGAAAACAATTTCATACTTTGATGTACGAAACGAAAAAAACTTAAACTTAATCGACTTCGTGATATCCTAATTCTGAGAAGACTTATAATAACATAAACTGCATATAGTGATTCATATTTGTTTTTTTTTCGTTTCTTGTTACTGATGAATTTTCATATATTGGCGGCATAACTCCTGTGTATATAATTGGTAATTACGACGGGAACGAGCAACAGTGAGGTTATGTTGTCGCGGAACACACGCGAGTAATTATAATACTACAGTCTCACGTTACGCAAAATACATAGTACATCAAATATCATCTTACCTTATTGAGTGTGTGATTCAAGTCTTCAATTGGCAAGAAAAACTTGATTCCAAACAGTGAATTCTGGATCAAAAGTGATAATGTTCGATGATTCGATCATCTTCATGACACGTTCCCGCCAGAAAAGAGCGGGTAAAAGCAGTTTTCACGAATAACAACCGCACTGCGCGCGCAATGCTTAATTCCTAACCTTATCGTGACTCGAAATACCACCATAAAGTCAGCTTAACGTCGACAACGCGTTGGCATCGAAGTCGACTGAAATGCGATTGAAATGAGTCAGCTGTAAGTCGGCTTTTTGAGTCGTCGAGAAGACGGCTGAAAAAAGTCGACTATAGGTCGGCATTTTGCTAACTGTGTTGTTGGGGTGTGTGTGTGCGAATTCTATTATTTATTTAAATATTGAGTCATAAGTTACAAGCAAACGCACAGTATTATTATGTTTGTATATACAGGGTGGGGCATTTAAAGTGTTACAACTGAATATCTCGAATACCAAGCGTCGTAGAAACAAATATGTCGAATAAACATTGTGAGATTTTGAGGCGGACATCCAGTGGCGATATTAGATTCTCAGCAGCATTTAATGTTTTCGGGATATCGATATGAATCCCATTTTTTTGAATGGTACTCGATTTTTTGTAGCCGATTTCAAATGTAGCCAGCGTCAGGGGTAATCGAATGGAGTGTTTGTTTTTGCTATTCTAATGATTTTCAACTGAGTTATGGCGCATCAAAGTATTCCAGACCGAGCCATGTTCTGTCTCAAATCTTGAAAACCACGCGTCCGCTTCTGCTCAAGCAAGGTTCGATCTTTCACTTGCGAGTAACTCTTTCTATTTCATTTGAACCCGCTTCAGATGCTGCAACGAGAAAAAGCATTACTCATCCTCGGTCGGCCAGTTGAAGGTGAAGTGTGACGTCGGGCAAGTTTAACGATAACCCGACGGTGGTAGTTGGCACTGCTGTCACCTTTTAATTGTATATTTCTTCTCTTACCTTATTGGAGCGGATTTTCTTCGGGCGAGCGGGTAGGTGGTCCTTGTGAAGACCCCTCGGCTAGATCGTTAATGTGGGTGATAATTTGGGTAGCGCCTTGATATTCCAGTGAGTGGTGTGTTGTCGATGCACTACACTGGGGTTCGGGGATGAACTCACAGGTTTTAATTAGTTGTTGTATTATGGCTCGGCACCTCCTTTCACGCACTTCCTTTCCACCGCGGTGTCCGCGCTGCCGTTTGCCGGTACGGCGGGGCATGAATTGCGTAGGTAGGATTTGGAGACGACGAGTGCCAAGACACGGCACGCTCGTCTATAAGGATGTTGGAAAATAGTGCGAATGCCAAGAAAGGGGCACGCTCGCGGGATTTGAGGACCGGGACTGGATATTGCGAATGCCAAGAAGGGCACGTTCGCAAGATTGAAAGGGTGCAATACTCGAATATTATGCGTAAAGTTTATTATAATTGGATCGCGAAGAGAAGACAGATTTATCAAAACTAGTAAATGACTTATTGTCTTAATTAAAATGAATAATACACGACTGGTTGGTAGCGAAGTGAGCACTGCCCTTTGGTCGCCCAAGTCTTTTATGCCTTTTGCTATCTGACTTCTCCATTTCTTAGGCAAACGACGGCTGCCTGAGAACTCGAAACTGCTGGATTGCAGTTCCTACCAAGCAGGCAGTCGCCGTTCGCTATGCGATGCAGCGCTCCTTGTCCTGTACATATTCTAGGACAGGAGCGTCAAATAGGTTTACATGTATATGGGTGATTACATAATAGAATCTTATATTCTAAGGGTTATCTATATATATGTTTCTGTATGATAGTGCGAGCCGGAGACCGTAGGATCTACCGACGTCACAGAAGAGGTTTGAATCAGAAATTTTATGATCAAATTGAACAATGACTCAGAAGTAACTAATATTAAACCTTATTAGGAGAAAAATTAGACAAACGGCCTTCGAGATATGAAACGAAACACAGCTCGATGTGAAAAACTTTGATGTATCATAACTCAGCTGGAAATAATTAGAAAAGCAGAGACGTACCCGTGATTGGATTCGCGAACGCCAGCTACGATTTACGTCGGAGTCGGTAATCGATTACCATTCAAAAAAATGGGTAACATATCGATTTTCCGAAATCGTCAAGGCCCTACAAATTTTATTCGATATATTCGTTTCTACGACGCTTGGTATTCGAGATATCCACTCGTAACACTTAATAACTCCGATAAAATGGCGGATTCGCACCAAAAAATGTCTGATTTTTATCCCAAATCGTGGATTTTATACAAAACATTTTGTCTCGATGAATCGAATAAATATTGGTATTTGTAACTAAAAAAAAAAAGAAATACTTGTTACGATGATATTGATTATAATGTATATAGGTATATGTATATATACCAAGAATTTTCGTGGACAGGCACAATCATATAATATCACGGATAAGGTCTAAATCACATATAGCTATTTAGAGTTACTAAAAATTATTCGGATTGATTTGACATAATCTTGACGTATTTTTCTCATGATTTCTCATTTTATATACATCAGCGTTCATAACGGTGCGAAACCGGTGACGCGTTCAAACGCGTGCCCTGCACACGGGCTGCGTGTGTACGATGTCGTCCGTCAGACGGATATAAGTGCATCGGTGGTCGGTAGCTGGCAATGTTATTATTGGAAGATATGATGGAATAGTAATATATAACATCATTATTGCATGATTACGAGGCCGTGTGAAGGACGTGTGTGTGTTCGTTATCCTCGATATAAGGTTATTTCCGAACGCTTTGTTCGTATTTACGAACGTGATTGCCGCTCGCTCAGTTTTAACCTCGAAGTATAATCAATTGTTTGTAAAAGTTGTGGTCCCTCGACGTTGCGGAATACGTCCGGATATTGTAGCAAAATGCAGGATCTACTGGTGAGCTAATATTATAATTGATCGATTATTTGGGATAGTCTTAAATTTTAGTTGAATTTGACTTCGTGATAACATTCTTTTGCGATGAGGCTACGACGTGGCTATTCGTACAGAAACTGTACGTATACGTATAAATTATTCATACGGCAAAATTACAATTTATAATCTCGCGCACACATCCGCTCTGGTGGTGTTGCCTAACCCATTCTAACCCTTCGAGAGCCGCAGTCACCTCCCAAGTTTTCATCACGCGTGTGCGTGTGTGTTGATCAGTGGTGTAGCCTAACCCATTCTAACCCCTCGAGAGCCACAGTCACCTTCTAAGTTGTCATCGCGCGCGTGTGTGTAGATCAGCGGTGTAGCCTAACCCATTCTAGCCCCTCGAGAGCCACCTTCTAAGTTGTCATCACGCGTGTGTGTGTGTGTTGATTAGTGGTGTAGCCTAACCCAATCTAACCCTTCGAGAGCCACAGTCACCTATATTAGGCTGGCCTTTGTTATGGGTTTGGCGAAAAAATGATCGGGCCACCCTCCAAAAAGTGTTGCAAATAATGAAAAAAAAAAATCTACGCTGTGCCCCGTTAAGCGGAAGGCGTGCCTGTTCGCTTTTTATGGTCGACCGCCAAATCCAACATCACAAACGAAAAAACTTGGACATTTTGCCCTACTGAAAAATTTCAGGTGGAAATCTATCGATAAACCTATATGGTCTCCCTATAGGAATTTGGAACTGGGCATCTATGTGATTCCATGGAGTTCAACATGGTTTCCTATGATTATCCAGGACTACTCCTATATGTGTATTGAAAAAATACAAGTGGATATTCAAAATATATTCAATTACACATCGGAGTCTGCCTGGATTTTATAGAAAACCATGTTGAAATCCATGGAATCCTACAAATTCCCTGCAGTTCCAAATTCCAATAGGGGGACCATATAGGTTTATCCATAGATTTCCACCTGGAAATTACCAGTAGGGTAGACCGGGGTCAGTAGTAACATTTTGCGTTTTTGCTCTCACTGCACCGAATCTACATTGGTCACATAAACGCCAAGTATCGTCTGGTATAGGCCATTCAATTGCCGACAAATTGGTACTAGGTGCGACTCTCTAGTATATATAGAAAAAAAAATATAGGCCTATAAACGGAATGCGGGAAACTGTTACAACTGACCCCGACCCCGGGGTAGTTGTAACAATGAATGGGGTCAGTTGTAACACAACATTTGCACACAAAATCACGTTATTTATTAATATTTAGATAATCAGTCTTGTACATTTTTAAAAGGAACAAATTTTTAAATCAACAAATACATATAGATACATTGCATAGTAAACACATTGGACTTCTAAAGATTATTACATTCCGCTGAAAACGTCGATCATCGAACCGTAACAATTATAACAATATTTGATAAACTTTATTAGAAATAAAAACTTAAAATCAAACTCTCAAAGTCAACTTAAAAACCGAATTTTTTTGCAGCTGCACGTACAGATTCTCCGCTTGTAACCTCTGCAAAAGCTTCTTCATATGTAGCCTGGTCGACGAGCGCTCGTTGCGTTTTCCTTTCTCTTTTTCGAGGCATCCTGACACGAAGAAACTGAAGAAAAAATATTTTCACATCAATTTAGCTGTAATGATATATTAGTCTCTCATTAAATTACAATGTTTCCAGAAAAACTGTTACAATGTCTCCAAACAAACTGTTACAACTGACCCCGGGGAAACTGTTACAACTGACCCCAGACGGTTTTTTTAACGTCATAAATCAAATTTAGATTATTCTCTCAAATCAAAGACTTAAAAATACATGAATGCTGACACAAAAGTGTTCAAGGAAACGTATAAAAAGAGAAAATTTGAGATACATAGCATAGAAATTTAGATATCGATGATAAACTGAAGGCGTAAATACTTACTTGCGAGCCGAGATTATAAATCCACGCATATAAACACGTCAGCTTCACACGGCCGAGTGCGGCGTGCTGATGAGCAAGTTCCGACCTACCAACCACCTCGTGTGTCAGCGGCGCACATGCATACTAATTATATTTCGAGAGATATTCGCCATGTAACAACTGACCCCTGTTACTTCTGACCCCGGTCTACCCTAGGGTGTAGATTATTATTAATAAGAATTTTTTTTTTTATTTTCATGAAGTGAAATGTTGAAGTCTATTTATTTATGTATCTATTGAAGGAAATCGGTAAAATGAATAATCAAATTTCAACGTATGAATCGTTGTTACCATGGTGCAAAAAGGGTTTGACATCAATATAAATTAAATAAAAAAATAACGACATCGATCATGAAAAAATAATTAATTTTATTAAAAATACGGAAATTCCATGCTCACAAGCACGACTTCCTCTGAACGGACATAGCTAGGGCTTTGCGTAGTCTTTATTTTCATTATTTGGAACCGTTTTGGAGGGCGGCCCGACCAATTTTTCCCCAGACCCATATTACTAGACTAGACCATGTTACATACTTTTACCAGTCATCAAATCTTAGTACGATTTGAAAATTCCAAAGTGATTTTACTATTTGATTGTACTATAAATGTAACAAGTAAAAAAAAGGCTTAGTTTACCCGCGCATGTTGACATCAGAGTTACATCTCGCGGCAATCTACGGGGCCGCTGCATTATTACGTTCGTAGCACAGCCTGCTCTCGTTTCCATTAAATCCCGTTTCCCATCATTTAAATTGTATTTCATACAGTCAAATTCATATAAATACCAGTGCTCTTGCCGAACGAATAGTTTGAGGTTATAATTTGGAGTTATTTCATTGGAGTTATTTCATTGAGGTTATTTAATTTGGAGTTATTTAATTGGAGCGTTTGAGGTCGTTCATCGTTAAAAGAATAAATTGTGTAATTTTGCTGTACGAATAATTTTCACGTATTTGTACAGTTGCTGTACGAATAGACACTCCGATGAGGTTATGGTATTCGACTCGCATCCTGAGTCTGCAAAGATTCGCCGTAGTTATTCTCATGGGGAGAATCATCTCATCTAAATCTAACCTAAATCAATATTCTATTTACTTCACATGGGTACTTGGTGCATGATTTTTCGACATAGGTATAATTTTGGCATTGTCGGTATTATAACCTTATCGGTGAACATTGACCGCCTATTTTGAGGTTGAGACAAGCAACTTTGATTGCTATTGCTGTGACCAGTTGTCGGTATAGTTTAATTTGGTGGCTTGACTATATTCATTTAGTTGGAATCGTTTGCTAAACCGTCACCGCGTTTAAAGTGCAACGTGAGCAATGTTGATCAGGTGTTACGATTATCTTCTGCTTATTCGGTTTGCTTGTATCGAGTTGAGAATGTGTAAATTAAATGAAGTATTCATTCAGGAACAAGAAGTATCGAACCATCCTCCAGAGACAGCGCCGGCCCTAGGCGTGTGCGATGTGTGCCTCCGCACACGGGCGGCCAAGTCTTCGGGGCGGCCGATATGGTCAACAGGCTATTAAATTTGGTTAAGAACCGAATTCCGATTCATAAATTTATAAATAGATACGTTCATAACTTTTTTTTTCTTCACTAAACTATGTACACCAGGGTGGCCCTTAATATGGGTCAAGAGAAAAATTGGTCGCGCCGCCCCCCAAAAATCCTTCAATCGATGCATAACTAAATAGAGAGTCTTTATCTATTTATGCATCAATTGAAGGAAATTGGCAAAGTGAATCAAATTTTAACGTATGAATCGTTGTTACCATGGTGCAAAATAAGTTTCACATCAACATAAATTTGAAAAAAATAACGAAACCGATTATGAAAGAACAATTAATTTCATTAAAATTACGGAAATTTTATGCTTACAGGCACGCCTTCCTAATAGATTTTTTTTTCATTATTTGGAACCGTTTTGGGGGGTGGCGCGATCAATTTTTTGTTTTACCCATATTAAGGGCCACCCTAATGTACATACATATATATTAGTAAATATAGTAATCTCTCATCTTTAACGATTGTCCAGTGATGGAAACATGGAATAAATATGCAGTTCCATCTAGTGAGTATATTTGGTAGTTATTAGTGGTGGATTAACAAACATCTTGAGTCTAACGATTTAGTTACTGGCGTAGCAGAGCCGCTAGCAAGTAGCAAAAATAGGGAAACCCTCTTTCATTCAAAGTAGTCACATACATACATAAATAAATTGTACTGTATACGGTTGAATAATAACCTTCAAGATCAATAATTATTATTCGATAGGTTTGTCGTATCTGGAATTCATAGTAAGTTGAGCAATTTATACAAATCAACAAAATTTTCATAACCTAGTTTCCCCTGACAGGAATCTGTATTTTTTCGTTCTTGTCGCAATTAAGATTGGCATACGTAGATTCAGAAATGTCACGCTATAATCTGCGTTAGATATGTTTCATCACATTCCGTGAGATCGAATCGCCGTTAAGATTCCCAGTTACACTACTGTGCTGCTAAGGTACTTTCCGTATACGTATATTATGTATTGCAAATTTTCTCGTTGCTTCAGATGTCAGAGCCACAGAGAAAAAAGTCTCGACTTTCGGGATATCAGTATAAAAAGTTGAGAGAAAAAAAAGAAAAACAGCTTGATAAACAAAAACACGCGTTCGTCAAATTTTTTGGAGTAACATCCACTGCAACAAAAAATCATGATACGATCCCTGTAGTCCCTAGTACAAGTAGTACCGATGATCCGAGCTCGTCGAATGAAAATCCACAGATCAACGATTTCAGAGAAGATGCGTCAAAAAAAAAAACAGAACCTACCAATGCTGATTCTGTCGCTGAAAGATCAGAATTGGAATCCTGTTCCCCAGAAAGAAATGAGTTGGAAGAGGCTAATGATAGCTTGCGTTCAATTTCGCCGGACTTGGATCAAGAAAATTGTACAGATTTTCACGATCCTGCGTTATGGCCGGAATTGAATAACGCGCTTATCCAACACATAGTTCAAGAAGGACCCCAAAAACCTAAGCCAATGGGCCATAAATTCCCAAAAGATGAGGCAAATAGAAGTTTTAGCTTACACCATTTACACAGACAATTGAGCAACGGGGAGAAAGTACAAAGACCATGGCTTGTGTACTCCAATTTCAAAAATCGCATCTACTGTTTTTGTTGTAAATTATTTAGCACGTCGAGCACATCCCTAAATCGAGAAGGGAATAACGATTGGAGACACTTGTCCCACATACACAGTAGGCATGAAAGATCCCCAGAGCACTATAATTCCTTCGAAAAATGGATTGATTTTGAGAAGCGATTGAAATGCAATAAAACTATCGACAAAGAGCAACAACGTCTTTTGAAGTTAGAGCAATCTCGATGGGAAAATGTTTTGAAAAGAATAATTGACATAGTTAGATTACTTGCGACGGAAAATATGGAATTTAGAGGATCATCTGATACTCTTTACACGAAAAATAATGGAAAATTCCTGAAAATCATTCAACTCCTGGCGGAATTCGATGACGTTATGAAATTACATTTGTCTTATTGTAAAACCAAAGAAATAAGTAACCACTATCTCAGAAAAACGATTCAAAATGAAATAATCTCACTTTTAAAAAATAAAATTCAAGACCATATACTACAAAATATTAGAAAGTCGGTTTATTATTCAATTATTGTCGACTGCACGCCTGAAATTTCCCATACGGAACAAATGTCTCTAGTTATTAGATATGTAATCGCAAATGAAAAGACTGACGGATTCTCGGTGACAGTATCTATCGAAGAAAGTTTTATTCAATTTTTACCAATTCATGATACTACGGGTGAGGGGATGACTGATAAAATCGTAGAACTTCTTGAGAATTTAAAGCTGCCTATAATGAATATGCGTGGGCAGGGATATGATAACGGGACGAACATGAGCGGAAAACATCACGGAGTACAGAGTAGAATTACCAATATTAATCAGAGAGCATTTTTTGTTCCTTGCAGTGCTCATTCCTTAAATCTAGTACTGAACGACGCCGCCAATTCAGAAGCCGTATCTTTCTTTTGTGTTATTCAGAGCATTTATAATTATTTTTCTGCGTCCACTCACAGGTGGAATGTATTACTACAATACGTCACAAATTTTACTGTCAAACCGTTAAGCCAAACCAGATGGGAGAGTCGTATAGAAGCTGTTAAAGCGGTCAGGTATCAAATCGGCATGATTTGTGAAGCTCTAATTTCGATAACAGAAGACGCGTCATTGACATCCCAGAACGGGGTCAAATCAAAAGTAGAAGCGAAAGGATTACTGATGAGAATAAATAAGTTTAAATTTTTATTTGCGACAGTTATTTGGTATGATATATTATATGAAATTAATATATCTAGCAAACTTCTTCAAAAGTCATCAATGGATACTCCTGCAGCGATCCAATTGTTGAAAAACACTAGGGACGTTCTCCAAAATTGTCGATCTGCTGAAGAATACGACAAGTTGAAAGTGAAGGCTCAACAATTAGCTGAAGAACTGAATATCCATGGCGAGTTTGAAGCTGAACCGAGAATCCGTCGTAGAAAGAAACACTTCGAATACGAGTCACAAGATGAGCCTATAATAGATGCGGAACAAAAGTTCAACATCGACTTTTACAACAGGATTATTGATGTAGCGGTGAATTCGGTAGATGAGCGATTTAAACAGCTGGAAGAATTTCACTCGACGTTTGGATTTTTATTTAAAATAGACGAGCTACAGCTCTGCGCAGACGATCATTTACGAAAATGTTGCGCAGATCTTCAAATTTTATTATCCGATGGAAACCAGAAAGATATAAATGCTCACGAAATGTTTGACGAATTACGAGTGTTATCAAGAAGAATATCCGCTAATTCGTCTCCTAAAGATGTGCTCTTATACATATGTGAGAATAGATTATTAGGTAAAATGCGTGAAGCGGATAGGTGCTAAACTCTCATTCGTCAACGATACAAACAACATCGTTAAAAACGGGTAGTTTGCCCATATGTGTTTCACACTCTGTGCAAATGTACCGCTCCACGAGACATCGTGAGATCATGACTTAAACTGAATCGAACAATACAAAACTGTCAACATGGAATAAAAATAATAGACAGTATGACAGGCGTATCTTGTAACGGAACTATTAGCCATGGCAGTATACTCTGATCTCTCAGTTGGCTTGGATTATGATCCAACAACAGTACATGCATGTATACATGACATTCGGAAAATTCCGGAATTAACTGAAAGTTACAATATGTTGATATTTCATTGGCTCAACGGCCAAGCCAATTCCTGAACATCCATTGACAAAACTCAGCCACATGTATCACAATATTTTATTTATACCTATAATTCGCCACCCCTTCATGTCTCAACAGGATGTCAGTCTGCTTAACCTTTCGAGCGTCAAAAAATTTTTTAAATCATTTCGTAGACATGTGCGGCCGTGCTACCGCGGTCACGGGGACAGCATACGGGGGCGGTATGAAAATAAAGAGACTGAAGAAGTAAACATACGATTTAGTATTATCTTATCATCATAGATTTAAAAGGTATTACAATCGTCTTGTTAATCATCAAATAATCTGTAAACATTTTTGAAATTTCAATATCAACGAAATATATTGAAACGTCAATTCATTTGATAACTCGACTGTTATACGGCAGTGGTTGATAACGTGCGTAAGTAAGAAGAGGACGCACGGACATACTTACGCGACATCACAGCACTAAACATGACTGTATCTACTAACTACAGCTCACACGTAGATTCATGAAGAATTTGACGCTCAGAGAGTTAACGGGTAGTTAATTAACACTCGCAGTAGCGAATCGCTGCTAAGTTTTGCATATACTATGCCTAATTTTGAATCGGACTATTCAAACGTTTTAAATTCGACAGTTGAAACCACGATTCTATTGGAATTAATGAATGAAATTCATTTAATTTTTTCGCGATATTAGGTATAAAATAAATATGCATGAAGAGGTGGTTGTAATAATCATCAAGTTTCTTACAGGAAGATATAGTCATCGGAACTCTGTTAATAATCATTGTTTCAAACCAATTCAGTGTTGGGATAACTGTAGCAAATTTAAGAAATGTAACATATAACTATTAGATTCATCACAAAGTATCACAAAGGATGTATAACAATTTAGTCTGACAGATGAAGCTTATTAGTTTACAGGTATGGATGGATTAAATGACTTATTTCTAATACATCGTTATATCATTTCGATACAATTATATAAAATATATGACGAATACTGCTTACTATTTATTAGGAATACCTTCATTGCATGACTGATTAAAAAAGTTAATCAGATATTATATAAATGATGTATATTTCATTTTGAAGCCAAGTCGCAAAATAACATACAACGTATTACTAACAAGTCATTGATATAAATAAGTAATCATATTCGCTACCGCGAGTCTTGATACATTATTACACAAATCCATTATTACATTTTCTTTATGTTGTCGAAACAAACAGAATGTATTGTTATTATGACTGAATTAAGAATTACAATTATAAATTATACTAGCATCGTAATGACATTGAATTTGGTAGATCAATTTTGAAATAGTTTCAACTAAAATTGAATAGTTCAACAGGATATGTCTTCTAAGTCATCATGTTATAGGTATAGTAGTACACATGATCGTAGGCAGCAAGGGATTATTTTTATTATTGATATACTAATGGTATCAGGTAGTCGTCCCAACACTAATTTGAATTATATACGTATCACGATTGAGTTACGAATGTCCGAATCAAATACGTCAGGCGTATATTATGTTATTATTACACATTCGTATTTCTATTTATGAAATTTTCTAAAACACATGATAGCCACACGTAATGTATTACGTGTTACACTGTTAACATAACTATTCTCAATAAGTAATCGTGTATATCCGTACGTATCATGTTTTGTAGAAAATAATCTCTGCTATATGCTAAGACCCTTGTTCTGTATTTAATTGAAATGTTGATGAGAAAACAAGTATGAAATTAATAATATATACAGAGATATATACACATATATTCCAAGCAAACGGAATATGATAGAGCACCTATCGATCATATCTAAAACAATACGCAACAACCCACATATCAAATGGAGCTTACTCTTACAACCGGAAGATGATAATCTGATCAGCAGATACAGATGGATCGTTGTTGGTAAGTTACATATTAATTTCTACATTTTTTAATATACACCAATAATAGAGTTATGGTGAGTTTTGTACCTCGAACTACAAGAACACGTAGTATCATTAATCTTGAATTGTATAGGTGCCTGGACAACGCATACTGGAGGATAACTTTACATGCGGAAAAATTAGATACGTCCACCGATCAGACACGTTGTACAGTCAAAAGTGCAACGTCTTAACCACAGCAAACTGAGACACGCGGTGATCTATGCTACGTTCATAATGGTTTCATGGACAAACACCTTTAAATTATATCTGACGGGTAATTCACGTAGGTATGAATCCTATGAAAATCATCATAATACTAATCATAATATGTGCAAGATTGACGTCTTGATTGAAACCTCACAATGTCGCAAATAATTATCGTATGTAACATTTCAAATAACAATAGATATAAACATAATTAATTCTTTCATTAAAATATAACGTTTTCTATTCTAGGGTAATGGCGCACACATCCGAAGAAGTCGAATGGTTAAAGTGATACGACTCCACCGAAACAACGAAGCTTGTACCATAGACGATGATAACCACTCAGCAAAGAATGAACCTACTCGGAAGCGCTTGTACAAGCAGCTGTATCAGTCTTTCGGAATTCGAACCATGGCACGTCTCACAACAACTATAACCACATTGAAAATCAGATTATTGGAACTCCGCTTTAAAAATTCATTCATTCTGTACATAAGCGATCCATCGAATAAAGTGTATTGTAATTGATTCTAATCAGTAAATCGTAATTTCCCAAAAAGAAGTGAAATAATAAAAAAGTCTGTTTTTAAAAAAAGACTTTTTTTCATAACTACGCCACTTTGTTAGATTTTGATATTTTTCGAAAATCGTAGGTCATTGTACAGGAAATACCTTCCAGTTTAACGACATGTTTTCTTTTTTCAGTTTCAGCTACTCCATCGTCCGGAATCATGGCCGCGGTGGAGGAGATTTTTTTTTTTTGGCGCCTCCGAAGACAGCGCATAAGTCGCTTATAAATATATATCGGTATTTTTACGTGAAAAAATTATGGATTACACGTCCAATATAGCCAAATATATTCGCAATTTTCCAAAACATTTCATTGAGTATTTTTCTTCCAACAAATTTCCGAAAATCAACCAAATTTCCAGCGTTCACACTGGTATGGCCCCTTAATCCTATAGTGTTTAATATATACTCGTTTGACCGAACTTAACATATGTTTTGACTAGCCGGTTTAAGTGTCTTTCGTAATTTTTTGTTTCTTAGCAAACAAATCCGATAGCAGTCCACTTTTTCTTTTCTCTACTTGCCTAGCCAATCTACAGGCAACATTTTCTTGAGTTCTCTCTGTTCTCGCAATTTTTCAGCACCTTCAATCAACCCTTGTGCCACTTGGGCTGCTTGTAAATCCTGATTTTTGAGCCCTGCTTGTAAACGTTTATTTGCTTCTGACAACAGAGTATCAGCGCTTTGTTTCTTCATGTCTCGGTCTTTCTGTGCTTCTTTGAGTGTAACTTCTAGATCTTTGACGCTCTGTTTTTTTGTTTCCATCTCTTTCAGGTTTTCTTTTTCTTGTTCAAGTCTCATCTTTTCTGCTTTTGCAGCATCAGCAGTTTTTTGTTTTTTCTTGCTCTCCTCCTCTAAATAGCATGTGTACTTTTGATGTGCTAGACGTCCATTGGTAGTTAGGTCTTTCGTTATCGGAACTAAATGGGGTTTATTTGTTAACTTTTTAGTTCCATCACAAATTGTCAATCGGGCGTTCAATGCCCTTTCAGACATTGCAGCTTTATCCTGTGATAGAATCCTTTTAGATCTAGAAAAACCACGCTCTACGTCAGCACTACCATGGGATAAAGCTAAGCATGATTTAGCAACTCTGGTGATTAGTGGAAACTTACTAATATTACTTGAATTTTTCACACTAAAGATATTTTTCTGCCAGTAGTGATCAATGCGATCATGTCCAAGTTCTGGTAGATCTTCCAATTGCAGGAGTTTCCATTCATCTAATAGGGCACTTGATGCAATATCTTCGAGCAATGGTAATGTTTCTGCTATTTTTACAATATGTGAGCAGCTTATTTTCCGATGTATTCTCTGTGGTTGTAGACATCGGCACGAGTAGATAAGGTTTGAATGTGGATACGTTTCGAGCGAAGATTTTTTGAGGATGTGCAGTGCTGCTTCTCTGTAATGGCTTCGAGCTTGTAGTAGAAAGTACTGTCTCTCCTTTTCACTAAATCCCTTGTCGTTCAGACATTCTTGTACATTTTTATCAACCACTACAGACTTTATCGAACACAAATTGGTATCAGCAAATAATACCTGACCTTTCATTTCATTTTGTTTATATTCATTTAAGCTTTCACTCTTACAAACTCGTCCAGCGAGTGTTAGAATAACATTTTCAAGTTCGTCATACAAAATGTGTATTAACGGTTCCTCTTCTTGAAAGCGTAACGAAAATTTAGTAAAAATTGCGGCACTATCGAGGACAAAATACAGTTGGGCTTTCATGTCTTTCTGGCGTAAGTACTTGCATATTGTCACATACTTTTGTGATGCCATAAGCTGCTTCGAATCTTTTTTATTTGGGATAAACCGCAGAAGATACCTAGTGAGCCCATTCCACTGTTCCAAAATCCGCTGTGCACTTGGTTCTAGAGTCAGCCATCGAGTCGATACGTGTTTGACGAAGTGGTTTATCGGAAGGCTTTCTTCAATCTGACATTTCTCAAAATCTTCAACACGAGATGGCCAACCATGAAAATAATAATAAGTCTGCAAGATGAGGTCACTGACTTCATTACCGATTTCATTGAGGCCTTTAAGAAATGCGTTATGAATAATATGAATATTACACGACCCGACATCGAGAAGTCCTTTGCCATGCAGTTGATTCGCTTCTGCATTCAAGATTGACCATACTTTTTTATTTACATTCGGGCCATCAGAACCCAGCATTATCAACTTCTCCTGAACCAAGTTAGCTTCTACAATACTTTCATTGATGCATTTAACTAAATCGTCGGCAGTTGCATGACCCATGAAAAATGTCTGCAAGTGATGTGTAATAACTTCTTTGTTAGTTTCGGAAAAATATCGCACTCTGATCTGCAACTCTTTTTTATGTTCTGCGTTGGTTGTTTCGTCATACGCAAGGCAGTAGCTTGCAGACTGCTGGACGTCGTCAGTAAGGATTTTCTTGAAATACGGCCCTAACGCATCAGTAATCAAGTATCCCAACTTTGTACGGCCGAGATTGAACTTTTCCGAAATAGCTCCTGGAAACATAGCTTGAAATACTTCTTTCAAATCATCACATGATGCTGCTGACATGTTACTGTGAACATTTTTAATGGCCCAAATGATTTCTGCTCTCATATCCGCATCAAACTGGTTACACAACTGCATTCGTTTTGGTTCCTTGGTATGCTCGTCTTCAGCAGGAACTCTCTCCAATTTCATCTGTTTTTGATCCAGTTTGGTACGAGCTTCCAGCATGTGTTTTGCAGAGGTAGAATGCTGGTTGATGGACTCGAAGCCCTTCGTGACATGTGAGAACGAAGTATTGCAGATTTGACAATATAATTCATTGCCGGTCCCAATTTGCTTACACCACGTAGATACCTTATATCCCAAAGAATCTTTTTTTAGGAACCAAGTGCTTTGGAATTTATATCAACGCCCCATCGCTCAGCTATAGAAAGAAAAATTACCTACTGTAAACCTATAAAATATTCGAGCTAATTTCCAGTATTAACAGGACATTCTATGACATCTCGATGAAAATCGTAAATCGATGTTTCAGATCAGCATTATAATTTTTTTTCTTTACATAAATGTGCACGTTGAAGAACGCAATCCCAATTTTTTTTATTTTTTATTTATCTATGTTCTTTCTTTAGAATTTCTTAACTTATCGTAGCTGACATATAATTTAAAGACTTCAAAACAAAACAAAATTTTTTTTTTTCGTTTCGTCAATTCTCATGGAATTAATACAATTCAATAATATTTTTTTTTCAACTATTTTCCAAATTTATCTTTTGTAGTTATGCAATGTCCATCTTCTAATAGGGGTAAAAATTTTTGCTATATTTTAAGAGATTTTTCTGAATTTTCTCAGATTTTAGAAAATAGCGATTTTTTGTTTTTAAATCATACGGCAGATACGCTGGGCCGACAAATTCAGAATAAAGTTGAAATTGTATTTTTCGACATGTACTTTCATGTAAAAAAATTATACAGCCGATCTGAAACATCGACTTATAATCTATATCGAGATGTCATGGTATGCCCTTAACCTACCTGATAGTACAAAAATCAGAAAAATGTCTGTAAGACGTCTCCGATAGAACTCACGACTATAAAACATCTTTCTGAGTTTTGTGCTATTAGGGCTATTATACGAGAGAGTGTTGTTACGTTCAAATAATAAAGAGACCTGCTCAAGGTTGGAAAATATACTAATACAAACGCGACATAACGTCTCATTATCGAATAATGTATTAAAAATGGAATCCAACTTGTAATCTCAAATTGCATTAATCAGACTGATCTAGCGAGTGCTGCAAGTCAACAGTGATTTCTATATACCAATATCGAAATTCAATAATCTTATATACGAATAAAAATGAATACTTACTTTTTGGTATTATCACTGGCAAACATAACAAATACAGCGTGGGGAGGCCACGTTTTGCACTGAGGAGTGAGGACTATACGGACTATAAAATAAATTCATAATGGGGCCGTAGCAGACGACACACACCATGAGTGGCGAAGCTACGGCGCTACTTCACACTACACGACGCGCGCTATTTCAACTGAATAAAAATTACATGGACACTTCAATTTCCGTAAAAGAAAAATTAAACACATTTCCAAAATGAAATTTCGAGATTTGCAATCAATAAATGTGAAATAGTGTCAATTAGAGGCAATTTCTGGAAAAAAGAGGCTAAAAAGTGGCATTATTGGAAAAAGTGGCACCTTAGTGGCATTAGAGGCAGAGTGGCAGCCCTGTAAATCGTATAAATTTTGATCATGAACCGAGGCAGAGTCAAGATTCGCTCGCGGTTTACAGAAATTCACGAAATCCCGGCTTCAATATTCACCTATGTGAAGAACCCGGCACCCGACATGTTCAAAAATCAATTTTCAAAATTTCCGTCCATTCTAAATCGTTTGTAATTGTCTGTGGTGAAGAAATTTTCGTTTGTAGTAAAAAACCAAAGAAGATACAGCGTTTCGAATAATGGGGCTCACCCCACTTTGAAATTCTTGAAAATCGTAGATAGCTGTAGGTGCGGAATCGTTTGTAGTTAATTGTGGTAAAAGAAATTTCCTTTGTAGTAGTCCGGGAAAAAAGTTACAGCCTTTTTTGACTTTCGAAACATCAAAATTCAGTAATTTCGGAAAAATTCAGAAAATTCCGTCACTACAACCAACTGCAAACGATTCTGCGTTCGTAGGAACGTTGATATCCGATGCACCTCAAAATTGATTGAATTTTGATTTTTCGAGAATTGAAATATGACTGCAACTTTTTCCCCGGACTACTACGAACGAAATTTCTTTCACGACAATTAACCGCAAACGATTGCGCACCTACAGCTATTCACGATTTTCAAAAATTTCAAAGCGGGGTGAGCCCCATATTTCGAACCGCTGTATCTTCTATGGTTTTTTAATGTAAACGAAAATTTCTTTACCACAACAACTACAAACGATTTAGAATCGATAGAAATTTTGAAAATTAATTTTTGAACATGTCGGGTGACAGGTCCACATAGGTTGAGTTCTATATTCGCACGATACTCGGAATTTTTAACGCGAAGTCAAAAATAAGCGAATTAAGAATATGAAAACAACGATTCGCATACACAATTCCATGCCAAAATTATAACATTGAAAAGTGTATGGAAGATTCCGTGCCAAGTCACCTAGCCTTCGGCCCGGACCCTTTTTAATTCAGCTAATTTGTTACCGTTTTGCCACAGCATATCTTGCAGAAAACACTCATGATTTTTTCCGATTTAATATCCCAAATCTTAGGAGAGTCTATACCGTTTCCCTAGTACTGAATCGGCGAAGAATATCAAATAACTTTCGAAAATCTATTTAGTATAATATGATAATATGGTAATAATAATAATTTTATATGAGAACTTATGTTAACCTCAAGATTTGATCAAAAGAAATAGCAATTCTGTTTAGGTATTCAATATGATTTCATTATAATACATCAACACATTATAAGTTGATGTTTACAATTATCGAGTGATATATTTACATTATCACTTGATACTTGCCATCTCTCTTTCAATAATTACGCGAAAGTGAAGTAAAAGTAGATAATCCAAACAAAGAACGGGTTCTAAAAATCGAGATCTCAATTGCGGTTGGCACTATTGATTCACTCGAAGTTGAACTTAAAGTGGGATTCGGAAAATATTTAATTGAGAGGCGCTTAAAGTTCATATAAACTCGGCTACACACCAGCTTTAATGGAAGCGTACTTTAAGATCCCCGCTTGAAGTGGATGTGCGGATGGAACCAGGCAGCAGAAAAATTCAATAATCGGCGCAGAAGCCACGCGCACCCAAGTCACGCGACGGCGGAACGATGCGCAGAGGAGAGAGGGGTCGTAATTGAGTTGCTCTTTAATATAATAGATATTATATAGAAAAAAGGGTCACCGGCAAAACTTACATCGCGAGATTATATGATGAATCAGGGATTAGCAAACAGCACGCAATGATAAAATATGACAACATATGATATTACAGGTTATATGCACAATAATAATCAGCTCTATTCCCCAATAAGAATTGGTATCAATTTCTCAACACTAGAACGTGTCTTGCTAAGCAAGTTTCCTCATAGCCGAGCCTTTCTTGAATATTCCGTGATTTATATATTTCAATACTAAACTAATGGTAACTGAATATCTCTGTTGAATTCAGCAAACAAAGAGATGACGCAACAAGGAACACGGCGAGAGGGGAAATCCCAGGGCTCGAATCGGCCGCGATGGAGAGGTAGGGGTACGGAAGGGGAATCACTCGTTTCGCGGATACGGAACAAGAAATCAATTAAATCAATAAATGCTAGACTTAAACTTTTTCCAAACAATCAATAATTAATTAAGGACGTTGCCTATCCCCGGCGCAGCTAGCGCTTGCAGACGTTCACGGGATGCAAGTTTTCTCTGTCATTTATGAAGGTATCGATGTTCTTTTTAGATCAATTTGAAGATAAAGGAGTGATCTGTGCTATGTATTTTTCCGAATTTTGAAATTTAATTTGGCACGTCGTAAAACCCGGCTCTGAACGTAGGTATAGTCCCCCTAGCGATAAAATGGAAACTGATTTTTTTTTCTAAATTCGGAAAAATACAAAGCACAGATGCATCCTTCACCTTCCATTTAAGACCAACCCCAAAAAAATCGTACATAAGGCCTGCGAGAAAACTTGCATGAGCCGAAGCACTAAACACCGGAATTTTTCCCGCGAAAAGCGACCGCTTGCTAGCGCTACCTCGGGCCTAGGCCGCCTGTGGTGCAAACTAACGGCTCTAGCAGATGTTCTGAAGTAAACGCGTGATCTGACACACGGGCCTTGCGCTGTTTCTAATTTCTTTGCACCAGTTTGATCAGATCACAGAGTTTCGGAAAAGTCTTTTCTTATTTATTCACCATAGGTAAAACGAGACAGGAGGTAAGGGACACGAAAAAAAAGAGCAAAGGTGGTACAAATTTGGCTGTTACGTGTAATATTTGATTGCTCTGAACTTGTACCCGATACCTAACGTGCATGCTTTTATTAATTATTTGATCATTGAAATGATTTCTTTCTTCTTATCAATTTTTTAAAATTATCATTTGTGATCTACTGTTTAATGTGTGCTTCGTTAATCAATTCTTATACTAATCCTGTATAATCTTCCGTCTAGTACGATGACTTTTGCCTTACATTGATCTAAGAGTGACTATTTGGTAATAATTTTTGAGAATTTGTTGAATTTGGTATTAATGTTTGAGACTGTGTTTATCAAGATTAACACGCGATACACCAATGCATCGGAAGCATAACGTGATATTACACTGGTGTCTTACAAAGTTGCAATAATCCGCGACCAGTCAGCTGTTTATTCGACATTTCACGAACCCTTCCTTCGAGATCGCGTAATTCCGGGACAAATAAAGGTATATTTTGGTCTGTAGAAGGCGGCAAGCAATGGTAATTCTGATGGTTTTCAATACTGAACTAATTATTGATCCACGCACTCAGATATTATTCATGATTCGAAATAGAACTTGCAATCAGCGCTATCAAACCTGTGACCTGACCCCACCTGTTTAGGTGCAGCTGCACTGCGAACAAAAATTTGTTGAATTTAACCAATCCGGTTCTGTTTAATCCATAAAAAAGGGGTCGTACACGTATTTCAATAATCAGACGGGCCTATATTTTCCGAATAAGGTGTAATACATGTTTTTTTGGAATCCCACAAGTGATCAATTCTACTTGGATTGATTGAAATGCTTTCGATGCAAATGAATTACTTGTTATTTCATAGAAGTAATAATGGATAACGGATTTCATCGAGTGAATTATAGTTTCATCGAATTTCAGTTGGAAATCCAATATTATAATGGATAAACAAAATTTTTATTTTTTTGTTCCAGCTGATCCTAAATATTGCATAGCCACGGGGTGGTTCATGTCATTTTTCTAATTCGATATTCATCAACATAACGTATTTTTTAAATTGATTCAGTTCATGTAATCATTAGTTTTTTTCAATCATACGTTTTACAATAGAACAAAAATAATACGCGATCAAATCCTTGGATTCATTCACGTATCACTATTTTCGATTATATTCTGTGGTATAGGTTCCGCTGGTTCTCAGATATATGTAATTCATAACTTCCAAACGTATACTGCTGCATGTCTTGGCTTCTGTTACGTGCTAATTTTTCACTTATTTTCTGATGCTATATTAAAAATTTTGCCCAGCATGGTTAGGGGTTAGGACGGGATAGGGTAGGTCTTTTTATTGCAGTGACCTCTACGTGGTGAGACCTGGGTGGTTGATGACATCACAATTAGTGTGTCGTGAATCAGCCGATGCCTGTATCGCGTAAGTTCCGTAAAAATGATCACCCACCAATATAGTCAGTGGTACAACAAACATACTAACACGTTATGCAATCAGCTAACGCAATAACGCCCCACTTAAATCTGTCTGAAAAATTGCCCATTTCCAGAATACTGTCATCCAGTGGAATGTTATGACAAAACATATGAACAAACTATTTTATCTAATTCGTTTATCATCATTTTTTGCGACATGTTTCGTGATTGGACGTGACTTTGTAAAATGCACAAAAAGAGCTAAACTTATTTTGGAGTTCTCTGTTGTCTCAGAAAATGAAATTTTTTGTTGAAAAAGCATTTTTTCAAATGAACTAGAATCTTTAAAGTGCTTCTGTTGATGACGTTATAAACAATACAATTTCTCCAAAAAATTTCGAATGGACAGCCAATTTTTTTGCACATAATGTGATTATATTATGTGAGTAATTTATTAATGATTCGCCAAAACAAATAAGAATACATATACATGCCAACCTCCGCTCAATACATGCATTTCAATCTCGTCAATCCACGTAAAACTCTGGGGCCTGTGGCTACATTGTCCGCATGACTTCAGAACACGAAACTTTGAACGGCCTGCTGGCGGCCTAGTCGCTACAGAGTGGGGGGCCTTGGCGCGCGAGGAGCATTGACTTAAGTCCCGCCCACTTTTCTCCTCCGCCGCCTGGCTCCAGTCGCGCGGGAAGCCAGAGTTCCCGCGCGAGCTCACTATGCAACGCTCTTAATGAACAGGGATTTCTCCGCTTTGATTGTCGTAACAATGTTCATCGCGTTAGTTACACAGAACTTTCGAGTCCATCGAGCGCCGTGATCACGTGCAAATCAGTCATGAGTTTTTGTAAATAGGCCTAAATTTCACGTCTCTCTCTCTCTCTCTTTCGCTCCTTCTCTCCCATCCTGTCACCCGTTACGTGGCGAAGGGTGACGTGTCACCCGATATAAGCCCATTGCCCAATGTTCCTCGAGGTGCGCTCGTGGGAATGAATCTGCCATCGAAAAACTGTGAGAAACATGAGTTGTATTATTACATGCGGGTTGTACACTTTCTTTCCACATACTCGATAATTTCTCTGTATGCAAACAGTTTCTAGACATGTGGTTGAGGTTCGTAGCTCTGACGCAAGAAAAGATTGCGGACGAAGATCCTTCATTTCAGGATTCGAACATGAAAACTGAAGAATACAACGACTGTACAATTCTGCAGAACAATTTTCTGATTTATAGTATAACAGTCTTGGATCACAGAGTTTTGTTCAACTATCAGAGTGCATCGACGTCATAAGCTTGAACCTCGTTAAAAGTGCAGTTCCAACAAATGAACGTGAGAAATGATTGTCTAATTGTTTCAGCTCAGCACAAATAATTTTCATGAAATTGTTTTGCGTTCTTGTAATAATAATGATAATAATATTAATAATAATACATATTTGGACCTACTATAGCGCTTCGCTCCAATCGCTCTCGTATCCAACTCTGTCGTCAACTGTGATACATATGTTGCCACGTTGAGAATTGGACTTTTCGCTGTTGAAAATAACCAAATGAAACTCAGTCAACTTCCTTTCGTGAGTCGACCATAAACTGTAAGACATAATAAAATTATAAAAATAATGATTTCGCTGCCCTTCGCAGTAAACGATTCCGAATTCCAAATTTGAGGTTAGAATAGAATATAAGTCTTCATTTATAGTTGAAGTATTATTAAATACGCATACGAATATTATATGCCGTCTACGTCAATTCAATTACCATTGTTGTGCAACTCTAATTTTTATCGGTCGAGTTGATTTTGCGTTATTACTATTATTATTAAATATCCCTGGTACCGGTCAAAGCTGTCAACGCACAATGGTCATGCTGCCGCGAGCAGACTGCGTGACGTCACTTGATGCAAGCGTCGCGCTGCCATCGGCCGTGATGTGTGAAATACATATTTACCGAGAAATCTTATCCTTTGGTTCGTGCGAATGAATCGTCCGTTTGGCAGGAAACGAGTCTGTTTACTTTCTGTGTGTACATACCTCGCGTGACGTCGCCAGCTGTTCTGGGCGTACGCATGTGTGATGCCGTGAGCTACCGGCGTTATTGTGTGAGCGCATGTATGTCGCGTGTGTAGCGCTTCGCGGTGTCCTCGCGGATATCTTTTTATCGCGATGTCGAATCGTGCCCGAAATCAACAGGGATCTAGATCCCCCCAATGCCAATGATATTTGTGGCAAAGCACAATTTTTTTTATCGTCCGGTTCGACAGATATCGTGATCGTTAGTAAATAAAAGATATAATGAAAGATATCGAACGAGCGTGAGAGCGAAAGGGAGAGACGGGGGAGACGATAGTTTGAGTTCTCTTTCTCTTTTTCTTTGTACGCCTACGCTTGTTCGTGGGTGATATCTTGATTTTGTTTTGCGAGTTTCGTGCACTGGACCGTCGAGTTCCTCGGACGACGATCGCGCTCACGTTGGTGTCAACGACGCGAGGCCAGCTGTTGTTGGGATGTTCAGCTACAACGATTTTTGCTCGCCCGAAGGCCTAAGCCTGAGGTCTCGAATTCACGATCGCTGACTACGATATTGGAATATGCTTTCGCAATGCAATGCTTAATGCTATACTCGATTTTGGATTTCTATGATTCGCGACGTGGTAAATCGCAGGTTGGCCCGTATAATACTTTGTTAGACTCGAGACTTTTTTCCTTGGGTTTTTTATAACGTCGGTTGTTCCCCGAATGTTCGTGCCGTTACGTCTCATCAGATGTCGCCACATTCCGGGACAATCTTTGAGCATGCAGTCCTGGAGGGAGCATTCGGTATCTTACGCACATGTGTGAAATGGCAGAGAGATAGCAGAGTAATAGTACACATCCTGTCTCTGCCTCGGAGAATGCGATCGGCCCCATGCATTTTAGCCACGTGACTAGTCAGATCCGTATCAAGTGGCTCGCTGCGCCCTGTAAGGAGCATTTAACCAAATTTAACAGTAATTTACAACACCCAACAGCAGCAGTACATTAGTACTAATTGAGTAATTACGATGCCGGTGAAATGTTATGTTTTTATACAAGAATCAAAAGTAAAATGATACTTTCTTATGATGCTAGTCACTCATAATTTATTTTTTACCCAAGTACCTAATTAGTTGACTATACGATAATTCTTCGTCAATTTACTTTGAAATAATTTGATGAAAAAAAAATGTTCAATACCATTACAATGTGAGTAATATTTGGTCATCACAAATAATAGACGAAGACTTATTTTTTTATTATTACGCGTCACTAGCCCGGGCACCTATTTCATCGTGTCACGCTCCTGACACAGAACGAGAGAGGTTCTACTATTACTAGCGCCCTCTCTGTACAATGTATATATTTGTTCAGATGTCGCCACGTTCCGGAGACTCTGTATCGTCGGGCGACGAGCGTACGCCGCGCCGCGCGCGGCATCGCGGCACACGGCCGACCGGGTATGGGCGGGGCAGCAGCGCAAGCGTGCGCCAGCGTCGGCTGCCGCCAGTCGGAGATCGGTCGTCGCGCGTGTTGGCTGCTCGCGTTTCGCTGTCTGAAAATACCGGTTTTTTTTTTAGGAAATAGACCGATGCCTGAAAAGTTGAAGAGGAAAAATAAATGGACAAACAAACGAACGAGATCAGGGGAAATTAGTGAAAGTAATCGAAAAAATCGTCCGTAAATATCGGCCATTGTTCATCGTCTGCGTTCGACATTCTTCTTTCGTATAAATTGCTGCGATGTCGATTTAAGTGAATATCGCGAGTCGTAAAACGCTAAAATGTGTGATCTGTATAACGGAATGGGCTTATATCGATAGACACGTCACCCTTCGCCACGTAACGGGTGACAGGATGGGAAAGAAGGAGCGCAAGAGAGAGAGAGAGAGAGAGACGTGAAATTTGGCCTATTTACAAAAACTTATGACTGTTTTACGCGTGATCACGGCGCTCGATAAACTCAAAAGTTCTCTGTAACTAACGCGATAAACATTGTTACGACAATCAAAGCGAATGAACAGGGTTTTCTCCAACGAGAAATGAAGACCTTACGGAAGCGTGATAAAACTCGATGCTGCATTCTTATTATTGAAATCAACGACTTAGTGAATTAATAAGTGGACGAATGAATTGATAAGAGAGCATACGAATGAAAAAAAGCACCGAATCAGGACAGACTGAAGAAGAAATCGGTTAGTCAGCTGATATTTAGTTTCACTTCGATTCGGACAGTATTATTTTATTCGTTGCGTCGCTGCCAACTTTTTCTGTGACTATACTAGCTCGACGTTGTGTTTCCGTTTCGGAATCTCATGGCAACGCTATAGAGTGAGAGAGATCATCCATATATCGGAAATATCAGGCTCGATATGCATCATTCAATTTCATATAGGCCTTCAGAGTCTTGGCGCCGCTCAAATTGGGTGAATTTCGAATAATAACCTGCAACTCAATCATAAAACATATCTTGATTCGAAATGCAGTTTCCTAGAATTAAAACAAGTATAAGTGCTCTAGAAGCTATACGATTCGCGTGTCCGATTCTCAAATCTCATAGTTCAAGCTGAAAAACTGCCAAATCTAGCGTTCTTTTCTACGCAACCAGGAAAATTCATTGAACGACTCGCTCATTATCTGTACGTGCTGTAAATTATCCATATATCATAAATATCAGGCTCGCCATGCATCATTCAATCTCATATAGGCCTTCAGAGTCTTGGCGCGGCTCAGATTGGGAGTATTTCAAATACTAACCTGCATCTCAATCATAAATCATATCTTGACTCGAAATGCAGTTTCCCAGAATGAAAACAAGTATCAGTACTCTAGAAGCCATACGTTTAGCAAGTCCGATCATCAAATCTTGTAGCTCAATTTGAAAAATTGCCACATCCAGCGTTTTTACCTATGCAACCAGGAAAATTCATTGAACGACTCGCTTATTATACGTACGTGCTGTAAAACATCCATATAATGTACAATCGCACTACTTTAATACTATTTGAGGCTTATGCGTAATAAATACCTGCAACTCGTCGAGAGGCGCAGCTGATCCTGATGGAAAATTAATACCTAAAATTAATTGTACTATTACTTTATGAATAGTATCTCAAAGATGTGAATTAGCACTTAGCCTTCAACTCTATAAAGTTCTAGCGGAGAAAAAAAAAATATATAAAATCAATTCACGGAAGGTACAATGCATTAATGGTAATGATAATTGGTGAATACTGCATTATTTGTAAGTTTCGGGCGCTTTCCTCTGCGTACACATATCCACAACGTACGAAACCGTATTATCGAACTCTGTTTGTAGGCCATAATTTTGAACGTGCCTCCGCTACCTTTATTTTGGCACGAGGTGAGAAATAGGTGATCACCTATCTCTTTATAACGTTCAGCTTCTTACTGCAATGTCAATCGAATTTTCGTCCAATCGAGTAAATGACAGATGATTTGTTTAAATTTTATGTGCCGCCGAATATCCAACCTTTCGTGGAATGACACGGTACGAATATCACCCGGAGAGACAGGAGCTGACCGAAGCCTACGCCGAGATTGTTGGAATACCATTTCGAACTCTCGACCAGAACCAGAGATCTTCGAGGAGAATCATCGCCGAATGGTAAACCGGCGTCGTATCAGATTTCAGTTGTCTATCGTTTTATACTGTAGTGATCAGAATATCAAATAAATGGAAGCAGCTAGCGAGCAATCGTAACACAGTCTATTCGTATATCAGGTGCCACCGGACATTCAACCGCCGGCGCGGAGCGTCTATCCGACTGTTCGCCAGAGACCGGCGCCAAGGAAGGCCTGCGCTGTGATAGTTGGAATTCCGTTCCGTCCTCCGACCCAGAACCGGAGATATTTGACGGAAATCATCGTTCGATCGGCACACCGTTTCGTATTGTAGAGAATAGTATAATGAATAAGGGTACGAATGAGCGGGTACAGAAACGTTTATCTGGACCAAGAGAGGAGCAAGATTCGCCAGAGCGCATGATACTTAGTTTCGATCTATCCGAGGTCTATATCGAGAGTATATACGAACGAAATACGGACGCGATATATCTGAGTCCGATGTAGCATATCATCTTCATTACAAGAATTCAGCGGTCTCGTGTTCCTTAGTAGGTATCGGAAGCCAGAGGGTAGTTGAAACTGATTAATGATCTCTTATACTTCTGTAAACAGCTTGTAGTCTGGTCTATTCTTCATCGACGGCTAGAATTAAGCGCCGAGTGTTTGTCTGAAGAATCGTGTTCGTTAGTTCTACATTCATCTGAGATTAGAGTATACACGAAAAGAACATCTACAATGTACAAAAACAGCCACCGAGTGCCACGGTATTTCACCTGGCAAAACATATGAGAAAATAGATCGATAGGTAATAACAAGACTCTGGAATTATTGAATCATTCGACAAACGAAAAACAAAAACCTATCGCAGGTGCAGTTGATAACATTGTTCGTATAGTTGGTTATAAAAATAACGAAGATAATAAATTGGCGGATACGACCCCATACGAGGTCGAGAAATTTGGTAAATTTTTTATGTACATAAATAAATTTGCAACCTCTTCGAATATCGAGAAATCTGACCAGTTTAGCAGTTTTCAGAAGATTTGCAATGACACAAATTTTGGTGTCTACGACCTGATGCCGTCATTTTCGGAAAATAATCCTAAAATAAAGAAATGTTCGGCTGTTTTCCAATATCTATAAATTTTTGCGTTCCCAATGTTTCCCAAATGAACGAAGAAAAACAAAAACTGCCACTGTCGACTTCCTCCCATTAAGGCCCGGTTCCACAATCCAAGGTGAAAATTTAAACCTCGGTTAAACCGCTAAAGATTGCTTGCCATTGGCGGAACTTAGCTTTAAACCAAATTTAAGTCTTAAACCACGGTTAAACTCGAATTGTGGAACCGGGCCTAATGCATGTAATAATAATGATAATGATCATAGTAATAATAATAATTAGTACATTGAGTTTGATACAAAGAGGAGTCCTTGTTTTAATAGTTGTGATTTTTATTATGTTTCAATAACTACTTTGAAAAGTTTGAAATAAACACACATTGTTCATAGGTTGGATTACATTTGGTGTAATTTATATAAAAAAAAGAATCCTTGTTAAGATAATTACGAATTGGACCCTGCGACGACACACCGCCGTCTGTCACGGAATAGTTGGAATTTTTCAGATCCGTCAAAATTTGGTATTCGTCTTCCGGCGTAGGTATTATTTGATCGTAGAATTTGTCCCATCATTTCTGGCTCGATAACTGATTTAGCATTAATTAATATCTCAACCACGCCTATTAATATGTGCAATTGTTATTTTATACCTTCACTCTATGTTATTTCGCTATATTACTTTGAATTGTTATAATTGGTTCCAAGAATGAATACAAGGTATATTGTAAAGAATAATACGAACGGTGTTATCATTTTGATCCCAAATTTATTGGATGATTCATTTTATATATTACATGGATTATGAGTTTCGTAAACGTTACATACGGCTCTTCGTTCGGCATGTAAATGGAAATCATAATAACTAACTTCATTAATAACACACATCACCTTATAACATATATATTATGTGATTTGAGCTCAATATATAATTGCTTCGCTGAAATCCTCGATCGGCAACGATTACCCAAATTCACATGAATGTGGTTACTACCATGAATTGACGAAGAAAGTGTAGTAACATGCATTGTGAATAATTCGTTCATAATGAAAGAATGATGTCCGGATGCTTGTATCACTTGAGCCCCCTCGCCTCTCACAATAGAATTATTATAAACAATAATGACTATTAATAGTACATGAGGGATTTCACGTGGAGCGGGTCACTTCAGGGCCGCGCCACCTTTGATTTCACTTTTGTTTGAGTAATTTTTAGTGCGCAATTTCTTTTATGGTAAAATTTTACAGATCATGTTCAAAATTTCAATTTATCGTAAAATAAATCATCAAAAATTTAATTATTCTCACGCATGCTATGGCCAATGAAAATCTAATTTGGACGTTACTATACACATATTGAAATCTAAATATTTTTCGTTTTTCATTCCATTTCATTATTCAATATAAATAAAATACTCGCAATCTGCGATGATAATTCTCTTCTATATCTGCAGCGTTGAGACGATATGTATTGTGTTTTCGAAAATACCGAAAACAATGCGCAATTGTTAACAACATTGTAAAGGGATTGTGGATGGGTGGTGTCGTCCCCCGCCCACCTGCCGCGTCGTTGCTTACACGCTTTTGTTACAATAGGATACGCTTGCACAATCAAGCGTGAGACGTTGCTCAGAGTAGTCACCACATCATCGTTTCTCCTCAATCGCAGACTATTCGTTACAGTGGCAAGACGTCTATCTCCGATTTTATTGGCAATTTTTGAATACTGAATACTGATATACTCTGTTCTCATTCCATTTGATTTTATTTTCATTTCCTTATTTAATTTATTTCTCCATTTTATTGTTCATTGATCATTATTCATCAATTATAATGTCTAAGCGTAAGTGCTACTACAAAGGGTGTCAGGGAATTTCCGAAGGTGTTAGTGCTAGTTTCTTCAGATTTCTCGTTAACGATAAAGATTGGTATGTAAAAGTTCTTACGTTTGGAAGTATAAAACTTGTAATAGATAAAGTAATCGATACACTTGCATTGTATACGCTCGAATGATTTTCTCTTAAAAACTGTGGCATATACAGATCGATGAACTATTATCGGGCCGAAAATTCGGTGCACGTGGGTTTGAAGCTCGATATCTCTGCTGAAAAAAATCATAGAACTTCGCATCATACAGTTTCTGAACGCGTCGAATATTCTACGTCCAGCTATCACAGGCATAACTGCTGCTAAATTTGCGCAGCAGAATATAGCTAGTTGTGTTGAAAAACGTAGGTTTTGCCGACTTTTGCACGGCGCTCAATTTCACCTCACCCCAGTTCCGTCGGAAATGCCGATAAAATTTTCAAATATTTCACACCCAATCCTCAGGATCTTGCAAATACAACGCTATGTGAAAAATTGCAATATGTTCGAAGTTATGGCAGGTACGAACAATAATCGGACAAATCGTGAATCCCTCGTGCACCGATTTTTCGACCCGTATGTTCATAGATATTTTTCCCATAACAGGGGTTTGGAACGGATACTTCGTAGCGGCAGTGATGACGGGTTCCAAGATCTTCCTACTTCGAGGCTTAGGGAGAAACGTATCTTCATTTTTCGTTGGATGCTTTTCAAATCTCTTCTCGAAAAAAAGTTAAATAGAAATGCGCTTCCTTTGAACTCGAGAAATTGAGAATAGGTTTGACGAATTAATTAACGCGACAGATTTGCCACCAAATTCTTCCGACAATCAAGGACCTTCGGATACGACATTTTCCAAGACAATACTCGACACCGACGCCACTAGAGACGTAACAATGATTACGGACGAAACTGCCACAGCAACAACGATGACAGGATGGACAAGCAAAGAACGTTATCTGAATTCTCGCAGCAGACTTACCATTAGCAATCAGAACGAAAGACGGATTCGTAATTTGAAATTGAAACTTAGGCGTAGCACTAATTCCCAAAGTAGGGTGAATAGAAGAAATGTTGCATTTCCTACAGGTTTAGAAGGCGCTCCTCTAACTTTTGTAAAATGTCAGCTTCGTGTGGGGAAAAAAGTTGGTCAGTGGTCGGAAGAAGAGAAAGAGTTAGGTCTAGCGTTGTTCTATAGGTCTCCAAAATCGTACAAAGCTATGTTAAGAATGGGTTTCAAATTGCCGAGTGTTCGTAGAATTAGGTACTGGGTTAACACTTTGGATCTTAAGCCAGGGATTTCGAGTGAGCTGTTCAGTAAACTAGCAAGTGCGGTAGCGACGATGGATACGCGGGAAAAACAATGCGTTTTAATGTTTGATCAGATGACGATAAAGAAGTGGTTAAATTATAATAGGAAATTTGATTGCATAGAAGCTTTTGAGGATCTCGGAGAGTTAGGCAGACGTGATAAATTAGCTTCACACGCGTTAGTATTCATGGTTAGACGTTTGACATATAGTTGGAAAATGCCGGTAGCTTATTATTCATCAGCAGGTCCAGTAACCGCGGTGAAATTACTTCAACTGTTTAAAAGCATGATAGATTCTTTGAGTAAGTTGGGGTTACAAGTTAGAGGTTTCGCTTGCGATCAGGGTGGGCCGGATCAAAAATTATTTCGTATGTTAGGAATCAATGAGGAATCAATTTTTCAAGGCGTTTCCAAAGCAAAATCGGGCTCCCTTAGGTAATCTCGGTGCAGCTTCTGAAAAATATTGGCAGGTCGCGTCAGTTCATTTGCGGCTTTTTTTAAAATATTATTCGGAAATAGGTCACGTATACAATGTCGTTGAGTTGTTAGTTAAAAGAATTACGAGTCAGGATAAGAATTGGTTCAGGGATAGTTGTCGCAATCATAGGATTTTTTTGCTCCGCAGTCTGTTAATTTCTCGACTAGTTAGAGGGTTACAGTGGTATTCGAATCAAGCTCGCGAGTTTGGGAAACGTAGTGCTGCAGAAAGTTTGGGTTGTGATTCATCAATAAAGAAATTTAGGGGTAATTGAATTCATTCCATTTTTTCGATTAGAAATCGTGAGAGGCGAGGGGATTCACGTGAACCAAGCACCCCGACAACATCCTTTTCTTAAATCATTCTCATTACATTATCATCAATTAATATGGTAGTAGGCCTACTGGGGATCCTGCCATGTGAAATAATGGGAAACGAATTTGTCGCAGTACCTCATGGGTGATTCAGAAAACTGCGAGTCGTGCGAATTATTGCAATCTGCATCGCTATCGCAATTCATCACTGCGGGGAATTTTTGATAATTCCAGCTGCAATATTATGGCGCGGAAATTCTGAATACTCCAGTTTTTGGCGAATAAACAATTAAAATGTTAATATTTTTTGCGTCTTTTCATTTTACGATGAAAAGCTTGAAGTTTTTCCGCGTAAAACGAGACAAGAAATTTTGTTGCAGGATCAATAATAACCGAGTTATCGATTTTTCAATCGATCCGCATGCCAATTTTCAACGCGGGCCGCCGCGCCGCGCCGGAGTAGAATCATCTTACATTAGATTTTTCCAAGCAGCAGTGACGAATTTAAAGCACCGTCGTCAGTGTAAAGATTGGATGTATTGTATGGCGTTTACACGTAACTGTTGCATGAGTTGGTAAGCGACCGTGGCGCTCCATGTAGCGGGCAGCCAACTGAGCACGCCGGTGGCACACCAAGTTGTTGGGCGGGAAGCTCGGCTCATCGGTGCGTGCGTTCATGCGTTGCGTCTCATATACACGCCGGTACGAGGCGAGATCGAGTATAACAGCGGAGAGTCATTTGAAATGAATCGTACTTTTTAGTACGGGAGAGGATACTCCAAGTAACCTTAGTAATAACTGAGATAGGAATAAGTTTGGAAGTAAAGTAGCGGATAGTGAATACGTAAAAGGCGAGAAGAACGGAGTGATTTCCGATGCCCGTTTCGGCGCGCTCGCCGTGGGAGAGTACGTGGTGCGGGGATAGCGGAGTCGCGTCGAGTGTGACGGGACTCGGTCGTACCTCAAACGAATGTTAGCGGGTGGTTGCGTTTCGTTGTTCTCACGTGTGTTTTATCGCCGCAGATCGTGCACTATGTCAGCGGGAGCTGAGGCGGAGACGGAGGGGGCTGTGGCGAGGATGGCGCCGACGCCGCGCGAGAATTCCCATCCAGATGCGTGGGCGTGCGGCTTGGCGTCAAGGGGGGTGTTCACCCAACAGGTGAGTGTTATTAACGGTTGCAGAGTGATACCCCGGCCCGGAGAGTCCGCGAATGATGACCGACCGTCCGTTCCCGCAGATTCCTCGGGGATTCACTCCATCGTGGGTCGGAGATCCATGGCTCGAGGTGGTGGACCCGGCACCCGAGACGTCGGAGCTGTCGGAGCAATTCGACGCCCGCTTTTTCGGCGGGACGCTCCACCATGTCAGAGTAAGATGGAGCGGCCCCGGCATGACCCGGTAAGCGATCGCGCAGGGGTAGGGGCTGCGGGGGGATGATCGTTGCGAAGGATCGATGACGGTATTGCGACTCTGCAGGGCCGCGGGGCACACGAGACCCAATGACCTGCGACGAGGCCGACGGGGGGCCACGATTCAGCTGAGCGCTCCCCTGTTGGATCAGCTGCCTCGGGCCGAGCTGGTCAGAATTCTGCTGGTGAGTAAAAGCCCGATATCCCGGACCCGCTCCAACGGCGACGTACGATAGACCTTGATCCGTGTCGCTTGCTTGTTTCAGCACGAGATGATCCACGCCCACCTTTACGTAACAGGCAGAGAGGACCGGGCCGACGTTCCGGGAGGAGGCGGAGCGCGTCGGCCGGCTGTCCGGCCTGCAGATAACGGCAAGTCGCGTCCGAGCACGTTTTCGTCTCGCTCGTCGTCCGCCGCGCGAGTACAACGGTGCGAGATAACCGCCGTCGACCGTTCTTCTTATTGCATGCCACGCACGAGTACGCGCGGGAAGCAGAGGTCCTGACTCCGCATTGGTGGCGGTGTGACGGTCCCTGCCGTAACCAAGGGCCGCTGTGGGGCTTCGTGAAGAGGTCGGTCAGACGAGCCCCCGGTAAGGTGGACGGCTGGTGGCGTGGGTACCGGGAGTCGTGCTGGGGCCGCTACCGACCCACGACCGAGGACAAGGAGCCGCCCTTTCTCGACGGCCTCGATCGGGGATGAGATGTCGGCTTTATTTTTCCTAGTTCCTTCTTTCGAATGCATGTATGTATATCCGTATGTTCTTGATTTATTTTCATTTTTCGTATCCGGCGGAAGCCGGTTTTCTCTGGTCCTTCTTTCGGAATCGGATTCTTCTTCTCTAGGCGTCGATGCTCGATGGACTCGATCGCAAATGATATATATACATATATATCCTGAAAAAATTATACACGTTTCGGAACTAAATGCAGATTTGAATTTAAAAATTATAGATTTATTTATTCATTCATTTATTATTCTTCCATAGGATTCGCTTTCATATAGTCTAAACATCATAAAATGCATAGTTCTTTAATTTCTCTGTAGACATGTAGGTAGATTCTAAAGCTCTTACGCAGACGGTTACGTTAGTCTTTGTATACATTAATGTTTGTCGAGATTACCCAGCATTGCTGGACATTTCATTCTCATGGAAAAATCTAAATTAAGTTACAGTCGGTATTTAAATGAAAATAAAAATGCACAAACATTTTCTCTTATATTATAGATACATACGAAAATGCTCTCGTGCGCATCGAAACGCTGAAAAAATCGGCTCACGCCTACACGACGGACACTGATACAGACCCATTGACTAAATCACAAAAGACGACCGAAAAAATAATGAAGAAATCGGCCAAAGAACTCTTTGACATTCCAGAAGTCGAAGAGTTAAACGATGACTGGGAGTCGGAGTTTGGTAGTATGTTTCGATGTGTTATATTATTATCAATATCATTTTGTATTGATTTTAAATCTTACTATTATGTTAATTAATAAACCTATTATATTGAGCTCATACATTTATTCATTTATTTATTTATTCTCTAGATCAAGATGCGGCTGGTCAATTTAATTCTTCTGAATTGTCGAACGACTCAGAGTCAGTCAGTTCAAAAATTTTGGGCAATGAGAAGCAACTTCGACGAAGACCCATATCTAAACAGACAAATTTCAAGGCTCGTAAGCCAATATCAGACATGTCGTCGGATGAAGAGAACGTACTGCCAAAAGTCATTATAGTATCAAGAGGTAGGAATTAGTTGAAACGTTCCATGGCTATTATATAATTTCACCAATTTATATCAATCAGACAAAAGCAAAAAAAAAGAAAAAAATAAACTTGCTAATAACCTGAAGAGAGTCTGAACAGTACCAAAAAATTATTAATTTTGCTGCATGAATGAGTCGCACACCTCAGAGGTAACATAGGACCCCCCCCCCCCCCCCCCCCTCTCGCCCTTCCTCCCTCCGCAGCATCACGTTTTCTACCTTAGTTTTGTAATAAATTTTGGCTTATGACGGCAATAATAATCACGAGCGAGCGGCGTGCGTGGAAAAATCTGCTGACGCAGGTGGTGCAAAACTTAAAGGATGCACATCAAGTGCACAGGTCGGCGATACTGCCAATAAGTTGCCGAACAAACATGGCTCGCAAGGTTTGTTTCATCTTTATATTCATCATTCATTTCTCTATCGATTCATCATGTAATTTTAGAAAATTCATGCTGCACATAGTCGACAACGGTGAAAAATGTGATACATATTTTTCAGATACTCTCTTTATACTAGAAGAGCTTTCGCGTCTCAGAGTGCGTCTCAGCACAGCTATACACGCTGATACAGCTTCAATCAATGCGCTCCGCGACAAACTGACGGTGAATAATATGGTGCAGTCTACGAAGATAACTGTCGAGCAAGTCGACCAAGCAAATCAACTCGATTTGCCATTTAAATCTGTGGACAAATTTCAAATATTTGAACGCAAGCTCAAACATGATAAGGATGTGAACCAAGTTTTGGTGAGCTTCTCCTAATTTTCCTTTTATCTCTATTGTCTATGTTTATTGTTCTCGCTCGCTACGCTCGCTCGTGATTCGTAGCAATTGTGCTCGCTCGCTCGCCCGTGGTATTCATTCAGAAGCCTTTGCGGCCGTGGACATATTAACTCACCAAAATTTCATCGTTATCGGATGGATGGTACAGGAAATTTTTCCCATTCAAATGACACAGGAAATGTTCTCGTGGCAGACTTCGATTTCTATATCTCAAGAGCTGATCTACTCAGCATGATTCTACATAGCTACTTTTGTTCAAAATTGAACGCTCTACAAAAAAGGTCTCTTGGTCTTTTTCGATAAATTCAACCATTGCCAAGTTGGTTATTGGTTAATTACCATTGATAGCCAAAACCCAACTTGGAAATAGTCCGATTTATCGAAAAAGACTATGAGACCTTTTTTGTTGAGCGTTCAATTTCGAACAAAAGTAGCTATGTAGAATCATCCTGAGTAGATCAGTTCTTGAGATACAAAAATCGAAATTTGTCACGAGAACATTTCCTGTGTCATTTGAATGGTAAAAATTCAACGATCGAGAGGAAGTACTTAAAATTGAAATTAAGGGCTCAAATTTTGAGGGGATTTTTTGTTTGGATGCGAGAAACCAAATTTTTATGTGTCCGCGAAAAAAAAAATTGTTCATTTCAAATAAAGCACCCTAATATAGAGCTTCCTAAACATTCGAATATGAAGATTATCAGAAAACTGAAAATTGGTCATTACCATGATTTGATGCATTCTGGAATGTTTTATAGATCTCGTCGTTGAAGCAGCTCTTAGATCGCAACAACAACGTAACACAGAGCGTTACAAATATTCTAAGGACATTTTTCACGCAGGATATGGTGACTGGTTTCACCACACAAAAAAAAGTCGAAGGAAAAATGTGGCCGAAAGAAACAAATTTTGGAAGTTGCATGATAGGTATTTTTTGCAAGCTGTTCGGAATATTTTTTGTTGTGTTTCCATGACACGTAATACACATGAACTATAATTATTCGATTTATTTACAGCTGCGCTTACAGACTTCCATACTCAGCAAGTTGGAACTCCAATTAATGCAGACGCTGCATTAAAAGCTGCAGGGAGTGCCATATCTAATGCCAAAGACTGGGATGGGCGCAAAGTACGCCTTCCAAAAAACGTCAACGCGTAGTTGTATAGCTTCCACTCTGTGTGTTGAAAAAGCAGCGTTTCTATGCCGTCAAACTGTACTTCGTTTAAAAATTAATATTTTATCTCATTAATAATTTTAAGATTGTTATCCTTCAAAGCGTTCACTTTGCTATGAAAATTGCATACTGCATTTCATTTTTTAATTAATATTTTATTTAACAAAAAATGTATATATATGAATGGTATTTACTAAATAAATATCATAATTACATGAATCATAATAATTTCGCCGTTTGCATTTTATTGGAGCCTGTAACAACCCGTGAGCCTTCTACGATTCCTGAATGATTCGATCGGGAGTCTACTTAGAGTCACTGAGGGATCCGGTTCTATATCCCCATTGGGATCCAGTTTACGGATCTGACGTTTAGCCTTCGAATCTGATCCGATATCGGACTAGATCCCAATCGTGAGCCCGGCATGCGAGCCAGAATCCAGCTGTATCCCTGTCGAAATTTCTGCATGGGCGCGGGACGCCCTTCCCGTCCGTGAACCTGATGTTGGATTCGCGGCTGCTCCGGCCGAATCGGAGTTTCACCCGTTAGGCGCGAGGTTAAGAAACTCGGTCATAGCCATGCACGAGTATTTGAACGCGGCGGCGGTGCATGGTCTAGGGGCACGGTTCGAGGTTGTCGCGCGACTGTCGGGCCGGCCGTACGGGGAGCCGGGTGGATGACTCGGAGGAGGACGAGGACGACGGGCGGGTATCGCGCGACGCGAGGATGGCTGCGATGGTCGCGGAGGCCACGTCGTCGCCCTTCAGATTCGTCGGCGCCATGACGGCTGGGAAGGGGAGGTGGGGGGGGGGGGGGGGGGGGTTTGTGGTGGTCGGGGGATTCCATGCCAGGGCACGCCGCGCGTCAAACGAGCTGCTATGCCGGCTACCGGAGGACGAAGGGCACGAAATCGCGTTGATGACGGGCCCGGCGTTTGCCCGGGCGTACGCGGCCGACGTTCTGCTGGGCCGGTGGCTTTAAGGCGCCCACCAGCGTACCGACTGGGCTACCCTGCGGGCCGCCGCTTCCAGCGGACGCGAGCGATACGGCTGGCCGACGACGCCACCGCTGGCAACGGAGGAAGAGACAAGAGCCACGTGCGCGTGCCCAACAAATAACTTCGCAAGGGCGTACACTCTCATCGCGAACAACGCCGCCACGATGGACCGGCCGACGGAGACGCGGCAGATCGCGCTCTACGAGTCCACGCGTTTCCGGGCTGCGGTGCTGCTCCGCCTGCACGGGCTGTGGGCGCGCAGGTACGGCGGGCTGATGGCGTCACGGGAGAGCGCGTTCGGCGCTCCTGCGGCCGTGTTCCTCGAGCGCAACTTCGCGATGAGCAAAGAACGCGCGTACGTCAAGTCATATGGGCGCCCAAGGATTTCGCCGGTTCGCTGCTTCGTCCTCGTACGGGCTTCGGTACCATGGCGCTCTGCGCGGTAACGAGCGTGGGCAAGGAACTCAGGGAGGAACTGCGGCATCATATACGAGATAAGGTCCAAGGTGTTTCCTGGGGAATTTTTCGACCCGTCGATTCGTGGCTACGAATAGTGCAGGGTTGTGTCCGTTGGGAAGGCCGTGCAGAAATTGATGCGAATAAGAAACGTCAATTACGGTCGCTGCATTCTAGGTGAGACGGCGATGGAACGTCTCATGTTTCCCTAGCTAGCGATGCGTTTATAAGCTTACCGACTCCTAGATACCGAGGCGTTATTGAGCCCACTCCTATCCTATAGATCTAAAACTCGTTAACTTAACCAACATTGTACCATACATTGAATAAATCATATTTTTACCGAGTTGTTCATGGACTATGCTGTATTTTAATGGATCAATCAAAATCCCACTGAACCCCACTGTCCGAGTTGCACTGTAAGAACCTTGGTGAAACTCTCGAGCATTCGCATCGGGACAACTCGGAATCGTAATAGCAACCGGATCCCGTCTAGGCGACTTACGACGGTTACATTTTACTGCCTAGTCGCCGATATCGGCTCCAATTATTAAAAGGGGATTATGCCACCGGCGAGAGTGGCGCACAATGACCGGCGAATGGATAGAAGGTAAAAACGGTACTGGGGGCAAAGAGTATAGGATAGAGTGGAAGCTGCCATAAGGCCGCAATGTAAATTGGGGATATACGAGTTTCAGCGCTGTCTGTCGAGTGGGACTCCAAACATTCTAAAAAGGCGGTCCATTCAAAAAGGAATGTTCTGCCACGCCCACTCAACGTACATAACCTAACAAAATAAGGCATGGGAAACAAATCTTAAAAACACAAATTGCGTGATAAATTTTTTTATTAATCATGAAAAACTTGAATAAAACTAAATGTATTACAAATTTATACATCGATATACTATTACATTACAAATATGTATTACACATGTATTACAAATCTATATGTATATATCGATACAGTATTACATTACATAAATTCCGTCATTTTCTTTTTTTCTTTGTTATTTGTCGTGACATTACTATTTTCCACGCTTACAACTCTATTTGAGTGTTTGTTTTTCGCTAATGCTCGTCTCATGAATCTTGCTTCCCAATAGCAACGAATTCTGATGTACGTATTAATGAATACATTCGTGGCTTCTGGGGAGCATAATTTGAACAAAGGCACTCTTGACGCAGTATTTCATTTATTTCATTAGAAATACCTTTAAAATGTAGCAGACTTTTGATAATCATTTGAAATTTCTCATCGGATCCCATTTCAACACAACATTAAAAAGTGTTTCAGTGGAATACTTAAGGCCGTTTATATTCGCATAGTTTTTCATTATGGTAAACAATTTATAATCATTATAAGCCACAGAGGAATCTGGCAAAGATTGACCTGGTGATATGGTTGGAACAGATTGTGGTAATAGCAAGGGCCTAGGAAATTTTTTACGGATGAACCTTGGTTCAAAATGGTCTGAGCAAATACGTAAGTGAGTCGGACTGCCTGGGACTTGGGTGAACTCTTGCCATTTTTGCCGCCTGTAAACGAGTAATGGTAGAGTTAATGAATAATACTTTATTCAAGGCTGAGTACGAAATCTCAGTCGTCTCTCTACTTCAATAACATGAATCTTCGATGATTCCATTCATAACCTAGAATTATGAATTTTTTTTTTAACTTACAATTCCGAATTTTTTGGTTGTCGAAAGAAATGGTGGTTTTTGTCTTCTTTTGCACTCCTGCCGCACCCTTTTACGTGACATCGAACCATTTTTTATTTGATCTTGAGCTCACAACAACTTTTCACCTTTCTTGAATTATTACGTCTCTTGCAATATGCTTTCGAAAATGGCGACGCTATTGTTTGGAACCGATGGTCGACGCTAGGACAAGGGGCTGGAGAGGTAGAGAGGGGTGAATAGTTCGAGTCCCACTCGTGACAGCGCTGTGTAACGTATATCCCCAGCTTCCACTCTATCCTATACTCTTTGACTGGGGGGTAGCATACACGTGGGGGTTGAGGGGCGAGGGGAGCCTAAAGCTTAAGCCAAACCAGTAGATGGGGTCTTGTTAGGTGGCGCCGCCGTATGGTGTGAGCTCCAAACTGCCGTTGACTAGGGAATGCACGCAATACAAAAATCCAAGTTATACAGTAGGAGTGAAAAATAAAGACGGGAAACCATGATTCTGTATTGACTTCAGGAAACTCAATGATGTTGCTGGAAAAGACGCGTACCCACTGCCCCAAATTAACGCTACGCTAGACGAACTCCGAGGGGCCAAATACCTATCAGCACTATATACCGAGAGAGTTTCTTGAAACCTCACGGTCGAAGCGCGCGAATTTCGACGTGCTATTTTCTGATTGGCTGACAAAATGCCAGTTGACGCGCACTGACGTACGTTAACTCCCTAGAACCGGCTGATAGGTGTCAGTTCACGAGAGGTTATGTTCGTTGCTTTGTAACGGACGTGAGACGCATGAGCTAGAGTTAGTTAAAATTAGCGTTGCTCAAATATTGAACTTGAAATGTTTATTAAAAATCAAACAATGCACATCTTTCAAGTTGTGAACTGTGCTAATTATCTCTATCTGCGAAAGATTGTGTCTTTTCCTTTGGAGTCGGAGCTAATTCAAGCTGAAAAAACTCATGCACATCGGAAAATGCGCCCGTTGACACATACTCAAATAATGCTGATCAGTTTAAAGTGAAAAATAACGCAAGCGAAACAACAGGTTGTATTGTTTAATGAAGACTGGATAAAATTATATCAGGTAGGTTGAAACATGTTAAATACGCGCGTTTCAAGTTTATTCGGTCAAACCAACAAATAATAGTGTGGTACAGTACATTTTTATGTAAGAATTCAATAATAAGTACTAATAAACTATCCCAACAGATTGATGAGAAGCGCCAATATTAATATCCTGCGGCCCTATTCCAGTGGAGAATAATTGTATCGATTCATTCTGTGTGGAATCTGGTGGAGCAATAACAAATTATTTCTTCACTACCATAAATAAACTAGCAGAGATGAAGAAGATATGATGCGAATAGTTCAAGTTTAGTGAACTGAATTTTGATGAACGAAATGCATTACCGATGTCGAGGGGAGACTTTTGAAGAACTTTTGAATAAAATGGACTTTCTATTTTTCAAGAGAAGACGTTACTGAGATTGAAAATTTCGCAATTTTATTTCGATTATTTTCTGATTTGATGTTAATCTTCTTTGAAACAAGGATAATCGGACCCTCAGAGTGAAAATTGAATCAGAAATACAGGAGTTATTCAGCGTTAAATGTAGAGAATTCAGAATTTTTAAACGACCCTTGCAAAACGAATATCATTCCAGGACATTCGTGTTTTAGAATGATGTTTAGAACACTGAGATAACAATTCTCCGGTGCGGGACTTAAGATTGGGTCTGTGATTCCTGAACACCAGCCAAAAATCGATATTCTCAGAGTTTTCGTTAGTGATTTTCCTCATAAAATCGGATTTTGGCTGTTTCTCAGGAAGTAAAGGCTCAATCTTAAATCCGATACTCAAACATCTTCATCAGTGTTGTAAATATCAGCCTAAAACCTGAATGCCCTTCAATAATATTCGAGACCCAAAGAGTATTTTGAAATTCTTGATGTTCTACATGTGACACAGAATGATTCCAGCACTCCTGATTGGATTTTCAATCTTGAGGTTGATATTCTCTTCGTTTCAAACAGATAGTTAACATGAAATCCTGAAATAACTTTGAAAGATTACAATATTTATATCACAATTAGTATGGTCTTTCCCCAAGTGGTTAAAAATAGTTAAAGCAAAAAGTCATTTCACCGGTTGTCAGATTATGGTAGTCTGTAAATGGAAAAATAATGCCAACCCGCTGTGATATGCAGGATTTTTGTAAAAGGTTCCTTGCGCATAAACTTTCATTGTACAGGACAGGCGTTATTTTTTGATGTACATACGGCCAGAATTTGGAAATTTGTGCAAGGATCTGTTTCATGTGACTATCATTAGCCTTTTTTCGAATTTCTATAAAGTTTCTCCTCAACAAGAACGTCAGTCGTGAGGCATTATTGTAGAAATCTATGTAGATCTTCAGACTGACTCAAATCGACTCGAAGATTTCTTTTGATGATGAGTCAAACGATTGTGGCTGTCCGATACGAAGGAGGGAGTGTTCCAAACTGATGAGGTTGATGTCAAGGCTGGTGATCCGTACGGAACGTACATGGTGCAGCTACCCTGAAGTACAGAGGGGTTAATCTCTATCTACGTTGGCACGACGGAGCCCATCTGTTCAGCATTGACCGTGGATGAAGCTGTTGTTGGAATACTACAAGATTTAATAACGGGAAGTTGAATTGCATTAACTTTTACACAAATTTCACATTCGTTTTGCAAAATTCAGTATTTTGATTGCCATTGGATTTTTTTTTTTTTTTACAGCGATGTGTGTGTGTTTCCAAGAAAATGAGGCTTAAGGGAAGTATGATTTTTAGAACCGTTTCAAAAATTTTTGTTGATTGAATGATAATTATTACCTTGAAGTTTCAGATGCTCAGCAGTTTGAAATGAGATAGCTCGAACAGCTTAAAACCAGAAAGGATGTTTTCGACTTAAGGCACGGTAGACGATACTGCAACGGAGAACTGCGATGCAGAGGTCAAAAACAGACGACTCGCCACGGCTCTTTCACTTCCACGAGAAGAAATCACACACCATTTATTTTAAGTTATTTAATTGTAAATTCGATAAGAAGTTTTGCTGACATTTATTGAATAAACTCGAAATTGAACTAAAGAATTCATCTTCACATACCTGATTCTCCGCATCTGCTGTTTTATGTTAGATTTTAACTTTTTCAAGTCAACTCATGGACTTTGAATACCTGACACACAGACCTGACTGAGATTTTTTATTTTTTCGACTTAAGACGATTGTGACAAAAAATCAATTGTTGTCGAACTTCCAGTGACTAGATTTCTCGATCGACGGAATTTAGTTCATTTTCATTTTCAACACACTCGAAATAACAAAAATAATCATTCTCGTTCAAACGAAAATAGCAGAGGTCACTGATTAATCGCTTCCAATTATTCGATCAATTCGTAATAACCATCAGTAGCACAATCTTCAAGGGCTGCTAATTACGCTACGGCAAACGTAACATAACCTCTCGACATTTCATAGCCAGCGGTCTGCAATAGCAGACGCGATTCGCAATTCAATCATCTTAGTAAGATTTTGACGAAGTTGGCCGCCTGTACAGACTCGGCGCCGGCGCAGTCTGAGCGGGAGGTATCAAGCAACTCTCTCGGTATATGGGATTACCTTTCTATTGGTAATGTCAACCTCTATTGTCGGTAAGTTATCCGTGATGGATTGAATGACTGTTTATATATTACCATCCGCGCACAGCTGGGATGGTAATAGCCGCGGCAGAAGAAGCACTGCATGGACTTACACTTCTTACAAGCCTTGGAGGCAGGTGAGGGGGGTGTACCCTGACTACCCGGAACACTGCTCGAAGTTTTCGAAATAGCTCCATTCGAGTCCATCGCCGAAGAAAATAAACACTTCCAAATAAGAAATAAGAGCGAAATTATGCAGAGTAAGCAGAGAGATACTAGCGTATAGATGTGACACACAGGTGAGCAAGTTAGCCGAACGGCAGAGTCAAAGTCCACGGCAGTAAGATTTTACCCGGCAGTATTTATATTTCACACCTAGACAGCCAGCTCACGGATAAGGCACGGATACTGCTCACGACACTACCGCACCGGCACACCGCAGAAACACAAAATCACCGAAAGCGCACAGACCGTAATAAAATTCAAGATCAGCAGAAAAATCCCTTGAAGCTCGCATAAGCGCGAAAAAACTGACGCAAACACGAAGAAGATCTGCCAGGTAGAACACTGACAAAAAGCAAAAATCGCGGGAGCAGAAATGACAGCCAACCGATGATTTAAAGAGACATTCAAGAGAGATCAGAGAGAGAGAGCCAGAGAGAGAGAGAGAGATCATTTTGAATAGAATTCGCCTACGGCAAATTCATGACACACCAGATCCTTCTCAGGTAACTGATGACGTTTTTAGGAGAGTTTACAGGTTGAACCGGGACTTGGCGCAGAATCTCATCGTAGAACTTCGTCCTCTGATGCCTGCTGCTCAACGGGTGACTGCAGTTGCGCTGGAGATTAAGGTAATGTAAACCGTCCTTTAATTTTACTCGTTTATATAAATTACAATGCATAACAATGTCGAATTTTTACTCAGGTACTTCGTGCGCTCCATTTTTATGGACAAGGCAGTTACCAAAAGTCTGCTGGCAGTGACAGTAACCTTGGACTTAGCCAAGCGAGCGTCAGTGGAGCCATCGAGGAGGTCAGAGGCGATCAACCGAAACGAGCTGATGACAAGATGGATCGACTTTCCATCAACTCATGAGAGTATAGTCGCAGTGATCCAGAGGTGAATAAATAATACAACTCACACATGTATAAAATAACATATATAATATATATATTTAATATATTTCAAATAACTAATAAAGTGATAATCACAGTAATAAACTTGATTAAATAATTTGTGGCTACAAACAGTTATTCTTTAATACTAATTTTTCAATGAAAATGAGTGGCAGCTTCATTCGGAGCCATCAGTTTGAAAATACGGCAATATTCTGCAAAGTAACATTATAATATATCATAACATTGAGCAAACCCACAAAATAAAATTTTTCTATTGTAGGAATTTCGCGTCAACGCCTATACCCGGTGTTTTGGGCTTCGTAGATGGCACTCACGTGGCCATCGTGATGTCCCTCAACTTGGCACGCACATATCGGCAGAATGCAAATTGTAGTATTCCAGCTTTTGTTGCTTTTTTGTTGCTAATTTGTTGCCGATATTTGGATTTTGTTGCTCCAGCGGTTTTCGAAAAATGTGTATGTTATCCAGGTTCAAGCCCAAGCTAGCAAAACACTATGATAGGAATCAAAAAGAGAAATTATCAATACCTCATATTTTGTTGCTTTTTTGTTGCTGCCAAGTTATGGACGTCAGTATGCGTACAAGTATATCGCTTGCAAGTTATTCAACGATCGCCACATACTTAACGATGAAATGACGCTGAGGCCCGCAACCTGGCCAGGCATTTTGTTGCTCGGGCAAAACACACTTTTTCGCATCGAACAACCGAGCGGTGGTTGAAATAGCACGTTCGCATTCCATTCTGCCACCTCCGGGAGGAGCAACAAATTCCCCCATCCTCCCACCTTTTCATCGAAAATATTTTGAGTTTGGTGCGAGCAATAGAAAACGCGCAATCCAATGATTGAAATCACGAGAAACCGTATAAAATCGGGAAGAATGTCCGCCTAAAATAACGTTTATTGTACGCATAAACGTATCAATACGGCTAAATGCGTTTGATAAACGTCATTTCAGGCGAACGTTCTTCCCGATTTTATACGTTCTTTCATTTTTGTGGTCATTGGGAAGGCTTAGAATGTTGTGTGAAAATTGCACCGGCAAGGAGAGTATCAGAACTTCGAGATTTGGAACAAACCCCCGGACCTGTTTACTCGGGTCAAAAGATGAGACCCATCATGTCTCGTTCTATAGAATGGGCCTTCGTTTTCTTGGTGAGGCCCAAGTTCTAGTATGATCGAGCGGTAGCTGAATATTCGAGGGGAGCTACAAAACTTTTGGATTTCTACTCAGGAGTGAACCTTCTTCATCTGATCACGATATCGTACTATCAGAAAGTGAGTTAACAGGCCAGAAAACATATTCCGCATTGATGGAAATGTTAAAATACACGACTCAAGGGTAGGCGCTGGTGAAATTCAATTTCAATTGACAAAATTGCATACGGATGATGAAAATGTAAATTGATGCATTCAATGGATCCCGCATGGAATCTTACGATTGAATCATGATCATTGAACTACTATCGGCGCGAAAATCGGGAAAATTGCGTAACACGGGTTGAAGTATTGTATTGAAACGCGGAATCTTCAATGTCTCTCCGTATAACTTTGATTTTTTCTACAAAATTTCCATCCGAGATATGGAGGTCAATTTGTCTAATAACGTCATTTTTATTGAACTTTTTTCTTGTAATATTATGAATTCAAATTATATCTGCGTAAAATAATACTCATCACGCGATTCGTCAATTCAAAGATGGAGTTCGATGGTCTGAACATACTAACCGTCGTCATGAGCAGCCTGCAAGCGAACCACGACAATGCAGTCGCGCGACTCATGTATACACTCAAAAGATGCAATTTTTTAACTGTATGTATATACATACAGGCATGCGTGCGATGTGGACTGTATACACAAGTCGCGCGACTGCATTGTCGTGGTTCGGTCAGGCTGCTCATGACGACGGGTAGTATGTTTAGACCATCGAACTTCATCTTCGGATCAACGGATAAGCGTGATGAGTAATAATTTATTACGCGAGTATAATTTGAATTTGAAATACTACAACGAAAATTATCGAGTTCACCGCGACTCGATATCTTTATCCGTTACCGAGATCATCATGATGAAGAATATAGCCTAGAACCCCCACAATTGTGTAAGACTTAAAAATTTATAAATGTGATGCTGTTCACTAGACTCCATATAGTCGACGCTGATTTTTTTCGAATTTCCTAATCGAGCAAATAACGTAACCTAAAGGATTCAAAGCTGCCTAAACAAAAAAGTTCGATGAAAATTACGTTTCTTGATAAATTCACCTCCATATGTCGGATGGAAATTTCTTTGGAAAGAATCAAAGCTGTACGGAGAGACATGGAAGATTCCGCGCTTCAATACAATACTTCAATCCGTGTTATACGATTTATATTAACTGGATACTAAACACAAGCGCCCCGATTTTTGCGCCGATAGTAGTTCAGACGAGTTCACTTAGTTTTTAAGCCTACGACGAACCTAGAAACAAATCACGCTAGTCCTCTGCCACATTAAAATAGGTCTCCGGGACCGATGCCGTTGGCTTTGATTCTGTTGGATTTGCATTCTTTACGATGAATAGTCAAAAAGTTATGGCAGGTCAAAGTAAAAAAATACTGTTCAAAAATGTCATTCTTCGCCAAGCCACCAAAATTCCAACCTATAATGAATATTTCTCTTCCGTTGTTGTAAGTTACTCGTGAAGTGTCTCGATGGGCCATGCATTTTTGTTTATATTTTATCCAACACCGGAGTATCGATATTCTATTTGTTATAGCCCGGGAACGTGTTTTCGAACAGGCTGGAAATACGAAAAACACGACTTTTCAGAGCCTAAGTTCGGACGCCTCTCACGCCGACGCTATTGACGATGGACACATGCCCTCTTGGACTTTTTTATGGGAAATCTTGTGCTCTACAAGATTTGTCATATACAATTTTGCACCATCTTCAGCTGTTTTCGTAGCACCCCCTGCGAAAGCAAATAATGCACGAACTTTTGCTCATTCTCGACGGTTTTTGCGTTAAAAAAACACGGAACCGATTTTTCCCTGCAAACTAGGATTTACACGCAGGAATTTACTTCGATTCGAAGCCAAAAAATCATCTCATTCGGCTGGCCTATTATAGCCTTTGTTCTCCAGAATGAAGCACTTAATAATTTCGTGCTTGGTTTTCAATTCATTCATATAAAAAGGAAAGGTATCCCCTGTCAAATGAAAAAAAAAAGAAGATAATAATAATAATTCGAAATTCGAGGTCAAAAATAAATATTGTGTATGGCATGATAAAAAATCTTCAAAATTGAATTCTTAGCCAACCGGCTGGTACCTCGACGAACAGGGCTTCCCGATTATAAATGCCTGTTTTTTTTGTCTGACGTATTCGAATTATTATAACTTCGCAACGAGATCTTGCATAAACTACGACCATACATAAATTTGAAGCTTAGACTTTCAACTTCAATTTCAAAGTTTTGAAAATTCGCCAGCCTCTCCAGTTGCGGAGATATCAATATGAGAATATTATCGGCGCGTTTTGAGTAGCTTCAAACCCCTGTGCCTCTCCGCGCGTATATACTGTTTATGGTGCGTCGTCGTCCGCCGAATGTAGCAGTTGCAATATTGCATTGCATAAACTCATTCCACAGAACAAATCGTCAGTCTAGACTTAGTTCTCAACGAGTGAACATCACGTTCGGGTTGAAAATTGACGTAATAAATTGGAGTTTTCGGTGATTAATTTTTTCATTAATACAAAAATGACAAAAAAGCGTGGACGCACGGCCCACACCGATGACACTGACGTGGTCCAAGCGATTATCTTATATAAGGAACGAATTTTCACAGAAGAATCAAAATTTGTTTTCAATCAAGATCCTGTGTGCGAACACATCGCCAAAAGCCTTGGACACAAACATAAAGCGTCCAGTTTGTATGCTTTCGCAGCCTGCAAAAGACACAGAATTCATGAGGAACTTGAAAAAATTGGTCTAGTTCCTCAAACAACATCGATCACGGAGACCGACTCTACAATGGACGATAGTGGAAGGAACGCGTTGTTGAATTCAAGCCACAATACAGAGGACGATCCTGATGGTTCTAGAATAAAACACTTTCAGATCCCAATACCTGCAAGTGAATTCGAAAATCTCATCGAAGATGAAACCTATGAACGACCCAGTCGTAATAAAAAAAAAGTTTACTTGCAGAAGCGCAAAGTATTCATTCCTGGAGTTTGGCAAGACTACGTTACGAAACAGATTTTTAATTCAACCAGACTACGATGCGGATTCCAGTATAAAAATCATTATTTATCGACAATGGGAACATCAGGCTCCATTAACGGTCAGATTTTACAAACGTTTTTCTGATATTTACTCTTTATCGTCGCTCGAAATGAAAATTAGGCAGTGCAGTGGGTAATAATGGAGCACCTGAAAAATTTTATCAATTTGACTAGACTTTCGGAACACGATACGATTGATTATTTGAATAATGATTTGAGCATAATCGGATATTCCTAAGAATGAGAAGCAAAAGTTGATGCTCCATGCGATAATTGATTTCAAAGAATCGACAATTGCAACTAGAACGAGCATTGGACATCACACTGCCATTTGTTATAGACGAGGCAATCACTCCCGGTATGAATATAACGACTCGATCGGCAGCACTAGAACAGTGAGTGAGAAATCGTATGTGAAACCAGCTGTTGTTGCATATATTAAACACGATATCGAAAACATTCGAATGGAGCATCAAACAATAAATCATCGTTTAATAATGACGCATTTATATTGTTTTGTTTATGTACCCTATTGCTGAAATATCAAGGTTTGCAGAATTGTCGAATTTATTGCTCCTCCCTGAAGTGGCAGGATGGAATGCGAACGGACTGTCCCAACTACCGCTCGGTTGTTCGATGCAAAAAAGTGTGTTTTGCCCGCGCAACAAAATGCCAGGCCGGGTCGCGTGCGTCAGCGTTGTTCAATCACTCGCTTCGCGACGGTGGGAGGATGGGAAAATTTGTTGCTCCTCCCGGAAGTGGCAGAACGGAATGCGAACGTGCTATTTCAACCACCGCTCGGTTGTTCGATGCGAAAAAAGTGTGTTTTGCCCGAGCAACAAAATGCCTGGCCAGGTTGCGGGCCTCAGCGTCATTTTATCGTTAATTATGTGGCGATCGTTGAATAACTTGCAAGCGATATACTTGTACGCATACTGACGTCCATAACTTGGCAGCAACAAAAAAGCAACAAAATATGAGGTATTGATAATTTCTCTTTTTGATTCCTATCATAGTGTTTTGCTAGCTCCGGCTTGAACCTGGATAACATACACATTTTTCGAAAACCGCTGGAGCAACAAAATCCAAATATCGGCAACAAATTAGCAACAAAAAAGCAACAAAAGCTGGAATACTACATTTTGCATTTTGCCGACATGTGCGTGCCAAGTTAAGGGACGTGCCATCGTGGCGCCATTAGTACGCGAGGAGCTATATGTGAGCAGGAAGCACTTTCACTCATTGAATGTTCAAATTGTTTGCAACTCAAGCTTGGAAATACTAAATATTTTGGCTAGATTTCCAGGGAGTTCACACGACTCGTTTATCTGGAGGAACTCTGCAGTTTACGAAGAGATGAAACGACTGTGGACGAACAACGAACGCTGTTGGTTGCTGGGTGACTCGGGGTACCCGCCTGAGCCCTGGCTACAGATGTCCATCCTCCACGCAGAGGAGGGTACTCCCGAAGCGAGGTACACTAAGCTTCACATGAGGGCTCGCTGTGCGGTGGAGCGTTGCATCGGTGTGCTAAAGGCGCGTTTCCAATGCCGGCTGCGTAACCGTGTAATGGAATACACCCCACAGAAGGCAGGCCGAATCATCAACGTGTGTGGTGTGCTGCACAACATGTGCGTTGAAGCCAGGCTGCCTCCCCCACCAGAAGTGCCTGTTGCAATCTTGGCTGGAGAGGATGTGCCAAATCCTCATTTTGCAGAGGCTAGGTTAGGAGCACCTCCGGATGGCCCAAATGTCCTGCGTGAGGCTCGAATAGTTCGTCAGAATATCATTCACCGCCTTCAGTGATCATTGTGTTTCACAATATATATTTTTTGTTTATATTTTTTTCAAAATTTGATCACTTCCAGGTATGCCTTGTATTGTAGAGAATTAGGGCTATTGGGCGATACCTCTTTAAAAAAACGCACCGATCTGGGTACCTCATGGGTGGTGTGGAAACCCCGGTGAATGGTACATTCAAATTATATGAATACTAACGTTTCTACGGCAGTTTGAACGCAGTCTGCAAGGAGTTCAGCAGCCCTTGCCTGTTCACGCGAAGCTGCAGCCATCTGTTGCATGGCTATAGTTTGCCCCTGCAGGACTGCAATTTGCTCGCGCATCAATGCGACCTGATCTTCGGCAGCTGCAGCCTGCCGCTCAGTGATAGATACCAAGCGATCTGCTTGGTCATCTTTGTCTTCGACATCTGAAAGTAACATAGTTCTCAAACATGGAACACGCATCTAATGGAAGCCAATTACTGACCAGCAGTGGGAACCCTGCGTCGTTTACGCCAGATGCGCGCTGAGGCTGCCGCAACAGATGGAGGTTCAGGCTCAACGACATCTCTGGCAGCTGATTTTTGGGCATACCGGCACACTTTGGATTCCTGGACTGGCACAGCAATGGGTGACCTTGGAAGAGACGGCGAAGGTTAATCATGCTGACTCCCTGGCGATACCACCGGCAACATGTATGCTTCCCATCACTCCGTTGTGGAAAAAGAAGCGATGGGGGTTAACGGGTCCGGTATCAGCTGCTCACGGCACGTAGAAATTTCGTTGTTCATAGCACGCTATAAAGACATTCTAAGTTATAGTACTTACTCATCATATGTGACATCAAGCTGTAATTGGTGCCAGTATGTACTCACCCTCGCCTCCAGAGCATCGACCACCTCTTTATGTCTTACCACAGCCATCTTACCGATTAGGGACAAGAGCTCTGTCTCGAGCGGAGTGAGGATAAGGGCGGTGGCTGGACCACCTCCGGTCCCTTTAGCCCAGCGGCCAATTTTCCCAGCCTTCTTTTTAACATCACCGCGCCAGTCCTGCCGAGACTAAAATCAAAATTAACATGTTTAGTCAGTAAAAATTACTAGTTATTAGCTAATTATTATTTAATTAGTATTAGTTATTCATTATTATTTAATAATAGCGATTCAATTATTTTCTAGATTTCATTATAGTTTGTTATTACGATTCAATTATTATTTAGATTTCATTAATGGATTTAGTTATGTTTTAGTTGGTGTGTTATGAGGATTTGATTATTTTTTAGCTAGTTTGTTATTAGGATTCAATTATTTTTCAGTTGGTTTGTTATAAGGATGTAATTATTATTCAGATTTCATTATTGGTTTGATATTAGTTATTTTCAATTGTACCATGTTTAGTCATAAAATTAGATGCGAATGAAAGATTCAAATTAGAGTATAAAGTTTTGCATCACCTTCATCCACTTGTCCGGAGATTTGGTTGCGCCAGCGGCATGGTCATTTAATTGCTGCGCAAGTTTCTTCCACAATGTGGCCTTGTCGATGGCTCCCTGTGGACCCGCGAATTCCCCTTTGACCAATGCTGGGTGGTCGGTCATGAAGCGCAACATCTCCGTGCGCTGCGGGACTGTCACTCGAGTTGTAGCTAAAATCTGATTATATTTTTGATAAAAAAGTCGTAATTGAATTTCCCGTATAACATTTGGTGCTGTTATATACAAATGGAGAAACCCGAGCGGTCTGGCCGTTGACAGGCGTAGAGTCAGTTGTGTAACACAAGTGGAAAAATACGAATTGATTAAGATGGATTAATCAATCTTACAACGGTCTACCTACCGATAAACCTAATTTTGGATCCGTCTTTGCAAAGCCCTATACAGGACCGCGCGTTACCTGAACTCCTCCTTCCTTCTTGATGATGGATAAATATCAGGACTATGTATCATGCACAGATGAAAGATTGCATTGCTTGGAATTGAGCTGGTAAAATCATAATATATTCTGCAAGCGATTTGTGAATAAAGATTATTAAGATCAAGTAGGAATTGTAATAATGTGGAAATTACAAATGAAACAAAACGGACTCTCTCTTTCTCTCACACTCGTAAGTAAGATAATTGACAGATTGGATAAAGAAGAATATCTCGACGGGAACAATAATATTCTCCTTCCGTCCGTGAAGGTGCCTATATTTGATAATATCCTTATACACAAAGAAAACGCCGACTCCAGAATTGGGTGATAGGATTGGGTAACCTCAATGTGATTAATAATTGAATCACATCCAACCAACCAATCTCTTATAGGATACAATCAACGAATTCTACGGTGGCCTAGGTTCAGTGTTATTATATAATTTTGAAAACTAAAGAGGGGAATACAGCTGATTAGTAGTGGAGAGAAAAATGACGTGTATGGTGCTTAAATTTGAATAACAACTTCAACTCAGCCTGAGAGCGTAACTATGCACCGTCAAGAAATAAGTACATAAGACTGCTGGAACCCAACCCAGCCAAGGTCCCTGACCTCCAAAGTAGGAGACCGAAAGGCGTCGTCACAGCGATATATGAAGTCTAGGCACTCTATTGAAGATATAAAATTTACGTATTAAGCTTATTATTAATTGGAAGGATCCAATGCAAATGAGAAACGAATTTGGAATTGAGTTTTAAACAAAACTATTGTTTTGTAGTTTAGTGTCTATGCACTCTCGGTATTAACGAATAACAAGTTCCTTTTTGGGCCGTCACTTATTCAGATCATCCAGACACCAACTCTCGGACTTACGCGATATACGGAGCAAACGATCTTCGCACCTCGCAATTTGTCAGATGAGTGCTCCGGAGAAAAGTCAAAGACGCCTGAGGTGGGTGCATTTTAACGGTTGGGTATTACTCCGCGCGACAATCAGCCAATCAGCGTCCAGTTTAAGAGGGACTAATTCCTAATAATTTCCATGGGACATAAACAAAGAAGAGGCGTTCTACGGTCCCATGCCTGTGCCATAGTCGATTCTTGCTAACATCAGAATAATTTTTCCCTTAGAATTGAATGAAACTCACGCACTCATTCTTCCATTCCACATTCCATAATTGTCTCAACTTTATAGTCTTCATATTAACTGATTAAGGGGTTTTTTAGTGTTGAACAATATAAATTTCACAATGCAGAGTTATAATGAACAAGCTATACGAATTTGGTCAGCAATAACATTTACCCTTCCCAGGACTGACATATATGGAAGTACAGCTATCGCCTTTCGACACAACTCTTTGAGGCCAAGAAGAATAAACATAAACATTTCTTGAACGGATGACCATCTTTCAAGAACCATATTATATCACTCTAACAATAGGTGTTTCATGAGAGTAATAAATATCCATCCGTTATCCCGTACAGGAAATCATAATTTTTTAGATAAAAGTAAACGAACAATTTAGAAAGAAGGGTACCGGAATGTACACTCTTAATGCCAAAAATGTGCCACTTCCATATATGCAGCTAGAAAGACAGCGTCCTTTCTCAAGGGAAGAGTAAAATAAAATATTAAAATGAATAAATGAACAAGACGATAAAGAAAATATGAGTTGGAACGTAACAGTGCAATAAACCACGTGAGTAATTAATATTTTATTTTCTTGATCATCAGACGACGTATTTTGTGCTGAAATTCGTACCACATTCCATGTATCGCGCGAATTATAATTATGTAGAGAAATAATTCATCAAATTTCGTAATTTTTAAATCGGTCAAAGATGTCATGCGAAAAAGAGACACGCGAGAAAAATAATGGATGGACTCTTGGCTAAAAAAAGAGCGACAACTTCAGAGAAAATGGCCGGAATAACCGGCATCCCATTTCAAGCTACAGCGAAGACCAATTTGGATCATATCCTGTCGGAAAACGTACGCTTTACAACGCTATAGAGAGAGAGAGATTATCCATATATCGAAAATATCAGGCTCGCCATGCGTCATTCGGTTTCATATAGGCCTTTAGACTCTTGGCGCGGTTCAAATTGGGAAAATTTCAGATAATTCAGCGCCTTTCTTCATACTGCCGAAAAATCAATCGAAACTCAATTATAAAACATAATTTTACTCGAAATGCAGTTTCCTAGAATGAAAACAAGTATTAGTACTCTGGAAGCTATACGTTTCGCAAGTCCGATCCTCAAATCTTGTAGTTCAAGCTGAAAAATTGCCAACTCCAGCGTTCTTTCCTATGCAACCAGGAAAATTCATTGAACGACTTGCTTATTATCTGTACGTGCTGTAAAACATCCATATAATGTACAATCGCACTACTTGAATACAATTTGAGGCTTATGCGTATTGAATACTTGCGACTCATCGAGAGGCGCAGCTGATCCTGATGGAAAATTAATACCTAAAATTAATTGTACTATTATTTTGTGAATAGTATCTCAAAGATGTGAATTACAACCAAGCCTTCAGCTCTACAAAGTTCTAGCGGAGAAAAAAAAAATATATAAAGTTAATTCACGTAAGGTACAATGTGTGAATGGTAATGATAATTGGTGAATACTGCATTATTTGTAAGTTTCGGGCGCTTTCATCTGCGTACACAGATCGACACGTACGAAACCGTATTATCGAACTCTGTTTGTAAGCCATAATTTTGAACGTGCCTCCGCTACCTTTATCTTGGCACAAGGTGAGAAATAGGTGATCACCTATCTCTTTATAACGTCGAGCTTCTTACTGCGATTTCGCTCGAATTTTCTTCCGATCGCGCAAATGCCGCATGATTTATTCGTATTTCGTTGGATGCCAGCATCCAAATATTACCTGGAGAGACGGGAGCCGAACGAAGCCGACACAGAAATAAATCCACCTGCATATCTGTCATACGGGCGTTGAAATCAAATGAGCGTGAACGTTTCGATACTCCTAACGAGTTTAAACCCCTGACCCTACCCAAATTATTATTACCGCCACTTCGGACTCGCTAATTTTCGTATCTACGTAACGTTCTAATACCTCTGCCTCCAGCTATACCAAGTTTGCCGAGCCTCTGTATGCCGCGAAGCCAAGACCTATCCCAACGAATCTAGATCGATGGTTAGAAGACGCAGCGAGTCTTCGGGTGTTTCCGTCCGAACGTCGACACCGAACGACAAACGAACTCTAGTCAGCACCGAGCGCACGTCGGCCATTGCACTGAATACTGTTCTCGGGTACCCGTTGCATAGCTTCGAATGTCTCGTGAAGATTAAGTATTTCCCCGGTTCTGTGATTATTTGTGTGTCTAACTATTGTGAATTGGATCAGTAATCTCGTTCAAGGTAAGCTTCAGCACCTCAAAATACGACTCCCTAAGATTTATCGAAGGTCATTATGGTTCGTTGAGATTTTACTGTACGGCGTCATCACGTTGCAACGGACGCCAACTTGTTCTACCGGGTTTCCGTGATTCTAGAGGGTCCATAGCTTCGTTTTCCGTAATTATTGATTGTGTGCGAAAAGTTTAAGTCTAGCATTTATTGATTTAATTGATTTTTTGTTCCGTATCCGCGAAACGAGCGATTCCCCTTCCGTACCCCTACCTCTCCATCGCGGCCTATTCGAGCCCCGGGATTTCCCCTCTCGCTGTGTCCCTTGTTGCGTCATCCCTTTGTTTTCTGAATTCAACAGAGATATTCAGTTATCATTAGTATTAGTATTGAAATATATCAATCACGGAATATTCAAGAAAGGCTCGGCTATGAGGAAACTTGCTTAGCAAGACACTTTCTAGTGTTGAGAAATTGATACCAATTCTGATTGGGGAATAGAGCTGATTATTATCGTGCATATAACCTGTAATATCATATATTGTCATATTTTATCATTGCGTGCTGTTTGCTAATCCCTGATTCATTATATAATCTCGCGATGTAAGTTTTGCCGGTGACCCTTTTTCCTATACCGAGAGAGTTTCTTGAAACCAAATGGTCGAGGCGCGCGAATTTCGACTTGCTATTTTCCGATTGGCTGACAAAGTGCCAGTCAACGCGCTCTAACGTACGTTAACTCCCTGGAACCGGCTGATAGGTGTCAGTTCACGAGAGGTTATGTTCGTTGCTTTGTAACGGACGTGAGACGCATGAGCTAGAGCTAGTTAAAATTAGCGTTGCTCAAACATTAAACTTGAAATGTTTATTAAAAATAAACCAATGCACATCTTTCAAGTTGTGAACTGTGCTAATTATCTCTATCTGCGAAAGATTGTGTCTTTTCATTTGGAGTCGGAGCTAATTCAAGCTAATGAAACTCATGCACATCGAAAAATGCGCCCGTTGACACATACTCAAATAATGCTGATCGGTTTAAAGTGAAAAATAATGCAAGCGAAACAACAGATTGTATTGTTTAATGAAGACTGGATGAAATTACATCAGGTAAGTTGAAACAAGTTGAATATGCGCATTTCGAGTTTATTCAGTCGCACCAAAAAATAATAGGGTGGCACAGTACATTTTTATGTAAGAATTCAATAATAAGTACTAATAAACTGTCTCAACAGATTGATGAGGAGCGCTAATATTAATATCCTGCGGTTCTATTCCAGTGAAGAATAATTGTATCAATTCATTCTGTGTGGAATCTGGTGGAGCAACAACAAATTATTTCTTAATTACCATAAATAAATTAGCAGAGATGAAGAAGATATTATGCCAATAGTTGAAGTTCAGTAAACTGAATTTTGATGAACGAAATGCATTACCGATGTCACGGGGAGACTTTTGAAGAACTTTTGAATCAAATTGACTTTCTATTTTTCAAGAGAAGACGTTACTGAGATTGGAAATTTCGCAATTTTATTTCGATTATTTTCCGATTTGATGTTAATCTTCTTTGAATCAAGGATAATCAGAGTGAAAATTGAATCAGAAATACAGGAACTATTCAGCGTTAAATGTAGAGAATTCAGAATTTTTAAATGACCCTTGCAAAACGAATATCATTCCAGGACATTCGAGTTTCAGAATGATGTTTAGAACACTGAGATAACAATTTTCTGGTGCCGGATTTGAGATTGGGTCTGTGATTCCTGAACACCAGCCAAAAATCGATATTCTCAGAGTTCTCGTTAGTGATTTTCCTCATAAAATCGGATTTTGGCTGTTTTTCAGGAAACAAAGGCTCAATCTTAAATCCGATACTCAAACATCTTCATCTTACTGTTGTCAATATCAGCCTAAAACCTGAATGCCCTTCAATAATATTCGAGACCCAAAGAGTATTTTGAAATTCTTGATGTTCTACATGTGACACAGAATGATTCCAACATTCCTTATCCAATTTCCAATCTTAAAATTGATATTCTCTTCGTTTCAAACAGATAGTTAACATGAAATCCTGAAATAATTTTGAAAGATTACAATATTCATATCACAATAAGTAGGGTCTTTCCCGGAGTGGTTGAAAATAGTTGAAACAGAAACCCATTTTACAAGTTTTCAGATTATGGTAGTCTGTAAATGCAAGAATAATGCCAACCCGCTGCGATATGCAGGATTTTTGTGAAAGGTTCCTTGCGAATAAACTTTCATTTTACAGGACAGACGTTATTTTTTAATGTACATACGGCCATAATTTGAAAATTTGTGTAAGGATCTGTTTTATGTGACTATTTGTAGCCTTTTTTCCTTCAAATTTCAATAAAGTTTCTCCTTAACAAGAATGTCAATCGTGAGGCATTATTGTAGAAGTTTATGTAGATCTTCAGACTGACTCAAATCGACTCGAAGATTTCTTTTGATGATGAGTCAAACGATTGTGGCTGCCCGATACGAAGGAGGGAGTGTTCTTAACTGATGAGGTTGAGGTTGAGGTCGATGATCCGTACGAAACGTGCATGGTGTAGCTATCCTGATGTACGGAGGCGTTAAGGGGCCATTGGAGTCGCAAAGGAAGCCGAACGGGCCCTCCCCTCCTCCAGCCGCAGAGCGGTAATGCAGAGATATTCAAGCGAAGTACCTCTGCATACCGCTAGGCAGCGCAGCGCGCATCTTCCATTAGGTTTCGATGGAAGAAACCTAATTAGCCGACGCGCGCTGACCCTATACATCCGCCAGTCTCGCGACATTGCTCCAAAGCAGCATTAGGCGTGCAATTTAGCACTAAATAATAATCCGAACGAATCGAAAGCTATAACTCACTATTTCGTGAGGTGATGCAGTCTTGTGCTCCGTAGCAGGGCTGCTTACGCGAGTGAAAATAAATTCACCTCCAAGGTTTTCTAAATTGTTAGAAAAATAATGTACAAGTGGTGTTGATCACAACCGAAGGTACTGGTCTGCATCTTGGAGCAGAGCGGTTTAGATTCGTGAAAATTAATTCACCACCAAAGTTTTGTAAATTAATACAGAAAATAATTGACAATAATTCGTCTCGTTTGCAACCAAAGTTGCTGGCCTGCACTCTGAAAAAGAGCGGCTTACGTTTGTGAAAATAGATTCACGTTCAAGATTTTACAAACTATTATAAAATATAATGGACGACAAGGCGTCTCGATCGCAACCAAAGTTGCTGGCCTGCACTCTGAAAAAGAGCGGCTTACGTTTGTGAAAATAGATTCACGTTCAAGATTTTACAAACTATTATAAAATATAATGGACGACAAGGCGTCTCGATCGCAACCAAAGTTGCTGGCCTGCACTCTGAAAAAGAGCGGCTTACGTTTGTGAAAATAGATTCACGTTCAAGATTTTACAAACTATTATAAAATATAATGGACGACAAGGCGTCTCGATCGCAACCAAAGTTGCTGGCCTGCACTCTGGAAGAGCGAGGCTTACAATAGTCAAAATGTATTTGATATTAAATTTTAAATTCAAAGTAAATAAAACAAATGTATCCAGTATGAGGATCATCACCGACAGCTGACAGAGCTGACGACAATAGAAGTTGCTAATTTGTGCTTTCGGGTACAGTGTTGTGCATGAGTGAGCTATTACTATACTTGTGATGCCTCTGAAAGCTGAGAAAAGTGAAGGTATTGTCGAATCAATTTGACCACAACGTTTTGCTTACAATATTTTCACATGTACAACAGGCCAACTATTTCTTAGATAATTATCCAACTATAATTGAAACATTTCAAAGTTTGACGTTCATCCCACAAAAAATTAGGTGGGTGTACTTGACAAGACACGTCTACTTCTGTAATAACGCAGCGTGTAGTCACAAATTGTTTACAAATACCGAAAGAGTTTGTACAAATCTGTAAAAATCATATCACAAAACTCTTGCGGTCATTTAATAGCATGGAATTGCAACCATAGTTGCTGGATTGTACTCTAGAGCAGAGCGGTTCACATTAGCGAAAGTTTATTGACCACTGGTCGAAATGATTGCAACTGAAGCTGCTTTATCGTGCTCTGAAGCAGAGCCATGACTTGAAAATCTTACTTTCATAAAATTACTAAAATAGCCTTAGACCTAGGAACCGGACAACCAATTGGACTCGTACAGATACAGAGCGCAAGAGTGAAATTCTGAAACGAAGAACCCAATTGGATATCCAGAGATATGGCAAACAACTGATGTGTCGTTTGCCCTCGCTCTGATGCAGAGCGGTCTTATGAATCTTACTTTCGTAAGATTACTAAACTCACAATCAGATTCAGAATAAAGATGAGATAAGATATTCAGCGAGAACTGAGTCCAAACGATAGATTTTGGTAAATTTGTTCTGCAACGTCAAATCATACTCTAAACCACCGAAGCAGATCGGCGCTGACTCACGATCTTATTCTCTATAATAATGTGGGATTCATCGGATATCAATAACATAGTATTTCGTTAGAATATTTCAAGTGACTGCGGGCTATTTTTCAAAAATAATTATTAAATTATGTTATCTCGCGAGCTCATTCATCATGTTCGTCATCGATACAGAATATTTTCCTTGATTAATTAAAATTCGATTCATGAATCACTTCCTCGAAATCCTTAGTCCAAATAAATACTTTTTCCATCGCATACCTGTGTACGACGAACAGGTGTTCCTTCATACTTTCGGTAACAACGAATCACGAATCCAGAATAATCTGGATTATTTATTACGGTTTCTTCATAATCTCGCAGTCCCAACTCAAGAAAGACTTCGTACGTGCTCCTTATGATAAAAAAATATTTCGAAAATATCAAGATAATGTTACAAATGCAATGTCAAAAACTCATGAATTCCAAAACATATTCAAACGACAATTTTTTGAAATATTGTATATAGCTTATGTACATAAACGTCCCTGTCGTATTACCTTCACCTTTGGAAATATATGTTCCTGTATAAATCGTTTGCTGATCATCATCCTTCTATCATTTATCTCCCAAAAGCCCGTATGTTCGATCTCGTTCGAGCAACAAACATGTCAGAAATGTATTTGACAAAACCATTCTCGTGCCGAGACCCAACCTTTTTTGGCTAACCAAAAAGAAGCCCTTTGTCGTAGCACCGCGCGCTCACGTAGACTAGCAACCTCCTAGGATAGAATTACAATTACAACCAAAGAAAGATTGTTTACAAATTTTTCACAAATCTCTTCTAAATGCTATTGAAGAATGCTACTCAAGTGTGTAATAACTCACGGCGTCCAGAGAGATGCATCATACGAATTATTGAGGTTATGTTGCGTCCGATCAGAATCACATCTGCAGATACACACCTTTCTGTTTCTCACATTGGACAGACTACGTAATGACCCGTATATTGCCACAACTGACTATTTGTCAATTATAATATTATTTTCACCGATAATTTGAGAAATAGTACCCAGGTAACCCACGTGTCAAACACGTGTCGATGCTTGCTTAGATTTACCGATGGCAATTGGCGGCAATTGGCGTCGGGCGACGCGAACGCTACCGCTGGCTGTTTCGCAAAGCGGGAAAAACGAATTGCTAAAGTCTGACCGAACGCGGAACTCGATTTATAAATCGCCGAATCAACTCATCCAAACAATACAGAAACGGAAGATGCCTATGCTAGATTCTATTGGATTTTAAACAAATAAATCTCCCGTGCAAATATGTGAGACGACTTCAATGCTATTGCGAAGAAGAACCGTTTTGTTTTATCCGATGCCGAAAGAAAGGTATTCATCATTTACAAATATTCCTCGCCGATATTCATGACACAGAAATGCGAGCAAAAATTCACATTTCCAAAGAACCAAATTGGTCTCCACTAAGTACGTTCCGATCTTTCGTCGATAAAATTCACAAGTAACACGAGCGATTGGGCCGACTCGCGTCTACACTGAAAGAAAAAAAGAGTCACGCCAACTCTCTTGCGGAGCACGGCCAACGACGACTAGAGGAGTACGAGGGGGGGAGTTAGCGGAGCTCTGCGTTGAGGAGTAAGCCCAACTCCTCAACTAAGAGAGTTACGCATACACTCGCGATGCGGAGTTACGCGCGTAGTTAATTAGTACTGGCTGGTGTTTTATTTGGGCGTTTTAAAATTTTCGAGCAATCAAGATTATGGATATTCATCAAGTCGATGAATTTGTTCAAAAGTACCTGACTGAATGGAATCTGTCGGGTTTTATTCAGCGATTCGCAGGTAAATATATCCTAACCTCAAAATGACATGCTCAATGCTATAGTGTATAATAATTTTGTTTCAACGTGTGATAATTTGAGCATGAATTGAGATGGCATACATGTTTTTTTTTAATCTACGTTGATTATTACATATTGTTTTGTTTCTTGCGTTCTATATACAGTTTTTTTAATTTTCGTTATGCGTGTGCGATGTGATTTTTAACATTATTGCAGATGCCGGTGTAGATAAAGAAATCTTTCTTGAAGAATTAGATGGTGATATGCTCGATAATTTGTTCAGTACTTCTGAATGTGGTTTTAGAAAAAGAATGGAAAAAAAATTAAACGCCTTAAAACAAAATTTACCTAACCAACACAACACTACATACTCAGCTGAAAACAATCCTATTAATGCCAAAAATAACAGTGCTTGCCTTGAACCGTCCATTCCTACATCATCTACTAGAATAACTGAATCACCTGCACCAGCTAATATTATATCTGTGTATTGTATGTTGAAAACTCGCTTGATTTTTTTGGTTCTTTTTTTTTATGTATATTGCATGTAATGTATATGTGGATTTTTGTAGTGCTTGAAAAAAAAAATATTCAATGCCTTTTAAATACTACTCATTTGGGAAAACTTATAAAAGGAATTTTTGATCGTACTAAAAAAATTGATGGTCGACGCTTAAGTGACTTGGTTATTTATTACGAATTTGACTTTACAGCATCTCTAAGGTAACTCTTCAGCGGTGCATAAATTCAATAAATTTGCTTTATAATAAAATTTATCAAATAACATTTTATTTAATCACATTTAATGTTATTATTTCTTTTCTCACAAAATCTTTTTATTGACAGAATAAGCACTTCAAGATTTAAAGAAATAAGTGGTGAGACTGGAGAAATATTTGCAACAGAATTGGAGTCTGCTGAAAAAATTGCTTTGAATTTCTACTTCCCAAGTGAAAAAGTTAATAATAAAAAAAGAACCAAAGCTGGCGGTGTATATTATGAGAAATATCTAAATACTAGAAGTCTATTCATAGCTAATGGTCTCATGCCAGATAATGAAAGAACTACTGAAGGTACATAGCTTGATATGAATACTTTTTTTTTCTAGAAATAACAATAAAAATTGTTGATGACATTGCAATAATTTTCAGATTTTACGAATAGTGAGCAGGAAGAAAGAATCAAATGGTTAAAAGAAAACGATAGTCCGAAAGAAGAAGTAATTCAAAAGTGGAGTGATACATTCGACTGTAGAGATCCTCCAGCTAATATACAAGCATATTTTAAATCTTATAAATGTCTTCGAACTGATTATGGTCATATTCTGGTATTTTGATAATCTTTATCTACATTGCTTATAAAAATGAATAAGTAAAATTTCTGACAATATTTCATTTTGATTATAGTTAGCAATTGACTTTGACAAGGCTCACACAGCATTCATTATTTCTGGAGAAGAGTGGTCACGAGATGCTCCTCTAATTATTAAGTATGCGAATGATAAGAATAAATTGCCTGTAGACTTACAAGAATTAATCGAAAGAGGTATTGTACTATATTTTCCTAGAAAAAAAAAAATTGGTGATTTAACATTTACTACATAGAAAATATTTTTTGTATAGGAAAAACAGAAGTTGCTGCAGTATTATGCTTGCCTAATTTGTTGGGAACGATTTGTCGAAAAAGAAAGTCGTGTGGAAATCCATTTGGTATTTGCATAGAAGATGTTAGGAAATCGTTTGTTAGCTGTGTGAAGGTATACGCCAATTTTCTGCACCATTGTTATAATATCAAAAAATCGTATGTCCATTTTTTAACTTTTTTCTTTCGTCTTCTGATTAAAGAATCGAGATGAGTTTGAGCAACTAAAAAGTTATCGAAAAGCTGAAGCGACAAAACTTGGAAATAGTTATAAAATTGGACCTTACGTAGTGTTCATAGGAAATTTAGCTGAAGAAGGAAGCACTTTGAATGAGGCTAATGAACTGTTTATTGTAATCCAAGAAAACAGTTTTAAAGTAACATCGAACAGTATATTAGAAGCTCTGAATTATTGTTTCAAGTGTATGATTATAGCGAAGTTAGATTTCCCTGTGGAATGTAACCACATTTGGTGTTTTTTAGCTGAGAGAAAATATAAAGAAACAGTCCGTAGCAAACCCTATGCAGTCGTCACTAATTTCATTAAAGAATTGAATAGATTACGGCTAGAGTCTGCAGATTTCAATGTTCAAATCTAAAGTTCCTTTTTATCAAAAAATTGTTGTTTATTTTTTCTGAGTACATTACTTTGTTTATTGTATGTTGGGTTCTATGTTATAGTTAGCGCATAGTTTTTAATAAAAAGTAATTGATTGTTCTAAAATATTTTTATAGAAATGATTGATCTGGAGTACGAAATGCTCAATATTACTTTAATGTTATACAGTAATCCTGTCATTCCGCGAAACGTAGTTCAATTATTTATTGACACTATGGTAGGTTTTATAAATCGTACTTATATGCCATTCATAATCGAACAAATGCAACCCTTCGCGTATTCAGCACAAGTGAATGAAAACATGCACAAGGCTATGGAATCTGCAAGAATTACTTTCGACAAGTTTAAAACGGAGCACAATAGATTTCATTATTACGAACATAAGCAATTAATGATCAAGCCAACAGAATTTGATATTGGAGTTAATGGAACAGCTATTTACATTCCCTTGCAGTGGACATTAAAGGTTTTTTTAGAAATCCCGGGTACTTTTCATATAATGAAAAATTATATGGATCAATTGAACACAGATACAGAGATTTTATCCAACTTTCTACAAGCTCAATTGTGGCAAAAAATGAAAGTGAATTTTGGTGAAAAATTCGTTGTACCCTTATTCATTTTTCAAGATGCTTTCGAAGCTGGTAACGCACTGGGTGCGCAAGCTGGAAAAAACAAATTAGGAGCCGTATATGTTTCGATACCTTGCTTTCCACCACAGTTAACTTCAAAATTGAGTCATATATCACTAATAAGTATATTTCGTGCTAGTGATCAAAAAGAAAATGGACAATTTCCTACTTTTAAGTTACTGATATCTGAATTGAATAAATTGCGGGATGAAGGAATAGATATAACAGTCGACGGAAAGCAGCATAAGATTTATTTTCAGCTTGTACTAGTTTTAGGCGACAATGAGGGTCTCAATCAAATGCTTGGTTTTGTTACAAATTTTAATTCTGGCAGGCCATGCAGAATTTGTTTAGCTAATATTGAACAAATTCGAACTTTGACTTGCGAAGAACAAACTTTGTTAAGATCTGAAGTTACTTATGAGAAGAATTGTATTAAAATAAATTCCTCTGAGATGGGAATTAATGAGCGTTGTGTTTTCAACAAAGTGAACGGTTTTCATTGTTGTATCAGTTTTATTTTGGATATTATGCACGATATATTTGAAGGTGTATGCTCATGTACAATGAGTCAAATTTTAAACGATTTGATTTACAAGCAAAAACTTTTCACCCTTGAATATTTGAATGACGTAAGAGAACAGTTTGATTATGGCCCTCTTGAAAGTTCAAATAAAATACCGCCTATCAAAAAAGAGCATCTGAAATCGGAAAAATTGAAAATGTCTGCTGTTCAAATTCTGACATTTACTAGGTACTTTGGCCTGATGGTAGGTGACAAGGTAGATGACGGAAATGAAACTTGGTATTCATACATATTACTCCGTAGAATTATTGATTTAGTCACTTCACCAACGCTTAGTAAAGGGCAGTTATCAAGACTAGATTCATTAATTGCAGAATTTCTGGAAAAGTATAGAGACATGTTTGGTAATCTAAAATATAAACTGCATAATTTATCTCATTTGTTGAGGATTATTCTTCAAAATGGGCCCCCTATGGCTTTTTCAGCTCTTCGCTACGAATCATATCATCGTTTATACAAATTATTATCAGGAACCACTACTAATAGACGAAATTTGATGAAAACATTGGCAATCAGAAGTCTGTTGCGTTTAGCATATTTACAATTTAAAAATGAATCACCGCTCTCTGATGATATCATGTTTAATGCATCAGGAATTATAGGTGAGAGAGAGAAAACAGCTTTTTTTAAGAATAAAGATGAAGTCATTTATACTACAAATTCTGTAGAAGTGAATGGCATCAAATATGGTATTAATATGGTGCACGTACTCGAGATAGGAGCTTGTGAAGCTGTTAAATTTGGAAAAATTTTAAATATACATATAAAGGAAAATGAGGTTTTTTTTCTTATAAAACCGCTGAATTATGTTTATTTCAATGAACATCTTTATGCTTATTGTGTCACAAAATCTGAAATAAACATAGTTGCTAAATTGAGTGATTTGCCTGATATACATGCATGTCTGTGCATAAAAAAATGTATAAATAATGAAGATTTACTGTTCGTAGCTCCAAGATATTCATTGTAAGGGTTTATATTCTCTGTAATAAATAAAATGTTCATTTATCATGTATTATTTTGTTTTGTGAAAGATTTCTTTTATAATACTTTTATCAATAAATAAAAGAACTTATGAAAAAAATTATACGATTTGTTATCTATTTTTTAACATTATTTTTGAAATCATTCATTATAATTTTGTGAGTAATAATTAGCTCTTATTTATACAGTTTGCCAAAAATAGAACTATCAATCTATACTGCATTATTTCACGAAATGCGCGTAACTCCGCATCGCGAGTGTATGCGTAACTCTCTTAGTTGAGGAGTTGGGCTTACTCCTCAACGCAGAGCTCCGCTAACTCCCCCCCTCGTACTCCTCTAGTCGTCGTTGGCCGTGCTCCGCAAGAGAGTTGGCGTGACTCTTTTTTTCTTTCAGTGTGGTGGGGTCGTCACCGAAAAAGAATACTACCAAACCTTGTCCTCGTGTCTAACCAATGCCAAAGATTGGGAGGGCAATAGAAAACATCGAAGAGTTTCTACTGTGGCTGTAGCTCCAGCGGCAGATCCAGCGGCAGCAACAGCTTCAGGTGTAGCGATGGCAGTTAAAGCTCTGGATATAATTCCGGAAGAGGTTCTTCCAAGAGAGTAGGCTCGAGGAAAGTACATAACGTACCAACTTGTAATTCAAGTTACTCTCTTGTACGTACTTAATATATTTTATAGATAAAGTTGGAAACTTATATTTAGAAGCAAGAATAACACAACGCTTAAAACAATAAATAAAGTGTAAAAATCTATGTGATTAATATTGATATAGTTTGTTGTATTTCAGTTATATAGAGAGTATAAAAAAACTTTCCTCCAAAAGCGAAAAGAGTACAAAACCCTATAATTATAACGCTACTATAGTTTGATTTATTTGAGTTAAAGCAATGCTTCACTCGATTCCGACGAGAAAATTATTTTGTCAAATATCTCGGAAACGATGATTCGAGATCGATCTCCCGTTTGGAATTCGATGATTTATAAAGAATAGGTTCGATGAGGGGAGCAAAAGTTACGAAAATCCAAAAATTCTTTTTTTTTTTTTTATCGTGAAACGCGACCGCGTGCCACATTCTGACTATCAGCAAAGCCTACGCATCATTTACGCGAAAAAGAGAATAAGCGCACCTTTCTAGGTGGAATACCGAACACATCGATACCAAAAGATCTGTGTTTCGGGCAAAAACGAAGCCGTGGTTTGTCACCCAGAATTTTGTAGAAATTGACAGTAAAATGTCGGAATTCCGGCGGTTTACTGTCAATTTCTACGAAATTCTGGGTGGCAAACCACGGCTTCGTTTCTGCCCTGAACAGAGATGTTTTGGTATGGATGTATTCGGTATTCCACGTACAAGGGTGCTCTTATTCTATTTTTCGCGTAAATGATGCGTAGGCTTTGCTGATAGTCAAAATGTGGCACGCGGTCACGTTTCACGCTTAAAAAAAACTTTGGGATTTTCGTGACTTTCGCCCCCCCATATCGAACCTTTTTTTTATAAATCATCGAATCCCAAACGGGCATTTCATTCGGAATCACCGTTTCCGAGATATTCGACAAAATAATTTTCTCGTCGAATCGACTGAAACATGGCCGTAAACTGCATAAATAACATAAAAAACTAAAGAAAAAGTAAAGAGTACAACACTTTGTGATAAATATTAATATAGTTTGTTGTATTTCAGTTACTGTATAGAAAACGTAAAAAAATTTTCTTTGATAATGAAAAGAGTACATAATTTTATAATTAATGCTAGTATAGTTTGTGGTATTTGAAATATTGTGTGAATAAAACGGTTCGCTAGTCATTTGGTGACTTTAGTCAGACGTGGATTCGTTACCTGGAGATGAACTGTTTTCTCAATATATGAAAAATGAATGTGACTAAGCTCTTATAGAACGTACAAATGTAAAAACGGCCAATACCATATGCTGCATTATATTAGGCTATACTGAATAAAATATTAAACGAATATTACCAATTGTATTTATTTCAGCGGCCTTCCATAGGCATGGAGGGGGGTGGGGGGTATTATGGTGCGAAATGAGGATTGAGATTGGCTTATATTTTGGCCCAATCTTATATCCCATATCGGCCCAATCTAGATATTCCGTACTAGCCCAATTTTGAAAATCCAGTATGGCCCAAGTTCTGTATCCCATATTGGCCCAACTTTGATACCCAATATTAGCCCAAGTTTCATATCCCATACTGGCCCAACTTGGATCATCAATTTTGGCCCAAATTCTGTATCCCATACTGGCCCAACTTTCATACCCAATGTTGCTCCAAGTTTGGATAGCCCATTATATATATTATGCTATGTGGGTTAAGGTTTGGTCACCTGTATTGGGCCAATTTTGGATTGTCCCACCTGTGTCGCCCGGCCACATACGGGCTTTCAAACTAGGGCCAATTTGGGCTGCCGAAAAAGGTCCGAGCTGGAAAGCCTGTATGGGGCCAGACGATACAAGCGGGACAATCCAACATTGGCCCAACACAGGTGACCAAACTTGGGCCTGGATAATATCGAGGCAAATTGATTTGGTCCCTGTCAGCGCCCGAACAAAATTTCTACACGGGTCGGAATCATTATAATTATGATCGGTGACCAAATTTATTAAATCTGTGGTTTCGTCACCATTCTCTTCATCCAAACCATAATCTGAGTTTAATCTTGCTAATCGTGATGTGGCATTTATAATAGATTCTGAATTTGTAATTTTGTTTGTCGATGATACATGTAAAATGGATATTTCTTCCAGAGGAATGCAATTTCCAGTTGCTGTACCACGGACATCTGCGTGAACTAAAATTTTTTTGATAGCAGTTTTAAATTGCCTTGCCGTAGGATTATTATTACCACCACCATGATGTCTTATACATCCAAAAAGCAATTCTGTATGATCCTGACTCAACTTATAAAATGGAATATATTTCAAAACATTTTTTTTTCACAAAGGTCTTCGTACAATGTGAGTGCACTTTCAATGCATATTAGGAAACCTATCAACCCCGTTTTTTTGCGGGAATCAATTATACATTCGCCAGAAGTTGCTTTCAACGATAAAATATACAATTTAAATTCATCAAACTTACTCCTTATTAATTCTATATTTCGAGAATTCAAAGCTTGTTTTAGCCCAAATTGTTTCATGTTTTTTGAATTCAAAATATCAAATAAGTCATTAAACAGCAACAAAAACTTTATTGTTGCTTCGCAAGATTGAAATTTTTCTAACATTAAACAGTTTTCACAAAATAAAAGTGCATCTGCAACAGACTGACTGAAAACTTGAGTTGCTAATCGGACTTTCATCTTTTGCTGCTGAAAATTGATATGAGAACTTCGTAATTTATTGCCTAAATGCATACTTTCCTGCTCCTGTAGTTTGTGTAATTCAACTATATGTGACCAGTAAATCAGTTGATCATACGCATCAATAAGTTTTTGGAGGTCCCCAAAAACATTACGAACCAACTTCATCATATGGCTCGGGTCTAGAAAAGCCACAATTTTATCGCTTGTCACAGGATGAGGAAATGATGTCTGCAATGAATAAGGATCATCTAAGTTACATCCAAGCTTTTTGAATGCAGAGAAATTAGTAGATGAGCCATCACAAGTAACTGATACTACTCTCAATCCTGTTTCATGAACAGCCTTGATGCATTCTGTTATTAGACTACATTTTTCCCGTGCACCAATTCCTTTGATTAAATAATATGCAATAGGAACTTTCCAACCACCGTTTATGCATACAATCAGAAAAACTAAAGCCTGGGATGCTATCATAGTATTATCGCATGCAATATCACTTCCCATGTCAACATAGCCGCTGAATTTTGAACCATCATACTCTAAATGTTCTCGAATTGCCATTTCGTCAAATTGAAGACTACCGATTAATTCATAATCTGTGTTTTTTACCCGCTCTGTGATAGACTTCAATGCTTCTGTACTAATACCAGGTCTTCCATCAATACTCCTATACGAGGAAGCAATGGTTTTCGCATGCGGCAAACAAGAATCAAATTGGGTGCGTACATATTCATAAGCACGTGGAGAATAATAATGTAATGTTAATGCAAATGAACGTAATTCGGGGTCATATTGTCTAGGCACGGTTTGATTACTGCTTCGCTGAATTAGGCGTTCAAAAATTTGACCATTTGACCCACCTAACATATCTAACATATCACCTTGTTCTTCGTTCAACAATTGTTTTTCTTTCAAAGTTTTCAAAACGTTTTTTAACGTAGCGATTTGAACAGTGTTTCGACGTAAATTTTGTTGCAAACTACGAATTTTCTTTCGAGATTCCTCTTTCACGAATTCTAATCTCCTTCTCAATCTAGATTTTTCAGGCGAGTTATAGATTTGGTCGAATGAAACCATTGTTGATTTATCTATCTTAGAAGTTGAAGGTTCTATTGACAGTTGACATTCATTTGGAACTTCAGAAAAATCATCTAATGACACCATTGTTGCTTTGTCTACTTTCAAAGTTGATGGTTGCACTGCAAATAACAAAAAACAAAAACAAATTGGCGCTCAGTATATTTTTGACTTACAATCGAATTCAATATCATGAAATTGGTGATTGATGATTGATTGTCGAAAAAAAATATGCTTACATGTTTGTGAACAACATATTTCACGTGACAATTCTATCACAGGATTTTTATCGGTATCAGATGATTTGTCTTGTGCGACAGTTGATACGTCCGAGATGTTTGTTGGTTCAGTTGAACATTTTTCTTGCTATATAAATAAATATGGACAAATGAGAAATGAATAATGTGGCTGAGAATATCGGAACTTAATCTGATATATATATGAATATTTGTTATATTTCATACACGTGGTAATGCATTCGGCCGGAGTCGGATTAGCGAAGGGGATGATCTGTCGAAGAACTTTTCTTCAAAATGTATCGAACATATTCGTGCGTCATTTCGAATGGATGATAAATTGATTCCTAGTATATCCAACCACAAACTACGAGTAGTAGAATTTTTTGGAAAGCTACAAACGGAGAGTAATGTTCAAACTGACAACTATCTCCGAAATGAACTATATCACATAACTTGTAAAAACGCGCATAATTTAATTACCTGTGAAATGAAATATTCAAGTTTTCTATACCAGTATTATCCCTTTTCTTCCAATTTCGCTTGTCAGATCTGTTTTTACACCCAGGCACAGAGCAAAACACCATTTTGTTGATGATTAGACACTGTATCAATAGTTATTAACCTTACTTTGCTCACCACTGCACTTCTCTAGTAGTACGCGGCACGTACGGCGCTTGCGCTGTTTAGCAGCCAATCAAAAGTGGGCACAGTTTACTTCGTCGCCCCTCCCGCAGTGGCTTCCTCCCCGCGATGACAAGCTCCGTCCCCCATGCTTGGACCCGATGGTCGACGTTAAGACAAGGGGCTGGAGAGGTAGGGAGGGGTGAATAGTTCGAGTCCCACTCGTGACAGCGCTGTGTAACGTATATCCCCAGCTTCCACTCTACCTTTGGTATATAAACCCAGCGCTCTTGCAGGACAAGTCATTACAGCGGTCTGCCCGGCTTATAGCGGTCAGAAGGTAAGAATCTGAGTTGGTTTTTATTCCATCCTTCTCACTTTCGATAAATCCTACAAGCTCTTTTGCATCTTAGAATTTCAGAATGAAGCTCACGGATGAAACCAAGGCTGGAATCTAATCGGTATTTTCCGGAGGCTATCGCGAGATCGGTTTACCGCAAGAGCGGGATCGCAAAAGAAGCTGTCGCTATCAGGAATTGCAAAGCACCGCGATCCTTTGATAGCGACACTTGCCGGACCTTCGGACCTCCCCGCAGAGGTGCCGGTCTCCGACCTTCGGACCTCCCCGCAGAGGTGCCGGTCGCCGAACCTTCGGACCTCCCCGCAGAGGTTCTGGCTGCTGAACCTCCGCTGCGAAAAAGGAGGAAACGGCGAAATGAATTAGATCTTCTGATGGAGGCCAACGCTCTACCCAAGACCCAAAAAGACGGCGAAAAAATTAAAAATGACCACACCCAACATATGATATAAATAAACTATTAACCTATATTGTCACCATAAACATATTTCTAAATAAAAGTTTATCTTTATAATTACCACATTATATCTTTTCTACTTATAAATTATCACGTATATTATATCAATAAATCAGAGTGTTAAGAAAAAAAAAAAAAAAAGAAAAAAAATAAAGAAAAAAAGAAAAAGAAGAAGGAAAAAAGAAAAAAAAAGAAGAAAAAAAAATTTTTCCGCACTCGCGTGATTGCAACACTCGCCTTCGGCTCGTGCTGCAAACTCACACTCGTCGGAAAATTTTTTTTCGCACATGTATCATAATGTACTAGTAGTACACGAAGCGCGCGTCAAACCGCTCTTCTCGCACGGAGTTACATAATGTACTATTATATTACTCCGTGCGAGAAGAGCTGTTCAACGCGTGCGAAGCGTGCCTCTTTTCACACGCTGTAAAATAAAACTTTGTACGAAACTCGTGTGATTGCAGCACGAGCCGAAGGCGAGTGGTGCAAACTCACACTCGTCAGAAAAAGTCATACTGCACGCATTTTGTTATCTGGGCTAGTTTGCAATAAGTCACAAAAGTGTCGAATCTGGTATGGGTTTTCTTCAGAATTCGCCTCTGATTGTGTTGTGTCACAGGAAAATTCGTTTGGATAATCACCCTCGCTACGCTTGGGCGCTCATTCCCCACTCGTTTTCCTGGTAGAGTGGTTCACAGTTTTGCCGAATGACGCCTCCTAGAAACATATTTCATTTTGCTTTATTTAGTTTGTTGTATTTGTTACATTTATTTTATTACACTTTTTTCTATGCTGCGGGAGGGGACGTGCCCCAATGCAATAATAAACTATGTCTATCTATATACTCTATAATACTATATAATCTATACCTAGTGTAAATGAACAATAGTATATGAGAATAAAATATCATAGTATTGGTCGCGTGTACAAAAACATTAATACTACATAATATATCGCGTGTCTAAAAGCAAAAGGGCGTATGAGCTGTGTATAAGCATAGGAAATAGGCCCTTTTGGTTTTATGTACACGATATTTTCTTTATATGAAACCACGTGCAATAAACATATACAAAAATTAACAGAACAAAAAAAAAAACCGAAACTTCATTATCAAAGTTAGCATGCATGACAAGCAATTTTGGGCTAGATCAATCACACTTTAGCCGCTGTATATGGCGAAAAAGATGTGATTGATCTAGACCAAAAGTGCATGTATCGAATTAAAATATGAATATAATTTATTATATAAATTGAAGCAGGCGTAGCTTCACCGTATTTCTTTGTGAATTCTATTCAAGGATGATTTCGCATTCTGAATTCTTATGCAGATCGATGATTTTCGGAAATCTCGAGTAGCAGTAAACAAAAACCCTTCCGAAAGCCGTCCACTCCACCGTGGGCAGAATCTACAAATAGCCGGTCGGTCTAGAAATCTTGGATTTTCGTGAAAAATTCTCCCACTTAGCAGACAGCTATCGGAAAGTGTCCTGCAATCATATGTCACATGAATGACATCAGAGCTATTATTAATTGGATTTTTTTGATAGTCCGTGTTTTGCGCACTTCGGAAAATACTATCGCTGATTTCGCGGCGCGGAAACTACAGAGTCACCTGGAAATCGAAGGAGAAGTAGCTCCACCGTATTTCTTCGGGAATTCTATTCCAGGATGATCTCGCATCCTGAACTTACATGCAGATCGATGATTTTTGAAAATCTCGAGTAGCAGTCAACAAAAACCCTTCCGAAAGCTGACCGCTACACCTTGGGCAGATTCTACAAAAAGCCTATCTGTCTAGAAATCTTGAAACTTCGTGGAAAATTCTTTCACTTAGCAGACAGCCTTTGGAAAGTGTCCTGCAATCATATGGAACATGAATTACATCAGAGCTATCATCAATTGGAATGTTTTGATATTCTGTGTTTCTCGAACCTCGTAAATAACAGACGTCAATTTTGCGGCGCAAAAACTACGGAGTAACTTGAAAATTGAAGCAGGCGTAGCTCCACCGTATTTCTTTTTGTATTCCATTCTAGGATTAATTCGCATTCTGAATTCACATGCAGATCTATGATTTTCGGAAATCTCTAGTAGCAGTCTACAAAAACCCTTCCGAAAGCCGACCGCTATACCTTGGGCAGAATCTACAAAAAGCCTATCTGTCTAGGAGTCTTGAATCTTTGTGAAAAATTCTTTCACTTAGCAGACAGCTTCCGGAAAGTGTCCTGCAATCGAATGGAACTAAATTACATCAGAGCCCAAGAGGTGGCACGATTTTTTTCTTTTTCGCGTATGCATGAGAGAGGACGCATGTTGGTGAGAGCAGAGACAGGCAGAGGCATGTATGTACCGCCTCGACGGAAGGAGAAATATCGATTTGTGAACTCATTTTTCAATTGCTCCGGACAAAAATTGATCAGCTTGTTTGAAATAGCATTTAAAACTAGAATCTTTGTAAAAATTTATGATCCGAGGTGGGTCTCTGGTGAAATATTTTTTTTCCGAATTTGCGGCATGATTTCCGATGATATTATACCCTACCGCCTCGACGGAAGGAGAAATATTGATTTTTGAACTCATTTTTCAATTGCTCCGAAAAAAAACCATCAGCTTGTTCGAAATAGTATTCCAAACTAGAATCTTCATGGAAATTCATAATCGGAGGTGGGTCTTCGGAAAAATATTTTTTTTTTCGAATTTGCGGTATGATTTCCGATGATATTATACCATACCGCCTCGACGGAAGAAGAAATATTGATTTTTGAACTCATTTTTCAACTGCTCCGAAAAAAATTGATCAGCTTGTTTGGCATAGTATTTCAAACTAGAATCTGCATGGAAATTTATAATCGGAGGTGGGTCCCTGGAAAAATATGTTTTTTTTCGAATTTGCGGCATGATTTCCGATGATATTATACCTTTCCGCCTCGACGGAAGAAGAAATATCGATTTTTGGACTCATTTTTCAATTGCTCCGGGAAAAAATTAATCAGCTTGTGCGGAATAGTATTTTAAACTAGAATCTTCATGGAAATTTATAATCGGAGGTGGGTCTCCGGAAAAATATTTATTTTTCGAATCCGCAGCGTGATTTCCAAGTGATATTATACCCTACCCTTACGGAAAAAACCCCTCAAATGTAAGGGGTAAATTCTCACCCCCAAAGTTTTGGGGGTTTACCATGAAAACTCAGGGTTCATCCTTCATTTGGGGGAAAAATTTGAGGGTAAACACCGAGTTTTCATGGTAAGCCCCTAAAACTTTGGGGGTGCGAATTTACCCCTAAAATTTGAGGGTTTTTTTTCCGTAAGCGTACCGCCTCGACGGAAGAAGAAATATTGATTTTTGAACTCATTTTTTAATTGCTCCTGACAAAATTGATCAGCTTGTTTGAAATAATATTTCGAACCAATCGTGTTTTTTCCCATTATTTCGAAAACGCAAAAAGTTATAACATTTTTCAAGTGGCAAAAAAGATGCGCAATTAAATTTTCTATAAAAATACGGGTTTCAAAAATGGAAATTTCACATTTTTTCTAGAGGTGGTGAGGGGCCAGCTCGCTTTGGCAAAATAATTTTATATGCTCTTCTACGATCCGACGGTTCAATTGTCTCGTCTTGATCTCGTCGATATTTAAAACGAACACAAGGAAAAAAATGTTCCACTATATTTTCAATTATAATCAATATACAGGGTGTCCAAATGCAAAGCACGCATTACGTTTTCAGCCGACCTAACGTTTTAATTGGAACATGTGTCCTACAAAAGATGTCCGGTTCAGAGGGGGACATATGAAGAATTTTTTGCGGTCCAGCATCATAATTGGTGATGCTGTGGAGGATGGACCAGGTTTTTTAAATGGAATCATACATTTTTCTTTCGACTGAAATATTCTCTATTTAAAAATGTACAATTCTCTCATGAAACTTTTTTTCGTAAAATGAATAGTTCATGAGATAGAGCAAAAAACAACAAATACCACCATCAACAGCAAAACCTCTCTGTAGAGGCAAGAGCAAGACACGCTCTCACTCGCATTTCGAAGCTCCGCGCCGGCCGTTTTCAAAAGGATTGCCCAGACGAGAGTCTCGTCTCGATGTCTCAAGACGATATCGAGTATAGTCTCGATCTCGTGCGCAGCCCTAATTTACCTCTGTGTTGTCACAACACTGTAGGATACCGTAATCATGGAAATGGAGCAAGGTAAGGCATCTTATTACACCGTTCCGCTAGATATTTCTAGGATTAATATGTATTAACCAGCGTAGTGCATGACATTCTGCTAATAATTTGACAAGTCAGGTTTAAGTTAATCGCACTAAAACGAGAACAAACCGGAAAAATGGTGCGCACTTTTGTCGTTTGCAACAGCTGACACATGCTGAATATTTCAAACTGTCATTTGTGTTGCCTACATATTCATACCATATTAGACCGGTTCAAAAAAACCGACTATTAATTTTTTTTGAATTTTCGCATTGAAATACTTTCGGAGGGGTGAAAAAGGATGCCTGTTGAAAGCGGAGCTCTTAATATTAAGATTTAGAGGTCGCTCATCGCGGATTTCTATTTTCCATTTAAATAGCATAGGATTTTTTTTTTTTTTCTTCAGAATTTCGTAGCTCACAAACCAATGAACAAATCCGAATGACTCTTACATATTTTGATAGGGGATTGAACACTCTAAACAATGTATCTATCATTGTGGAAAGAAAATAAAAAAAAAAAATAGTTGACTTAACTATGAATTGAACTTTGAGCTTGAATAACTTTGGAAGGAGTCAATTTATCAAAAAATGATAAGAGAAGCTTTTTGAAGAGTGTTCAATTTCCTATGAAAATATGTATGAGTCATTTGGATTTGTTCATTGGGTTTTGAGCTACAAAATTATAAAAAAAAAAAAAAAAATTTCCCATGCTATTCAAATGGAAAATAGAAATCCGCGATGAGCGACCTCTAGATCTTAATATTAAGAGCTCCGCTTTAAACAGGCATCTTTTTTCACCCCTCCGAAAGTATTTCAATGCGAAAATTGAAAAAAAAAGAATAGTCGATTTTTTTGAACCGGTCTATACCATATATTATATTTCGGATAACCCGTTCAGCCAGGATCGTGGTCGCAGATTTCAGCACAGCATCTCGCCGACCAGTACTTCAGTGGCTGCAACGGCCTCAATTTTGATGCTACAGTGACCATTTTTTTTCCAAATTGAAGCTGAAATTGGAGTATCATTGATATTCGTGTCTCTACACAAGGGATACCGGTATCTGTCCCTATGAAGTTGCAGGCCACACAGTCTTCTGTCTCCTTTTATCCTTCATGGTTACATAGGGAATTTACTTGATCGATTATTTTTGTTTATAGTGTGGTTTTACAGATGCGCTGTGCGAGAAACTCGAGCTCGAGGTGGCGGAGGCTGTGGTGGGCGAGGCGGACCTCCAGGTGGCCGTGGAGATCGCCGAAGTAAATGCAGCCAAGGCGCTGGTGGCCTTGGCCAAATTAAAGTTGCAGGCGGCAGAACGTCGCAGAGCCCGCCGAGGGCCCACGGGGAATGTTGCGCTGGAAAATCAGCGGTCAGAGGAGCTGATCCGCAAAATTAACTCCGGCGATGAAGCGGCGTTAATGGCATTGAGGGGCGTCGGGCCGAAGACTGCCCGTATGTTAATGAATTATGTGTGAGTAAATTCTATAAAGAAATAGAGGGACAATAGACAAAAGAATGAGAGGGCACCTAATTTTCGGTTGAAATTGTCGTTTTGCCCCATTTTTCGAGAGTTGATGCTTCGTTCATTCTTCCAAAATACCAATATACCATTTTGGATGTGTATGAATTATGCACAACTTTGATAATTGATAATTTTACAGACGAAAATTGGGTGACCCTCTATAATTCGTTTGATGAGTGTATTTAAAAAAATCTTTGATGTCTTGCTTGTGCTTGTCTGTCACAGAAAGGTGAAATACGCTGGGCGTATCACCCGGCTCAGCCAGCTGCGCGGGGCGGCCTGGCCGCAAAAGCAGGACGGTTTTCAGGATTTCGCGATGGTAATTGGACCGCCGGATCATAGAAGGGCATAAAAAATTATTTTGGGATTTTGAGACGGCCCCTGACCACTTCTAGAGGGGATTGCTACGTAACAATAGGGAAAAAACTAGTATATTACGATATTAGTGTAATATTTTATGTAATACGTACGTGTTAGGAACTATAGATGGCAGTCACATCGATTTGCGTGAAATAATCATTATTTCACGCAAATTTTGATTATTGCACGCAAACAGCGCATACTCGGTAATATGTGACTTACCGACCCGAAAACATCACCGGTAAACGCCTCCTAACACGTACATATTACATAAACAATTTTTTCAAAACGAAAAATGGTTCTCTTTTTTCACTTCAACTCGCTGTAAGACCTAAAATATTCTGACTTTTCACTTCAAATTTGAAGCAATTATGTGTCGAACTATTCTGAAACCGGTAAAGTGACGGAAATTAGTCACTGCGGCCTAAATCCAATGCTGTAAAGTGGACTTTCAAACAACGGGTCGCATAAAATAATTTTAGATGCCCTTCTATGATCCGGCGGTTCAATCTACATATGACAAGTGATTACGGAGCCTGCGATCACAGCTGTCATAAAATTAACAAATATATAATAATATTTCATTTTTCATCTTCCAGCGCAATGGACTAATCAGATGAATAAACAAGAATAAGAAAAGAAATGGATTTTTTTATTTTTTTACAATTATTTTAAACTGATCTACACGCCAAATGTTAATTGTGAGTTGCGAATGTTTTTAACAAACAACGTTGTTGTTAGTGTAAAACATCGATGGCACTGATATATCTGTCAGTGACCGATGGCAATTAATTATCGTCGAAAATGGGAAAATGCGTAGTTTTTCAGAACACGGGAGAAGTTACAATGTTCTTTTCATAGGTTAGTGTGAGAGTAATTATATAAATTCAAATTCAAACTCAAATTCAAATTCATAGTTCGGATTGATATCCAACGTTATCGGCTGCTATATTTACGGGTGGCAACTAATCAGACTGACGCACAGGTGGCGGTACATGGGGGCTCCAATAAAAATGGCGACTTCCGGGCTCCAATAGGAAGCGGGACTCAGAGCCGATCGGCTATCTAGTTATTATACAGGGTGTCTTGCAATTGGTCGTACAAACCTATACCGAGAGAGTTTCTTGAAACCACCTGCTCAGACTGCGCCAGCGCCGAGTCTGTACAGGCGGCCAACTTCGTCAAAATGTTACTAGGATGATTGAATTGCGAATCGCGTCTGCTATTGCAGACAGCTGGCTATCAAATGTCGAGAGGTTATGTTACGTTTGTCGTAGCGTAATTAGCAGCCCTTGAAAATTACGCTACTGATGGTTATTATCGAATAATTGGAAACGATTAATCAGTGAACTTTGCTATTTTTGTTTAAACGAGAATGATTATTTTTGTTATTTCGAGTATTTTGAAAATGGAAATGAACTAAATTCCGTCGATTGAGAAATCTAGTCACTGAAAGTTCGACAACAATTGATTTTTTTTTTCATAATCGTCTTAAGTCGAATAAATGAAAAATCTCAGTCAGGTCTGTGAGTCAGGTATTCAAAGTCCATGAGTTGACTCAAAAAAGTCGAAATCTAGCATAAAACAGCAGATGCGGAGAATCAGGTATGTGAAAATGAATTCTTTAGTTCAATTTCGTGTTTATTCAATAAATGTCAGCAAAACTTCTTATCGAATTTACAATTAAGTAACTTAAAATAAATGATGCGTGGTTTCTTCTCGTGGAAGTGAAAGAGCTGTGGCGAGTCGTCTGTTTTTGACCGCTGCAGTATCGTCTACCGTGCCTTAAGTCGAAAACATCCTTTCTGGTTTTAAGCTGTTCTACCTATCTTATTTTAAGCTGCTGAACATCTGAAACTTCAAGGTGATAATTATCATTCTATCAACAAAAATTTTGGGAACGTTTCTGAAAATCATAGTTCCTTTAAACCTCATTTTCTTGGAAACAAACACACATCACTGTAAAAAAAAAAAAAAAAACCCCTTATGGCAATTAAAATACTGAATTTTGCAAAACAAATGTGGAATTTGTCTTGAAGTGAATTTGATTGAACTTCCCGTTATTAAAGCTTGCAGTATTCCAACAACAACTTCCTCCACGGTCAATGCTGAACAGATGGGCTCCGTCGTGCCAACGTGGATAAAGATTAACCCCCCGTACTTCAGGGTAGCTACGCCATGCAAGTTCCATACGGATCACCAGCCTCAACACTAACCTCATCAGTTTGGAACACTCCCTCCTTCGTATCGGGCAGCCACAATCGTTTGACTCACCATCAAAAAAAATCTTCGAGTCGATTTGAGTCAGTCTGAAGATCTACATGAATTTCTACGATAATGCCTCACGATTGACGTTCTTGTTAAGGAGAAACTGTATTGAAATTTGAAAAAAGGCTAATAATAGTCACATAAAACAGATCCTTGCACAAATTTTCAAATTATGGCCGTATGTACACTTGACGTGATTGATACTGAGACGACTCTCTTTTGTTTAATTTTATTAAAATTTCGTTCAGGTTGGTAGTAGATGGTGGTGATACTATGTACTAAACACGCGATGCTCATCTCATTCCCAGCATCTCTGGCATCTGTCTCGTGACATTTAAATGAATATGATAAACTGTCGACATGCCTAACCTGTGATTTTTCCAGCTTGCAAAAAATGATATAATTGTCGTGAAATATGAAATTCATAAATAATATTTGATGATGTCGCGATATAGCACTGTCAACTAATATTATGTTTGTTTACAATATATTATTCCATCTAAAAATCGAAAATAATTGGCGCAACAGGTTGATGTAAGACATCATAGGTTATGAATCGCGAACGTTGACCGGTGCATGAAATCAGATTATTACTGCATGTTCTCCCGAATGATGAATCTATTGATAATTGCTATGCTTCAACGCCTATGGTATTCAATTATTAACGTTACAATAAAGTTTGAAGTGGACGGCGGCACAAATCGGAAAAAAATAACCTCAACTTTACGGTAAGACCAATTATCTACGAAATTATATGATTCAGATGAGGAAATGGAATATGCGGCAGAAAAGATTCTTTGTGGTTTCTTTTTCACTTTTTGAGGATAGCAACAGGCCTGGAACTGGACAAAAGTGATCGGAACGAATCGTGTTGAAACCGTAAGGATCAGATGTGTCGCGACGTAGCTTATCAAGCCCGGTCCATTGTGGTGTTGAAAACAGGGACCGTGACCCATAATAATGGACAGAACGAATGATTACAGGAAAGAATTCATTTTATTCAATAAATAGTTGTGATATTTATTTTACTGTGTATCTAACATGGCTTTACGATCATTGATTCAATTAATTTAGTCAAATTTGAATATATATTTGGAAATACATTTGGACAGTGGTAAATATTCCGTTCAAATTTTACAGTGACTATGCGTATGCATGGAATTCGATGCCTCGACGTTGTGACAAGTATGATAAATGTATAGCGGATCGATATTTCATATCAATCGATGGTATGGTATCTTCTCTACATACTCGATTATAATTAGCACTTCAAATTGAAGATTAAAAATCAGAATTGAAATCAAATGTCATAACATATAATCATGTGGCAACTTTTCAAGAATCCTTGTTTCAAAATAATAACACTAATATACAATTTCCAACAGATATTGACTAGGCATATGCATGGAATACACTCCAATTACGACTGGGCTTGTGCCACACAATATGCAATTTCTAAAAGATATCGACTAGGCATCAAATACATTCTGGTGCGTTCGACAACTGGACTTGTTCTGCAGAATTCAGAACATGTGTTGATTGACCAGGCGCATGCATGAAATACACTTCGATGCGCTCGACGATGGACTTTGTCAAAATATTCGACTTGTTTTTTAACATAGTTTACTATAACATACAATATGCTCAATTATTGAATGCATATATCGATGAATGCAAAGAATTTTGGTATTTCATATTAATCAATGAATTTATGGTATTTTCTTCAGATAATCGATTACAATTAATACTTAAAAATCATGAAAATATTAATTGAAATTAAATTTCATAAAATGAAATCGTCGGGCAAATTCATGAGACTCCTTTTTCACAATAATAATACCAATATACAATTTAGAACAGAGATTGACTAGGCGTATGCATGAAATTATACACTGCGATGTGTTATACGACTGGACTTGTCCCGCAGAATATACAATTTCTCACAGATATTGATTGCGTGCATGCATCAAATACATTCTGGTGCGTTCGATCATCGGACCTGTTTCACACGAGTCGAGATCTCAGAAGAGTCACAGAATATACAATTTATAACAAACATTGACTAGGCACATGCATCAAATTTGGTGCCTCAACGGTGTGACAAGATTTATCCATCTAAATTTTGAAATGGTTCTTCGAAATTGATTACTATAATATACAATATGCTAAATCATTATGTAAATATATTGATAAGTGCAAAGTATGATGATATTTCATATCAATCAATCGTGTCGTATCTCCTTTCGATAATCGATTACAATTAATACTTTCAAATAACGATTGAAATTGAGAATTAAAATTACATTTCATATAATCAAATGAGATTGTATGAAACCAAAAATATAATTGTTAGGAACTCATCCTAATTATTCAAAAGCTAATTCTTGGGTAACTGCATAAAAATCCGGTGCTTAATCATAGATATTCATGGAATAGTTATTTGTGTGGCAAGGGCGTAATTCATAAATTTCGTGACGAGTGCAAATCGTCCCTATATATATGCCCACGCCATACATCCTATTTTATATACGAGCTCCGTCCAAAAACCGACCGAAACGTAGTTTTTCTACGCCCGAGTGCGCAAAAGTAAACTTTTAAAACCCGTCTAAAAACTACGTTTTAATCGGTTTGTGGACGGAGCTCGTAAATGAAAATAATTATTTCGTCAAAAGCCTTGTTTAAAAAAAAAAAATGCGAATCGCAATCATTCTTCAATTTTTCTGCTTCAACGATTGTCTTATGTTTCAATTTATGTTTATCAATTTCCATGGAGTTAAGTGCAATCTTCGATTGTTTACTCAACAATATTCAGCAACAAGCCAAACGCAAATAAGAGGAGTGAAAACATATAATTCGCAATAGTAAAACTATTATAGAATTTATCAAGGTATTCATCAAAATTTATTTCAATTCTTAATAAATCGGAAAAAAAAAATAAAAAAATATGTATTATTTTACCAACTTTTAATATAGTTCGAAAAATAAATCCCGTAACGCCGGAAACACGAGGACGCATCGTGGGGTTGTGGGAGGGTGGTCTTTCGTTGTCCGAGATAGCTGGTATAAAGATTTATCAACTCGAATTCAACGTGAAAATAATGTGATTGAACATTTTGAATTTAATCCAGAGTATTCAATGATTTTTAGATCGCACTGGAATGAGCAAAGCGACTTGTGGCCGTTACGTGCGCAAGTTTAATGATGGTGGCATGGCTGCAGTATGTGACGGAAGGTGAAACAATGGTACGGCAAGAAAGACGACTGAAGACCAGGACATGGACATCGTATCTTGTGTGATAGATGATGTCCATGGGCTTGGGTCATCAGTTCCAGGATATTTAGGATTCAACGTAACAGACTGGTTAGTTCGAAAGCGATTGAATGAGGTAGGATTGAAAAGTCGTGTGTCAGCTGAAACGGTTTACCTAGCTGATAACCATCGGGAGCAGCGAGTAGGCTTTGCTCTCCAATGCTTACCGATGGATTATCAGGATTGGGATACTGTGATCTTCGTGGATGAGAAAGTTTACTCATCCGACAAAGATGGTCGCCATAGGGTGTGGCGAGAAGATGGAATGCGTTACGAGCCTGAAAATTGTCGACCAAATCACAGCAGTGGACGTGTCACTACGGCATTCCATGGGTGGATTGCAGCAAGTGGTGTTGGCGAGCTTGTGCAAACCACCCGCAGAATGAATGCGGTTAATATCGTAATATATTACAAAACCATGTAATGCCTTCTGTTAGGGCGAGGTTTCCTGCAGATGAAGTGCCAGTGATCAGATTTGTCGAAGACAACAGTCCGGTGCACACGGCAAGAATCCTCCAGGACTGGTACCACAATCAGCCGGACGTCGCCCGTTTCAACTGGCCGGCCAAATCTCCTGACTTGAATCCGATCGAGAACGCTTGGTCGGAAACAGTCAGGGGTTTTGAGCCACGACCAGGTGAAACGGTCGAAGAGTTCCGCATACGAGTCCGCGAAGCCTGGGAATCATTACGGGCAAGGCCAGAGTACACTCGAGCTATTGTTCGATCAATGCCTCGCCGTATGCTCAAGGTTATTGAAGCCGAGGGTCATATGATCAATTATTGATCATATTCCACCCTGGTCATGTTCGATCGGTTTCTATAGCTTTGAACAAATGATGGCGCATCGGTATAATGGTGGCTTGGATGTGTTTTTGCTTTATTTGCATTGATTTTCGGCCAAGCCGATAATGTTGCTGGCAATTTCTTATTCCTCTGCTTGTGTATTATTATACTGTTAAATTCGTCAATTTGATCTAAAAGTACTTCATCTGCGTGTTACAGGGCCGTTGGAGAAGATGAATGCTGGTCATTGTAATATCCGATCATTCATCTAAATTTTTAACTGGAGTGATGTGGAAGCTGCTGGTGCGTTGATTAATTACAGTCTTTTGAATTTAACCATCTGTGCTCAAAATAAACCTGCGATAACCTGTGTCTGTGAGAAATGCTTTCTCATCTTATAAGAGAAAAGGTTGCCATTCAATCTCTTCGGGACAAACATTATGTTTCGAATTCCAAGTCCCCTTGTTGAAAAATATTTATTATTATTTACTAATACAAAATTTTGGTGGATACGACCTCATACTGTTAGCTTTTGAAGTTTTTTTAGAGAATACAACATTTTCAGTGAATTTTAGAAATATCCTAAAATATATACTATAATTTATTATAGTATTATAAAACGACATTTTGTCAGCTGTTTATGAAAACGCAAAATTAACAATGGATAAACTACGCTTCACGTTTGTAGTAAAAGCAAAACCGGAGGATCCCAAAACAAGTATGTATGCCATAACCTCAATTGGTACTCCGTCTGGTGAAATTTACAGCGTACCAGAAGAGTTACAAGCAATGAGTTTGCATAAAGAAATTTTGAAAAATGAACCTATGGTCGCAAAAATAAAAAACACATTGAAGAAAAGACATGAAAAAAGAGAAGTTTGGATCACTTTAACAGAGGAATTAAAAAACACTTACGTAGATGAAGGTAATATGCAATTTGAAGGATACTTTCTGGAGAAAGTAGAAGCAATAACAAAAGAAAATAAAACTACAGAAGAAAGTTTAATCAAAATATTAGAAACCTTAAGAATGAAAGATGACATGCCAAATCACAGAAATAAATTAAAATTAGTGGGAAAATTTGTGTTAGAAAAGTTTTCAGTAAAAATCACAAACGTTCAACAGTGGTTAGATAATTATGAAAGTGAATGCATCAGATTAGAAATTACCACAGATATGGATAGAATAGAAATTCTAAGACTGTTAATGGAAGAATCAGCTATGGATTGGTACCATTCTATGATGATTAAAAATACAATTAACTCTGAATGGAGCATTTGGAGCGAAAGTCTGTTGGAAACCTTTTCGAATAAAGGCTGGTCACCTATCAGATATGCATTAAATCACAGATATAAACAGGGATCTATGTTAGAATATGCTCTAAAAAAAGAAAGACTACTATTAGAAATAAACAAATCTATAGATACAGTGACTTTGGTTAACCTCATTGCCATAGGATTACCAAACTACATAGCTGACAATATAGATAGAGAAAAAATAAAAACAACAACTGATTTATTTAATAACATCAGGGGTTTTGAACATTTAATCAAAAAACCGATTTCCAAAAATAAAACTGATGATGATATAAGCTTTAAAAATAATAACAAAGATAATAAATCTCCTTGCTCAATATGCAAAAAGGCTAACAAAGGCGTAAGATTCCATCCTGAATCTTCATGCTGGTATAAAAATAGCCAAGAAGGTAAACACATGAAGCAAGAATCAATAAATAACAATCTAATTGAAACAGAGTTTCTAGACATGAGTCCAAAAAACTAGATCTAACACCACTAATCAGAATACCCATAAAAATCAATGATACTTTAGAATTACGAGGAATATACGATCCTGGCGCTAATATATCAATAATCAACTCCAGATTAATAAATTGTAAAAATATGTCCAGTAATTGTCACAGTAAAGTGAAGACGATTAATGGTGTTAAAGAAACTCTGGGTATAATATTATTAAAAATCAAAATTTTCAATATAGAAAAAGCCATGCATGTATTTGTCATAGAGGAAACAAATTTCGATCACGACTTTTTAATAGGATTAGATTGCATAAAAAAATTCCAACTGAAACAAGATGAAAAATTAAAAATTAGTCAGACAGAGAATGTAATCGGAAAAGAAAAGAAAACTGAAGAGAATATTCCTGATTGTACAGGTAAAAAACCACAAATTAATAATATATTTGGTAATAAATATAAAATAGATAAGACCCTAAGGGATCACAGAATAAGAAAAAAAATTGAAATAAATTTTAACGAACATGTAAAACCAAATGATTTTCAGATTGTTACAAATCATCTAGATGTTGAACAAAATAACATAATTAATAAGTTAATAGATGAATACAAACACATTTTTGCAAAAGATAAATATGACATCGGAACAGTAAAAGATTATGAAGCTCGTATTGACCTGATAATCGATAAATATTGCTGCAAAAGACCATATAGATGTACCATTGAAGACAAAAAAGAAATAGAAGCACAGATAATAAAACTATTAGGGAAACAATTGATTGAAGAATCTTATAGTCCTTTTGCCGCTCCAGTGACACTAGCTTTCAAAAAAGATGAAGGGAAAAAATCAAGACTATGCATGGACTTTCGAGATTTGAATAAAATTATAGTCCCACAATCACAGCCATTTCCTATAATTGAAGACTTAATGGTGAAAACAAGAGGATGTCGATTTTTCACAATATTAGATATAAATTCAGCATTCTGGTCGATACCACTTCGGATTGAGGACAGAAGAAAAACAGCATTTGTGACGCAAGAAGGGCATTACCAATGGACGTGCTTACCATTTGGCTTAAAAACAGCACCTGCTATTTTTCAAAGAATTTTAAGTAATATAATTAGAAAATATAAATTGAATGGTTTTGCAGTAAATTATATAGATGATATATTGAATTTTTCCAAAACTTTTGAAGAACATATTAGTCATATAAAACAATTACTAGACGCAATAGCACAAGAAGGATTCAGATTAAAATTATCAAAATGCTCATTTGCTCAAGACTGCGTCAAATACCTAGGTCATATTATTAAGCACGACTCAGTCACACCACTGAATGATAACCTTACTGCGATACAAAATTTTCCAGTGCCTACAACACAGAAACAAGTCAGGCAGTTTATAGGTAAAATTAATTTCTATAAAAAATACATTCCAAACTTCTCAATAATGTTAGATCCCCTTTATAATCTACTCCGAAAAAATCAAAAATTTATTTGGGATGAAAAATGTCAAAATACTTTTGAAAATATGAAAAGTTTACTGTGCTCAAAACCTATATTGGCCATTTTTGATCCCAAACTACCTATAAATATATACACAGATGCTAGCCTACAAGGTATTGGAGCAGTTTTCAAACAAATACAAGAAAATGGAGAAGAAAAACCAGTCGCATATTTTTTTAGAAAATTGAATGAAAGTCAAAAAAGAAAGAAAGCGATTTACCTAGAATGCCTTGCAATAAGAGATACTATAAAATATTGGCATCATTGGTTGGCAGATAAATCTTTCACGGTTTTTTCGGACCACAAACCACTGGAAAAATTAAACATAAAGGCCAGAACAGATGAAGAACTAGGAGATTTAACGTACGATTTATCACAATATAATTTTAGAATAGTTTATTCACCTGGAAAACAAAATGTAGAAGCAGACGCACTGAGCAGAAACCCAGTTTTGGAACCTAACAAAAGTGAATAATGTTACATACAAACAGCAAATCTAGTAAAATTAGAAGAAATAGAAAATGATCAATCTACAAATATAAATATACAACAGAAAAAGGAAAAGTTAATTGAAAAAAATAACATTTTCTATAAGAAAATAAAAAAAAGAGATAAGATCCTATTGTCTGAACATTTTAGTTTAAAATTAATAGAAAAGGTGCACAATCAATACTGTCATTTAGGCATAAAACAAATGGAGGATAAAATAAAACCGTTCTATACGGCAAAAAATTTAACGTACAACATTAAGAAAATATGTAATAGCTGTGAAATTTGCATTAAAAATAAATCAAGGACAAAATTTAAAATAGGCCAAATGTCACACCTTGGACCAGCCACTCGTTCATTTGAAATTGTATCAATAGACACCATCGGAGGCTTTGGAGGGAACCGTTCTACAAAAAAATATTTACACCTGTTGGTAGATCATTTTACACGATACGCATATATTGTAACGTCAAAAACTCAATCCGCAAAGGACTTTATTAAATTAATTAAACAGATACCACAAAACGAAAAAATAGGAATGATATTATCAGATCAATACCCTGGAATAAATTCAAAAGAATTTAAACAATTTCTAAATCGAGAAGAAATACAAATTATATTTACAGCTGTTAACGCACCATTCTCAAACGGTTTAAATGAAAGACTGAATCAAACTTTAGTAAATAAAATTAGATGCAGAATTAATGAAGAAAAAAATAAAAGAGCCTGGACTAGCATAGCACAAGAATGCACGAAAATTTATAATGAAACTGAACATACTGTTACAACGTTTTCACCAAAATATTTAATGGAAGGAAAAGATATCAATATTCTACCAGAAGAACTGCAGGAAATCGAAACAATAGAAGATCTACAAAAAGATAGGCAAATAGCTTTCCAAAATACATTGGAATCTCATAATTACAACAACAAAATTTTTGATCGAAATAGAGAGGAGTGCAATCTAGAAATTGGTGACTTCGTATATGTAGAAAATGGTAATAAATTAAATAGGAAAAAAACAGATGAACTAAGAATAGGTCCATTTAAAATCTTAAATAAAATATCAAACGTCATTTTTGAAATAGATACAGGGCAAAAAAAAAAAAAATCAAACATATTTCATGTAACGAAGTTAATTCCATGTTAATTAAGTTCTTTTGTTATTCACTCCGAGCCGGGGAGATGTAAAAGAAATACATTGAGCATGATATAGGTATACGTGTATTTCTTTCACAAGCTTTCTCTTACTGCGCATGCCTGTAAAACCAAGAGAGTACAGAAGGAGATAGAGAGAACCGTGAAAGATAAGAGCCACGTGCGAACAATAATATCGTTAACATTGTTAATAACGAAATCTCGGAATAATAGCTTTTAATGTCGTTTCTTGTTTTTGCAGGTGAGTGCGTGTAATTGTTTGTACATAGTTGTAAATGATTTGTAAATAATAAAAGCCTTGTTTTTGCAGTGAAACAACATAAAGTTATTACATCCTAATCCAAAGAGATACGAGAGAAATAAACATATTATATACTTTCCAAATGTTTTTGGAGCATTTGTAATGAGAGTAAAATTTTTTAGGATACGACTTTATACCGTTGATAAATGTGAAATCAAAAAATTACAAGTTCATTCAGGAAGGGCGTATCTACCAAACATACGAGCATTCACCATTATCTATTCTTTTGGCTAATTTCAATATATTAATCCGTTTTGAGTACTTTGAACGCCATTTGCATAAAAAAATAAAATTATACGTCCTTCTACCACTGAAATTGCCTTCTTGGCGTATACGATTTTATAACACTAGACATGCGATATAATTAATATTATTTGACGAGTTCGAAATTTTTCAACAAATAATAATGATAACTTTAGCAACAAGGATGTATCTTGTCGCACCATTGAGGCATCAAATTTCATGCGTGTGCCTAGTCAAGTTCCGTTAGAATTTGCATATTCTGTGGAACAAGTCCAGTCGTCGAACGCACCAGAATACAGTTTGATGCTTGCGCCTAGTCAATCTCTGTTGTAAATTGTATATTGGGATTATTATTGTGAAAAAGGAGTCTCATGAACTTGCCCGAGGATTGTATTTTATGAAATTTAATTTAAATTATTAATTTCATGATTTTTAAGTATTAACGGTAATCAATTACCTGAAGAAAATAGCATTAATCCATTGATTAACATGAAATACCAAAATACTTTGCATTTATCGATATATGTATCCAATTATTAAGCATATTGTATGTCATAGTAAATTGAACGATCAAACGAGCCCGCCGAAGGCGGGCGAAGTTCGATCGAGATTATACGAAGCGTCTCGTTCGAAGATGATTGACTACTTGTAGTACTGTCAAGTACGTGAATAACTACACAACGTTAAGAGTTTTAAAATTTAAATTCCTTATGGCGCGCCTATGTCGTCGCCTCTCGCGCGCGCTCTGGTGGTCTCATATTTTTAGCGTAATATATTTTTTTTTTTTTGTGAATGTCATTTCAGCTTTGAAGATGATTATCGGGTTTTGAGTTTTGGGTTCTTTGGGAGGGTGAACTACTTGTAGATGTTTAGAGGCTGGGGTGACATTTCAAAAATTTTATATTATTTTTTTTTTTTTTTTTTCATTATTAATACAAAATCATTTGAAAACAACCATTTTCTCTTTTGTATTATGACTCAGTATTTTCGTTTAAAACCATATTGGCAAAGGTATCATCTGCATCTTGTATGTTTCTATTATAAAACCGGGCAAATACACTCGATTTATCTGACCATCCTGCAGTTCTTCTGATAGTGGCTACATCAACCCCACTTTTGTATGCCTTAGACACAGCTGCGTGTTTGACGCTGTATGATGAAAAGGTATTGACGTCAATTCCTGCTTTAGCAAGCAGAAGTTTCACCCAGTGGCCGATCGTTTGTGCACTTGCTGCATTATGTGGTTTTTGTTGATATGAATAAACTATTTGTTTCAGACCTTATGTCTCTTGTTTTTTCTAAGTAAAGCAGGATAAAATTAGCTACGCAAACTTTATTACGTTGTTTTAAAAAAGGGATTGATAAAACTGGTTGATCTTTCCCTGGTTTAGACGTTTTTATGAGTTCTGGAATCTTAATTTTTAAGCCGGTATCAGATTTTATTATATTATCAGTGGTTATTACGGCTAAGGTTTGTAATCTATGAGCTGTTATGAGGATGAGTAATGTGGCAACTATTTCTGATAACTCCTTCAATTTTAGATTTTTGGGATCTTGTATATTCTCAATGTATTTTAGAAGCTGTTCGGTATCCCATATCGTTGAGTATTTTGGTCTAGACGGTCTTCTTTTGAAGCATCCTTTAAGAAATCTAGATATTAATGGATCTCTTGATAAATCATTTTTGGTCACTAGTGAGATCGCTGCTCTAGACGAGTTTAAAGTTCCATGCTTCACACCCTCATCGAATCTCATTGTTAGAAATTGGAGTATATCCGTGTTGCGGGGTTCGAAGACATTGACATTGTTTTCATTCGCAAAACCCCACCACCTTTTCAAACAGCCTTCATATTGCTTCATTGTTGATTTTGTCAATGAGTCTATAATAATGTCTATGGATTTTTCCGCAACTCCTTTGTATAGGAACGCTTGCCGGACAAGATGCCTGCCACTAATGAAAGTTTGTGTGCTAGCGGGTGAGTCTGCTGCCTAGAAGGAGAAAGAAGCAAGGATAATGAAGGCTTAAAAATTATCGGGGGTTCACAGAGCAGTGAAGCAAATAATGGATACCATGGTTGTGCCGGCCATAAAGGAACAACCATAATACCTGAAGCTTCATCATTAATTATTTTCCTTAGTGTTGATAATATAAGAGCAAAGGGTGGGAAAGCGTAGAATTTTTCGTTCTTCCATGAAATTGTAAGTGCATCTACTGTTTCTGCTTCAGGATCCTGATAACGGGAGCAAAATCTTTTGCATTTTTTATTAATTCTAGATGCGAACAGATCAATCAGAGGATGGCCAAACGCTTTTGTTATTTCTAAGTACGCATTTCTTGATAACTCCCATTCTGTATCTAGGTTTTTTATTCTTGAAGCCGTATCTGCATCTATGTTTTGTTTCGACGGAATATATGAAGCAACTACCCAGATTTTTTTGTCTTCACACCACTGCCAGACTTTCCGTGCTAATTTGCTCAACAGTGGGTATTTTATACTGCCTGCTTTATTTATACAAGCTATAGCCGTAGTGTTGTCTATTCTGAGTAAGATCTCACAGCCATGTTCTTTCGAAGCAAAACATCTTAACGCAAAAAAGGCAGCTAATAATTCTAGGTAATTTATGTGATGTTTTGTGTCGTCGTGGCTCCAAAACCCATGAGTAATTTTTCCGCTTTCCTCCGCACCCCAACCTGTTCTGGATGCGTCTGAGGTTATGATTAATTTATAGTGTTGTGATTTGATTGGATTGATTCCCTTTAGTATATTCTCTTTCCACCATAAGATATCCTCCCACATTGCTGTATTTACTTTCATAGAACCCTCAAAACAGTAATTATTAGCTGCTAAAGCTAGCCATTTATGTCTTTCGAGTCGTTTACAGTATATCTGACTATATTCTAATCCGGGGCAGCATGCTATTAGTACGCCAATCACATGAGCAAAGTTTCTAATTTTATATTCTTTATGTAAACTAATATCGTTTAGCAACTGAGTGACTTGTTCTTTTTTATCTTTGGTTATTTCAATGGAATATCTGTGAGAATCTAATATAAAGCCAAGATATTTACATCGTTTGCTAGGTATAATTGAACTTTTTGAATTGTTAATAATAAATCCAAGTTTTTTTAATAATTCTATGGTCTGTTTGATGTTATCTTTACAGGATTCATACGAATCACTGATGCATAGAATATCATCTAAGTAAATTATAGATAACAGGCCTGATGATCTCAACTTATTAATGACCGGTTTCATAATTTTGGTAAAAATATATGGACTTGTTGATAAACCGAATGGCAAGCAATTGAATTGGTATAATTTTCCTTTGAATCTAAACCTTACAAATTTTTTACTGCTTTCACAGAGTGGCACTAATAGATACGCATCCTCAAGATCTATTGTACCCATAAATGCCTCAGGAGACAGCAATTTTATGGCTGATCTTAAATCTTCCATTTTAAAGTGAATTGTGTTAGTAAATTGATTTAGACGTTTTAAGTTGATTATAAATCTATATGTTCCATTTGGTTTTGGTACCAGGAAATATGGCGATATGAATTGTCCCTCACAATCGGGACATTCTACGATGGCCCCTTTTAATAGTAAATTACTTATCTCGTTTGTGATATTATCTTCATCAGCTTTCAACCACTTTTGCTCGATTGGTTCAGTTATTTGAATGGGGTTCTGAATGAAAGGTATTTTATACCCTTTTATACAATTAATGATGAAGCTATCATCAGTTATTCCTTCCCAACTTTTTGTAAAATACTTTAGTCTGCCTGCAATTTGTCTTACTTCAATATGTGTTTCTATTATTTCTTGTTCGTTTGCTGGTTCTTCTCGCTGTTGGTTTTTGGTGTCGAGCGGAATGGCGTTCTGGGTCTGAACCTGGTGTTTGAAAATTGTCTTTTTTGACTGTAGCCGCCCACCTGTCTGTATCTCGCAGGTGGGCCTCTCCAGTTTCCCTGAACTGCGTTCCGGGTTGGTGGTTTTTTATTTGTTGGCTTGTCTGGTGGTTTCAATGTTGCTGCTGCCCTGGTAATAGACTTTGCTTCTTTAACCTGGTCCGTTAGCTTCTCCCCATAAAGCCATTCGTCTGATATACTGGCGTCTAGTGTTGTTTTAATGTCTTTATCTAAAGTTGGGGTGATGAAAGACTTTCTTGCGACCGACTGCTGGTGATATACGTCTGATAACATTTTTCCTGCACTCCAGAGGTTTTTGATAAGGAGCGTGAGGTCGATAGCATCTTCTGGGTTATCCATAACCATGGTCAGTGCTGAGCTGAGAGACCGTATTGCCATACCAACGCAATTTTGTGTTTCGCTGAAATGTTCATCACGTTTCTTTGCTATATCTGTCATAAGGCGTTGTACTTCAGGGTTAACTTTGGGAGCTCCTGTCGAAAAACTAGGATTTTGGGGATACCTCTTGAGAAGTTCTTTCCTACCCTCATCGGTGAGTCCCTTCGACATCCAATCACTCCACCACTTTTTTATACCTTCGCTAACCACTATGTTTGTTTCAGGGTTTGGTACTTCCTCACCCAGAATTTCTAACCATTCCGGATCTAGATCTGTAGTTTTATTTTCTACAGTTTTCTCTATCATTTCGCCTGGCTCGATTTCTGGGTCTCTTGATTCACGGTCGTGCACCGGGACTTCCTGACCCTGTATTTGCTGCTTATTGCTGTTTGTATTTTCTTTATCACCCTCGTGATCGAGATCTGTAATCGTTAGTAAAATAATAAGACTTTTCAGTGCCAGAGCTACATTTTTCTTGTATGTAAGTGTTCGTGTGGAACTAAATATCATTCGTATGGAACTACGTATTGTCCACGTGGGACTAGGTATCATTCGTTTGGAATTAACCTAACTTTTATTTGTTCGTGTGGAACAGGTCTTCGCTCGTATGGAACGAGCCGATACAGTACTTCGTGTGGAAGATCCGTATTCACTTTGACTTTTCAGATATTTACCTTTTTGGTTTACATTATCAGTTGCCAGTTTCTGTGTCGCCATGAAGGCATTGAACCCCTTAGTGAGGTTATCTAGTTGTTGTTCCATTGCTTTGAACCTTTTCTCCGCTTTTTCGTCCCTGTGGTGTTCTCTAGAATGAGAACGTGATCGTTCTCGTTTTTTCGAAAGGATTTACTGGTCCCAATTCTTATATAATTTTTATTAGACCGATTTTTCTCGTGTGCAGTTGTTCACACAACAAAACAATATGAGACCACCAGAGCGCGCGCGAGAGGCGACGACATAGGCGCGCCATAAGGAATTTAAATTTTAAAACTCTTAACGTTGTCTAGTTATTCACGTACTTGACAGTACTACAAGTAGTCAATCATCGAGAACGAGACGCGAGTATAACTATATTCAAGAACAAGTCCAAAATTTTGACCAAGTCCAATCGTCGAGCGCATCTGAGTGTATTTCATGCATATGGCTAGCCAATATGTATTGTGAATTGTATATTAGTATTATTATTGTAAAATAAGGATTCTTGAAAAGTTGCCACATGATTTTATGTTATGAAACTTGATTTCAATTCTGATTTTTAATCTTCAATTTGAAGTGCTAATTATAATCGAGTATGTAGAGAAGATACCATACCATCGATTGATATGAAATATCGATCCGCTATACATTTATCATACTTGTCACAACGTCGAGGCATCGAATTTCATGCATACGCATAGTCACTGTAAAATTTGAACGGAATATTTACCACTGTCCAAATGTATTTCAAAATATATATTCGAATTTGACTAAATTAGTTGAACCAATGATCGTAAAGCCATGTTAGATACACAGTAAAATAAATATCACAACTATTTATTGAATAAAATGAATTCTTTCCTCTAATTATTCGTTATGTCCATTATTATGGGTCATGGTCCCTGTTGTCAACACCACAATTGACAGGGCTTGATAAGCTACGTCGCGACACATCTGATCCTTACGGTTTCATCACGATACGTTCCGATCCACTTTTGTCCAGTTCCAGGCCTGTTGCTATCCTCAAAAAGTGAGAAAGAATCCACAAAGAATCTTCTCTTCCGCATATTCCATTTCCTCATCTGAATCATATAATTTCGTAGATAATTGGTCTTACCGTGAAGTTTGGGTTATTTTTTTCCGATTTGAGCCGCCGTCCACTTCAAACTTTATTGTAACGGTAGTGATTGAATACCATAGGCATTGAAGCATAGCACTTATCAATAGATTCATCATACGGGAGAACATGCAGTAATAATCTGATTCCATGCACCGGTCACCGTTCGCGATTCATAACCCATGACATAGATATAACGTAATAGATGGGACAAGTTTCGGCTGAGAATTAGTTACGCAAGATGAATGTAGGCGGCGCGGCGATCGAAAATCTTTTTTTCGTGGATTTCGGTTCAGAACTCTTTGTTACCGACAGGACACCTTCTTATATCATTTTATTAATAATCTATATGATCGACTGCGACGAGTCATGACGCAGACGAAATACAGTTTGAATATTATATTAGATCGCATGTCACTTTATCTACTCACAAGTCGAACGTATTTAGAGATGCAGGCGCCCGTTCCATTTCTCAGTCGTTTATTTCTCCAAGTAGAAGCAAATATACGGTGGCAATTTGTGGTGAAATCCTATCATACTTTTCGTATTATTTTCAATCTAGGTAAATTTTGTTTTAGCCAATAATCAACTCCAGACTCAACTACGTATAATGTATATACTTTCATGTAATACGTGTTCCATGAAATAACTATATTAAGATAACATTGCACTATCTTTCTGGATCGTTAATGTCTCGAATCGATATATTTGGATTTTCTAAAAATTCTTGACGAAACAGTTTTCAACTCTTCCCGATAAAATGTTACCCTCCATCTCTATACATTACAGAAAAATTGAAGTTCATCTATTGCTATTAAAGATGATGTACAGCATTTCAAGCAGAAAATGAAAATATTGTATAAAATATTAAGTATAAATTACTTCGCACATATGGGATTGGTTGGCAAACAAAACGCAGTAATTTGTTTATTTTTTTTTTATTAAAAAATTTTTTTTTTCCTCCCGTCATCTACCCTCCTAACAATATTACTTATTTATTTATTTGTAATACTGGTAGATGACGGGAGCTGCTCCGCGGCCTCGTCGCCTTCCTCGGCCCCGTCTGCGTTGGCCTCCTCCTCCTCCGCCGCCGCCGACCTGCTGTTGCCGCTGTTGTTGCTGTTGTTGCCGAGGTGGCTGTTGCCGCTGCCCTGCGACCTCTTGTCGCAGGGCAGCAACCTCGGCAATAAGCGCCTGCAGTAGATTTTCCTGTAAATAATCACAGAAATCATGTCTAAAAATCTGTATAGCATAGTGTGAAATTGAATGACTAGTACTTGAAGACCACATACATTGTTGGGTGGCGGCGGCGGGCGATGCTCCTCCGGAGGAGGAGGCTGACGCAGCCCAGCCTCGGCTGCGTCGGCAGCATGCCCCTCTTCGGCTGCAAGCCCCTCTTCGCCGTTAATGTTTTCGTCTGAAACGACAGTTATAAGTTAGGTTCTAAAGACCCGGTATAAAATGTTGGTGAGGTTGAATAATTACACTCTCAAAATTCTAGTTAATATCTAGGACATTCTTGGATATTTAATCGATACCCATGGCATGCAGCACAAAATTTTGAGTAAAAATATTTACGAACATATATTTTCACTCAATATTACACAGATATAACAAAATATTTATGATAAGCTTTAGAATAATATATGCAATAATATTGCAATAATAATTTGAAAATATTATGAACAAGATTTAAACATGCGTTTTCAAAATCAAACAATATCTTTAATGATTTGTTCAATATTTACGAATCATTGAAATTGAATTTTACTTTGATCTTGTTACAAATATTTCAAAGAATATGTATAAAATATGTGAAAATCTTTGTTTTAATAATTTGATCAATTAGAAATTATCTAGCTCGTTTTGCAGGATAATCGATGTGTAAATATTCATACCAATGTGAAGAAAACATTCGAAAATATTGATGGTAAAGGTTAACTACATATGCGCAAGAAATATTTTTATTACCCCAGAATCGCGGACATAAAAGAATAGATGAAATATTTATTATAAACATTTTAGTGAATATCAAAATCATTTTTAGAAATTGTTCATACATATCTTGTAAATATTTGGTGCTGTATGGGTAGAGGACGACGAAAGCAATAGACTTCATAGAATTGTATATGGTATAAGAATGCGTATTAATATACTTACTCGGCATGCTGCCACGTCGAACGCTGTCTGGCGAATGCCGTTCGCTGGCTGTACCCGCCACTTGCAGCACGTGCGCAGCACTACCCCGCAGGGGCTGTCAATTCGACATTTCACGACAGCTATTACAACCAATGGCAGCCTTGGATCTCGGAGAGGCCCGCGTAAAAATGCTAGTTGGGAGCTACTGCGAACGCGTTCGCTCAGCGCCTAGGCCCCCACCTGAGCATCCTCGTTAGAAAGAATCGCCGCGAAACAATAGGATATTACTTTTCTGACAATCGACAAAATACAAAAAAATTATCGCCAAGCGTAACAATTTTAAACTTGAAATTATCGTGCCCATATGATATTCTATTTTCATATCTTATTTCAAGCTATGAACAAAATTAATCAACCCTGATCAATATTATCGATACGAACATAGAAAATATTTCGGAAAAGTAATTAATATATTATCAAATATCAAAAAATATTGAAATATGATTATTGTGAATTATATCGAGTATTGACAATTTTTTTAATCGGTATAACGTTTAACAATATTATTTGATCGAGATGCATTTTCTTGCGCATTTCAGAGCCCATAATTGAGGGGCCGGATGGGATATAAATTTATTTCGCTCCGCAGAGTCGGCCCCTGACCCTTTTAAAAAAATGTTACGAATTTAGAATTGTTGAACATGCGCCACTGTAGGAACTTTGATTACGCATCTCTTATTCTTGATAAAAATAGTAGTAGCTTATGTTGTTTGCGAATTATTTCCAAAAAATCGGAATTTATGTAACAATTATACAAATTTCCGCCTTTTTTTCACTTCAACTCAAGCTGAATTACCGATTGTTTTGAATTTTCTAATCAATTTTGCAATAATAATATATTATTGTGTTTCAAGGTTGACTAAAAATAAAAAGGTGAATATTGTTGTTTAGAAAAAAAATTATCAATTTTTTACCGATAGATCGAAGAATTCGGTTTTGGACATCTTTACACGCTTAGGGAGTCGAACGAATTTTTAGCAACCGACAACTTTCAGTGATAAAGTTGTTTATTATGGTATAAATATGTATTCTGGAAAGTTGTACCCCAATCAAACCGATGGTTAAAAAATTACGAACGTTTTAATTAACCAGCGGCTGGCTTTGTCGCGCGTAGGTTACAGCAAAAGTATGTTATGAGAAGCGACTTGCAGTTCGCAAAAGACGAAATAATAGTAATCAAGATTCGGTAAATATACAAAATTATAGTTCATTAGATAAGAACAAATTCTCATATATATTAATACCTGGTAAATATATATATATATATATGTATAACCTGGTATTTCTACATGTATACAGTTTTATAAAATTGTATTATTTGAAATATTAGAAACCGTATGGCAAAATGCTTGTTTTGTCAGTTTTTATGATTATATTTAATTCGGTAGGCTGTGGAATATCGGACGAATTTAACGAATATGACAGGTTATTTCTGAAGAATATAATTTAATATTTATTATATTTACACCATCATTTCTCGTCAGTACTTATTTCAATGAATCGCGCCGCGACCGCCTTCGAGCGCTGCAATTTTAGCGCGCTGTGATATTCGCGCGTCGTTCGGGTCTCCTACATTGCAGCGGTGCAACTGAGTAGTCTATTTTATTCGAATTTCGAGCACAGAATCATTCGAAACGCTCTGCAGTACAGAAGTTTCAGACTTTTTACGTCTCTTTATCGCTTGTTATATTAAAACGTGCAGTGTTCGTTGATAAGTGTGTTTCTTATTTTGTCATGGCTACTAGTGTAAATAAGTGCTTTTATAAACATTGCGATGCAACGCGAGAAAGTGAGGGTATCACCCTATTTTGTTTTCCAAAGACTACAGATCCGAGATATCGAGTTTGGATCCAAAATTCAGGTTTGTAAATAATTCAGCATTGCGCATTTCCCCCGACTTCGTTGATAACAAATTGTCATACACATTAGCCAAGAAAACGGGCTTCAATTTTTCACGTTAACCACAGTATTCGTAAAATCATGATGTCTACATATCTACAATACCGCTCATGATCTCAACACAAGACAAACAAACAAGTTCGAATGTAAAACTTCAATAAAAGCTGCACGCGTTGATCAACTCATACAGCACACCATATTTAGCATTAATATTTAAGATAAATATTGTTACTCGATATTGCGTAAATAATTAGAAACCACATGATATTAACTTGCGAAAGATTGTTGAAAAACATTTTTGACTGTGTTTTTTCACTATCTAGTAAAGATTTATCAGAATATTTATAAGAATCTTCGCAAGAATATATTCAAAACAATGTTGTCATAATATTTTGTCAATATTATTAACAATATTTCTCGAAATATTATACAGAAATAATTTTCACATTTCCGAATTGCGGACATATAAATGTTTCTTAAATATTTATCACACATATTCATCAATATTATAAATACGTAATAAATATTTTGTAAATATTGTGTGCTGTATCGAAGTCTCGACGTTTTTTTTTGCTGGTAACCAAAAGTTGTAAGCCTGTCATTGGCGTTTGAAAATTCGCTGAGCCGACCGGTGAGGCGCACGGTGACAAAGCGGTCCGCAGCGTCTCATAAAAAAAATTAAAAATGAGTAAATAAGAATAAATAACAAAATAAGATACCATGATATCAAAAAATGCCTAATAGACACAACGAAATAAGTAACCCACTTTTTTTTTCAAGTTAAAAAATGGCTTTTGTTTCATTAAAAATTGGCAAAAATTTTGAACGTTCGGAATAATAAGAATTTGTAATTTTGTGGAAACTTATTCTACTCGACGCATGCAATGAAAAAGTTTAAATAAATAAATAAAGACACAAATGGATAAATAAATGAATTAATTAATTAATAAATACAACAACAATAATAAGAAAAAAACATCATATCATATAAAATATATCGCGTCCCTAATGCGAAAACGTCGTAAGCGACGAAAAGTGCGAACGGCAAAAGGGCGTATATTTTTCGTCTTCTCGTCATTCGATAGGAAAACTGTCAAAATCAAGAACACCGGTTTTTTTTCTAGCCACAATTTTGATAGCACAAGGACGTAAGCGCCGTAAATACGTTCTTCTGGCATTAGCCGATTTTCCTGCTATTGCCAAAAAGGCGTATCCGCAAAAAATGTTAAATTCTTTGCCGCGCGTGGATTTTGGCGGATACGCTTTTTTGGCATTCATTTATCCTATTTTTAAGAACAGCTAGTGGCGTATCCCCAACGTTTACGCCCGTTTGCTTATTTTTTTTCTTATTTCCACATGTCGACGTTTTGCAGTTTCAAAGATTTTACAGTCGAATGACCCAAAAAGATATTTATACGCCCTTTTGCCTTTGAAAATTGCAAACGGTTGTAAAAGTGTCGCTTACGACCTTCTGCCATTAGTCACACGATATCACAAATGTGTCTAAAGCGGGATTCGGATGTCTATATTTGCACACCTTCCGATTGACATGTAATATGCATTTTCGTTACGTTTATGCTAAAGGGCAAGAAGACAAGGCATTACACTACGTCAACTTGAACAACCATCGCCTATGCTCACGGCACTTCACGCCTGATAGCTTTCTGACCTACAAGCATGACAAGTTAACCCGGAAGGCTATACCCATAGATTATCGTACTATAGCACTGGATTGTGATATCGCATCATTCGACGTGAATCAAACGGTACGAAAATATACCAGGTCTCAGTTGATGCACGATGAACCTGCTATGTTTCAAAATGACCCGTACCAGCCTCGAGAAAATGAGATCCAGGAAACTACGGGTGTGACACCTGTCGAAGAAGATATACAGGATCTGCGCACAGAAACTGAAAGGCTGCGTGAGGTGATTCGGAAGATGGAGGTTCAGCTACGTGAATCGACGAAGCCAAGAAATCATTCACCTCCAATTGAAACCAAAGGCTACGAAGAAGATGCATTACCGGATCTGAACAGGAAAGATGATGTCGATACTTTCCTTGATAGCAAGGGTGTCACGTCCGGAGTTAGCCGCACGATGATCGGTATGCAGTTGCGTCCTCAAAACACGACTCAGCCTTTTCCGGAAGATCAACGGCAACTCGCTATGAAATTGCATTATTATTCCGCATCGGCATATGATAAAATGCGAGCAATGGGTTTAACATTACCTAGCGAGAGAACAGTGCGAAGGTGGGTAGCTGAGACGGAGGTTAGAGTCGGATTTTGTGACCACGTATTTGCCGCATTAAAAGAGCAAATGCAAAATATCCCGCCAATTGAGAGGTGTTGCTCATTAAAATGGGACGAAATGTCTCTCATGGAGCGAGAAGAATATTGCCCGGAATGCGATGCTATCGAGGGCTTCGAAGATCTCGGGCCCCTGGGCAGAACAGCAAGGCGTGCGAATCATGCCTTTGTATTCTGCCTGAATGGGCTGCATCACCAAAATCAGTGGCGCACGATGCTAGCCTATTTCCTCCCCTGCAATAGTATATCCGGCTCGGATATGGTGAAATTGCTGAGGATCTGCATTGATAAAATCAATGAAACTGGAGCGGATCTAAGACTGACGGTCTGTGACCAGGGTGGACCCAACAGAAGGGCTTATTCTATATTGGAGGTGTCCGAGAAGCAGCCATATTTTTTCCACGATGGCAAGAAAATTATAGCCATTCATGACTTCCCACATGAGATAAAGAATATCCTGGGAATGCTTCGCAAATGGGGGATGTTCGAAGCAAACGGAAAGATTGTCAAATACTCCGATTTTACGATGACGTGGCACGCAGACCAGCGGTGTGGGACGTCGAATCTTCTCGGACATATAACCGAGACCTATATAAACCCGAACAATTTTGAGCGAATGAACGTGTCAAGGGCGTTCAAAATGTTCAGCAAGCGGTTCGCATCAGCCATGGAGCTCGCAGATCAATCAGGCAGTGTTAAATCGGACACAATAACTGATACCGCTACGTTTTGCAGGAACATGGATAAGATCATTGACGCCTGCAATAGCTCATGCTTATTTGATCCGAACCCTGCTAAGCGACCACTGTCCGCAGACAATCCAAGTGTCGAAATGATCTGGCGTGATTTTCTCTCTTGGGCACCGAAGATGACAGTACGGGTTAAAAATCAGTGGAAGAGACCTTTCTGCTTTGCTGGCATCGTACAAACTGTCCAGGGGATCTTGGACATTTATCTTGGATTGATCGAAGAATTTCCCGAATTTCAACTGTGTACAGCATTGTGCAACCAAGATTCGGTTGAACAACTTTTTTCTCGGTTCAGAGGACGTGGGGGATTTAATCCAAATCCCACATGCCGAATGTTCAGACTTGCTGCAAGGCACTTGATTTCTGTCAGGAATATAATTCCAACCAAGCGAGGAAATGTTGTATGCAGTGAGGTTCCATACCTACCGCCTCTCGTCGCTACTCCAGCTGATCGTGTAGATGAGACTGATCTGCAGTACGAAGCTGGCGTTAGCGCCGTAGCGTTTTTCGAAGACGGGGTATTTTCACCACATGAGGAGCCTGATGACTTGCCGTGCAACGAGGCTGAAGTAGAGGGTGATACCGACGAAGACGAGGATCCGGACGATCTTGATTTAGCTAGTCGTGTACGATTGGCTCAAGACGTACCGCTGCCTGTGAATTTCGGGAGTTACGAGGCCAATGCAATCGCCTTCTTCGCCGGGTACACTATTCATAAAATGTTGAAAGTACGTCCCTGCGATCGATGCCAGGATGTGCTCGCTAAAAAAGTTGACGAGACGATAACTGCCGACGAGACGTACATTGAATGCCGAGAGTATGTCACTGATGATACATATACAGTGACCAAGTTGAAGAGACCTACTGTCAAGTTCTCTCGTATCGTTGAAGTACAGCTTCAATCGTTCTTGCCAATTTTCATTCGCCACAAGCATAAGGTCGGCATATTAGCGAAACTTGTCAACAATGCGGTGGAAAAAACCAACGCGATTGATCCGCAGTGGTTTAACGAAGCAGATCCATGTCACAGTCACAGGATGTTCGCTGTGCGTTTCATGTTGCGAGTTAAACTGCAACGACACTGCACCTTTGATAACCGTGCTGCAAAAATTAACAAAGGTAAGAAACGTAAGGCAACTTCGATCGCAAATCACGGTCCTAAACCAGCCAGAAAAATGCGGAACATATTACACACTTGAGTGAATCGAAGTGTCCCCCGAATTTCGACGATTCAAATTGGTAATTCACACAGCACGACCAGTAGAAATTATCTATGGTCAAAATAGGCTATCCATATTCAAAAAACTTCGATTCATGCATTTTACCTATACCCAAAAATGAATGTTGCAACACAACCTCAGGGATTATCTCACACTAATAATCTTTGTCTATTCCTTTTGCCTAGTCTAACCTAGCAAAACCGTATGAAAGTAACAGACATAATCACTTTTCGGCAGTCACAACTGATCACCGCGAAGCCACTTATTTTGTGGCTAAACAAAATGTTGCCTTACTTAACACGATTCAATGAGTCTTGCATGCTCTCAGATATGATATACGGTCGATATCTAAGAAATAAGGAACTTAGGGAACCACAGTACATACTTAATGCACGAAATAATAACAAATCTAACAGTAATACGCAATAAAAGCGGGAAATAGCGAGATGAATGTGTCAATCCACCAAAAAAAGTATCGTGTAGTCGTCAATTTTTTGCATTATATTAAAAAAATGTATATGCAAAAAGAGAACGTCGAGCTCATAGTCGTCCTAATCCTCCTGAGTGTCCACGGTGAACTATCCTGGCAACAGTCGTATTGCAGGGATAAACACTCGTATCATGTAAGAACTTGAAACTATGAGTTCGGCTGAAGTTCTCGTACGACTGGACGATATGAAAAAAGTCAGTTGAATGCAACTTCTACACAACCAAATAATTGCAAAATTATAGTATTCACAATCTCCACACACTAAGCATTAATTATGAAACGAGTTGAATCAATCACTGGAGTATTTTAAACAGATAGTGATCTATTTGAGTCGACTCAAATGTGACACTAGCACCCTGTAATATGACTGTTTTGTCAGGAATGGTTCGCCCTGTACTCTCAGGTAGGATTAGGACATAACGATTATCAACTGACGCACATTCATCCCATACGCATTCTGTTTTTATATTAGTCCTGACATTATTTTATAGATTTCGGTATTTTGGTTCTCTATTATCTTACAGCTGACAACCTCTTCGCACTTTATGAACGCACGTAGTACGTGATAATTTTGTATAGTTTTTCAGTCGATCATCTCCATTGTGCAAAGATAATTCGCACAATCGACACACATTTACTTTTGGTCAGGTGATATATTCAAGGTGTCTGACGATAGTAAATTGGTTTCGAGTGTTGCGTACGTGCTGCTGTTCGTTAGCGCGTAATTTTCATAATTTTGGATTACGTATGTATATATGTCTGTATCCAAACTGAAGTGAATAAAACTGAATAATTTATTAGCCATGTTTCTATTACAGAAACATTCAACGATTGTGTAACTCAACGAGATGGTGGGCCAGGGCATAGATAATTTCGTCTTGCAAAACAGCTACGAAGAATGGCATTATGACCATTTAATGAGTAGCAATATAAATAGAGGTACGGAGGGATTAATTATCACTCGACATTACTTGATGCCACTAAAAAAGTACGATGCACTTTTAAGTATACAGTCTAATCGACTGTGCATCTTTTGAGGAACCATTGCGGAAGCTATTTGCACAACCAGCGTACCAGTATAATGGAAAGAACCTGATTTGATGGTTTCAAAGCAGGTTCCAAAACATATGACTATATCCTATACATTGATGGCAACTTATCGCATGCAAATTTACACTACCCTCAAACTTTCACAAACTAATATGAAATTTTCGGTTTTGCAGATAGTTGTCGATGCCGAAAGACCTGAATTCTCTTGCGATCAACGTTCAAGCAATTACTACTTGCTAATTAATTAAGCATTAACTAGATCTTGTTGGAAACACTTATAACACATTATTGTTATCTTATTTTTAGATTGAAGTGTTGGTATTGTCATAAATGTATAAAGATGGAATTTTCAATGTATTTTACTCAGTACTCCAGATGAATAAACAAACGAAATCATATATAACTATTTATATTAACTATTCGCGCGTGTCATTGTTTTACCATCAATGTTCCTGTACGTGGTTGATAAATGAATTTAAGGCAAAGATCATAGTAAAGAGAAATAGATAATTTCAGTATTCTGAAATACTCCATGATCGTAGATTACGTTATATCTGTGTCAACGACATATCAGTTGCGAAAACAACTTTTAAATTTATGAATAAACACGTAATAATTTATATTTCATAATGAGTCCAAAAAAAAAAAATTATACATGAACAAAATTTGGGGCCCCATCAATAGGACCCACACTTGGTACTACCTCGAATCAAATCGAGCATAGGGAGAAAATAGTGGTTCTGAATTCCACCGTTAGAATTCTTGGTTGGTAGTACAGTTATGCGATTGTATCGGCGGAGTAATAATTTACGTTGCGTAGAGCACTCGTAATATTCATCAATATCGACAAATATCCTGTTTTATCTCCAAACCGTGGCGGCGCCACCGTTCGACTAACAATTTTTGTGACATATGGCGCTATGATTCTGACTTTCTTTAACTTGTCCCATCTATTACGTTATATCTATGCCCATGATGTCTTACATCAACCTGTTGCGCCAATTATTTTCGATTTTTAGATGGAATAATATATTGTAAACAAACGTAATATTAGTTGACAGTGCTATATCGCGACATCATCAAATATTATTTATGAATTTCATATTTCACGACAATTATATCATTTTTTGCAAGCTGGAGAAATCACAGGTTAGGCATGTCGACAGTTTATCATGTTCATTTAAATGTCACGAGACAGATGCCAGATATCACCACCATCTACTACCAACCTGAACGAAATTTTAATAAAATTAAACAAAAGAGAGTCGTCTCAGTATCAATCACGTCAAGTGTATACTTACTGCGGTTGATTCGCGGCCGGTTTTGTCCCAATTGTTTTCTGGTTGGGCAACATCATACAATTTATTTTGAGCACCACTAAACGCAGCGGCAGAGCCGGTTGCGTGCCAGTTAATGTAAGCTAATGCTCGATGCTCTGCCGTTAATGCCTGGTGATAATTCAATGCGTCGTTCAACAACGATTTCTAACCTCGTGATTGAGTTCGGAAAATAAAATGATCATTTTCAATTCAAAAGTAATTCGAAAATTATTGCTAAATGAATAACGAATGCTTATCGCGCCACAAAATACAGTGATGAATGGCAGATTGGTATTTATTCAATAAATTGATGCAAGACAACAATTAATTGTTAATTGTTCGTCGAATTATTGGTTAGGTACGGTAATAATTACTAATAGTGAAATATTTGTTGGATACGAATTAACAACTCCATACCAATCTACGAGAATATTAGAATTGATATTAAATTCAATCCTAATATTACTATTAATATTAAAATGGTGTATATATCCAATTTTCTCGCGAGATGAATTTTAAATCATATCACAGACTAAACTATACAATCAAAAAAGGCTGATGCTTACTATTTGTAGAACAATATTCTATTTGGAATCTTATCACACTCTTAGGGCACCAGTCGTTTGCAAAAATAAAGGAAGGATACGAACGAATTGTTCAAGATGGATAGGATACGGTTCATCTCAAATGTCGTCTGTGGGGCAGTATCGGTCATTGAGCGTTATTCCGCAGCTGTGTATAAAAATGGAGACAGCTACATTGAACTACGACAGGCAAAATATTAATCGTAATTTATTTATCGCTCATATCACAATTACAACGATAAATTACAAAAGCAATACGTTCGTCAGTATATATTTGAATCCAATGCAGACAACGCTGATTGAATGTTTTTATTTTCAAGGTCTTACCGCCGATTACAAACTTTATTGATAAATTGTACAATGACTTGACACGGGAGTATATCAAGATCCAAGGAATTCAATGTCCGTGTGCGGATGAGAGAAACATGTATTATAACCGTGACTTACACTGGCATATAATATTGACAATTTTCTGGCATATAAGTTGACAATTTTCACTATGAATAAACTAATTCGATAATTATAATCTGATGTGTTCTATGACTAGGCGCAGATAGCCAAATTGTTTATCAATTTTCGCAATTATTACACGCATGCAATCAACAGACTGTGGCGTCGTATGTTCTACAGTTTTCGCAATTATCATACTATCTTTTGACCTAGATGTTACAATTATTTTATACATTTTTTCAAATCAATTTAAACTGGGAGGTTTAATACTGAAATAATTGCATAATTGATACTGAAATGTGTTCCCATAAACATACTGATGCCTAATACTACAGGAGGGAGATAGTAGAATAAGTTTAACCATGCATAAATATGCTACCACTTGATTGTGGTGAACACTTAAATCATTTTACACAGTTCTTAAAAATACATGGTGGGGGGGGGGGGGGGGGGGGGGGGGTACCGATGAAAATCTAAATCATATTTTACAATTTATGTGATCAAAAGACTGGTGCGTCTTGATATTGGAAGGAGGCATGGGAATCATTCCACAATTTCAACAAATATGGATGCATGCAACGGTCAACAGTTATTGCGAATACTATGAATTATTATATGGGTGATTCTCCCGAAATACTCATTTTCCCGGTAACCGAGTTTATTTCCAATAATTCCTCTGATTTCGTAGATTTTCTCACCCGAATATATTAGATCATGATATTTTGAGATAGGGCTACAGGACAGATTTTTTTTTTTAATCATGCTCATGGATTTTTTGCCGTGTTTGACCCCTAAATGTCATTCCTCTGGTCTGTAACCATCACATCTTTTCATATTGTATCAGGCTGAAAAGGCACTTCAAATTAAAAAAAACTGGAAATCATGAATATTTTCTTGAACTGCACGATATTTATAACGACCCTGAATAAAAAAAAAAAAAAGAATGAGCACAGATATCTCACAATAAAAATCGGAATCTTGTAACGAGATTTCCCGTCATTCCTCTGGGCCGATGGAAATGAGTCGATATTAGTGAAATAGGTGGTGGTAAATGACCGGGCGCTCGAGAGCAGCGCCTCCTAGATCTCATTCACCGAGCGAACAGTTCGCCTAAGTTTCATTTTCGATGCTCGTGACTTTTTTTTACGGAACAGTGTGACTTGAGTAGATGTCACAAGCTGGAGCGTCATTCCTCTGGTAAGTGGCAAATATATATTTTCAACAAATATAAATCTTTGTGTATGTTTTCAAGTGAAACTATTGAGCACCAACTCATCACCACGTTTTGAGGTTGTAAAAACCTCGCATGTCACATTACGAACGGGAAATCGTCAAAATCGTCATTCCTCTGGCATCATTCCTCTGGACGATTGAGATCCAGAGGAATGACGAATCTGCCAGAGGAATGACTTAACCTGGGTTTTCATGCTTAGGGTTGAACAAAAATAATTCCTCCAGGTTATTGCCATGCCGCTGTCAAGAGAAGAAAAGCTCCGCAGGAAGAGAGAAGCCGAAAAGAAGAGATACGAAAAGCTTAAGCAGAATCCTGAAGGTAGAGAGAAGTTGAAACAGAAAGAGCGTGATCAATATTCGAAGAAAAAGGAAAAGAAGGTGATTAAGCCTATTAGTGAGCTGAGTAATCGAGACAAACGAATGAAAAGAAGACAATGGCGTCATCATTCCGAGACATATAGATTAAAGCAAAAAAAAATGACACAGGAAAATGAAGCGGATGAACAAATTACTTCCCCCGTTCGTTCAAAAAACTTGCATGTTCCAAGAGGTTCGTCGCGAAGTGTTTCAGGAAAACGTACAGCACTGAATAATCGCAAAATGAGAAGCAGGAGATCTAGAGAGAAAGATGAACTCATAGAAAGACTGCAAAGACGGGTCACGAAATACAAAGTAAAATATCACAGGGTACAAAAGCGTCTTGCGTTAACAGAAAGAACAATGCAATCGAATCAAGCTTCTCCGGCAAAAAGAGTGCATAGAATGATAGACGAGAATAAAAATGTACAGATTGCCAAGAATCTTTTATTTGCTGAAGCTATAAAAGATCAACTGAAGGATAATTACAAGAAGTTACGAAGCGATACAGAGAAGCGAAAATTTCGAGAAGTAATTTCAGGAAAAATAGTAAGAAAGTATCGAATCGCAAAGGACATTCGAACACTTGTGAGAGGGAATACATTGATTGGAACCACAGACCCTGCCCAGAGACGACGTGTACTAGAAACGTGTAAGAAAATCAATGCGATTCGAAAATTTTTAGAATCTGATATTAATAGCCGGATGTGTCCGGGAAAAAAAGATTATTGTTCGAAAAATGGCTCAATACAACAAAAACGATATCTCAATGACACTATGTTAAATTTACACAAAAAATTCTCGAAAAATCACCCGGACATGCCAGTCAGCTGTGCTTTTTGGTGTAAGCATCGTCCTTTTTATATCGTTTCTAGAAAAATTTCGGCACGAGATACTTGCGGTTGTACAATATGTTTAAATATGTCGCTGTTGATTCAGTCTCTCTGTCGACTAAATGTGATAAAGGAAAACGATCCGAATTACGTGATGTCGTCATTTTGTTGTCAAAATAAGACAGCGAAGTGCCTTCTCAGAGATTGTCTTGCATGCAAAGACAAAAAGATTATATATGGCGATCACGATCGTTCGTTGCAGAGTCATTATTTTAAGTGGACTTCACAAAAAGAGACACATTTTGATAACAAAAGTAAACGACAAAAAACCGTTACGAAAACAATGAAAAGAAAATTTTATCAGTCCGTGGCCGCGATTATAGAGGAATTCGAGAGCAACATCATAACTTATCTGAAGCACAGGGGCCGGGTACGCCACCAATACAAAAGAATTACGTGGAACTGAAAGACAATTTGAAAAGTAACGAGGCATTGATTCATATGGACTTCAGCGAAAATTACAATTTAAAATATTCTGAAGAAATTCAATCTTTCCATTTCGGAGGATCTAGACAACAGATATCACTCCATACTGTCGTTGTTTACACAAAATCTGGACATGACCTGAAGAAGGAATGCTTCTGCACTTTATCAGAGTGTCTTCAGCATAACGTATCAGGAATATGGGCACACTTGGATCCTATCTTGAAATACATTGAAGAGCAGTATTCTGTTGACACATTGCATTTTGTTAGTGATAGCCCGGCAACTCAGTACCGTAACAAAACGATGTTTTACTTTCTCGCTGTTGAACTTCCGAGGTTGTATCCAAAAATGCAGAACTTTTCCTGGAACTACTCAGAGAGTGGCCATGGAAAGGGTGCTCCAGATGGTGTGGGTGGGGTGACCAAGAGAACAGCTGACAGATTGGTAGCCCAAGGCAGTGATATTGCCTCATTTGAAACATTACTCAACGCACTTTCTGATAATGTCAAGGGCATTATATATCTACCTGTGGCCGCTGCAGAAATTGATAAAATATCTCAACAACTCGAGGACAAAAAGATTCCAAATTTCAAAGGGACGATGAAGGTTCATCAGGTAAAGAACGATTTCTCCCAAAGATCCTCTCCACGACTTCATTTTTATTCGTTGAGTTCTTTGAGAGAAAATGATGGCGAATATCATCTTGGTTCACTTACTTATGAGTCGATAAGTTCACCTGTGGAAGAAGTTCCAGATCTATCAAGTGATGAAGACATGCCAACAACTCCAGGTGATTCGTCTCAACAAAATATCCCGAAAATACGGTTGAATTTCGACGATGTTTATTCGGATGACGAAGAAGCTAGTACGAGTGCCGAAAAAGGCGAAGAGTTGAGTTTGCAAAATATTAAAACAGGAAAGCATCTATTGATTCAACTGAAAACGAAAAAGACTAGGTACAGGTACGTTGCAGTTGCACAGGACGATGTAGAAGAAGATGGCGAAATCAAAGTGATGTATCTGAGAGTATGCGAACTAAATAATGAACAAGTCTTCAAAGCAGATGAGAAGGACATTTCATATGTAAAATACGAAGATATACTAGCTATATTGTCATCTCCAACCACGATTTCTTCGCGCCGTAAAAAGTATTTTAAGTTTGAGAAAGAGATAGATGTATTTGAACAAGGATAAAGCAATATATTAAGTCAGTAAGCTTGTTAGTCTTTTGGTGTGTTTCATATTATCTATTATAATCGTTCACGTATATATATATGGGGCATTCCATGTCAACTCGACCAATGATTTTCCCTCACCATTTTCGATTCGCTTCACGATTTTTTTAACGATTCTACGGTCTCAAAAAAGTACTGCTGAATTTTTTCAGATTTTTCCCTCCAACCGTTAATTTTCTATGAATATTCAAAGCCATCTCAAAATTGGTATTTTTTAAAAATCTCAAAAAATTCTAAAAAATCCTATTTTTTATTCCGATCATTTTGACACCTTACCCATGATGGGGCGATTTTTTCTTCAATTTTTTTTTTAAGGAATAACAATAATTCCCTCTACGGGGGGCTTGAAAAATACTGTTTTAAGTATACAAAAGCCTAGAAGGGAGTCGCGCGTCATCGTGAGTCTTACGTGAAAATATTCAGAATTGAACACAGAATTTTTGGTGACTTTTTGAGAATTTTTGAAACTTCGGAACATGGTGTTTCATTTGTTCAAAATATTAAAAGTGCTAAAAAAAAATAGAAGAAAAAATCGCCCCATCATGGGTAAGGTGTCAAAATGATCGGAATAAAAAATAGGATTTTTTAGAATTTTTTGAGATTTTAAAAAAATACCAATTTTGAGATGGCTTTGAATATTCATAGAAAATTAACGGCTGGAGGGAAAAATCTGAAAAAATTCAGCGCCCACACAGCAGAAAAAGTTACAAAACGTGACAGAAATATTATAATTGTGATGTTATCGTAATATTACACGTATAACATTTCTATAACGTTTATTTCGTAGTGTCAAATTTGTAATATCCATGTAATATGTTTAAAAGGTTGTAATTCTAACATTGCAAATGCAACGTTTTATTCCCAAAATTATTTAAAAATATGACGATCCTAATGTTGCAGAAACATGACAGTTATCATGTTACTATAGTATGACATTCGTTACATTTTTATAACGTTAATTTTGCAGTAATACATTTGTGATATTCATATAAGTAATTTTAATATCACATATGTAATGTTGTGCAAACAATTCAGAATATCGCGTAGTTTTTCGCTGCACGTAACGAGTACCCTGTTATGCCGTGATTGCCGTATACGCAGCACTATCGTAGATGGCGGGAGAGTTTTTCCGCGGTGCGTCACGCCCACCACTGCCCACCACAAAGTGCAGTGCTCACGACATAAAAAAAAAGAAGAATTCATACAAACGGTGAGTACGTTTTTACATCGAAATAATATAGTACGTATATTTATCTATGGTTCAGCACTGATTTGGACGTATAATGTTAGGTTCATAGTCGTTTTCAGTATGTGAGGTTAGGTTTGACAAAATTTCGTGTTTGGGTACTACACACGACGCGGCTTCGAAGTTTCTAGATTGAACTTATCTTATTGTAGTTATTTTGGTGATCGATTTGATACAAAATGTATATATTCAGTATTGCTTCCTCGGTAAGAAGGTTTGTGAATTCCCGACTATAAAAAATCCCGAATAATGGTTCGCATCAAGAATGATTAACCACAGAAATGACAACAAATTGAGATGAAAACTAACAAGGAGAGTATCAGGCCTCCGGATCACGGATTTGGCTGAAACTTGGAGGGATGTTTCCTTGGCCCAAAACATGAAGCCCCTGATCCATAGTTTCATCGAATGCCCCTTCGTTCGCTCAATTCACTATATAATATGTCATTATAGAACAATTTATCGCTCCTTCGCTACTGCTTTGGAGAAATTCAGGTAACTTGGATATATTATTGCAACTTTGTCAGCTAACCATGAGAATAAATATTCAACAGGTTAACTCACCATATTTGACGTTTGTCACCGTAGGAAGCGCAAGCCAAGCAAGCGTAGCGCACGAAAGCAAAATTGCATAATGGGCGCAGCCCATACTTGAAACTGAAAATTTGGTCATTTTTTATTATTTTTATTTTATTTTTGGATTTCATGTTAAAGCTGTCTGGAAGAAAGAAAATCTCACGCTAAGATTGAGAATTGCATTATAACTGCAGGACTTATATCCACCGTTACGTATTGAAAATCAAGAATTTCAGAATTCTTCTTGCGTCACAATGAGACTTGCAGGAAATTCATTTCTGAGGATGATGTTTGGAATGCTATCATGAGGATGTTCGCGCGTATTGAATTTATGATTGGATCCCTCATTCCTCAAAAAGAAATAGGAATCGATATTTCATGAATTTTGAGTAAATATTGTTATCAATTCAAAAAATTCTATTCAGAAAATAAATTTTTGACTTGTTTTAAAGAACCAGAGACTTAATCCCAAATCTGTTACAAGAATATATTCCTATCTTAGATTCCTGAACATCGCCTTTAAACATGGATATCCTGTGAACATTATTGTGACGCAAGGAGAATTCTGAAATTCTTGATTTTCAATACGTAACGCTGTATATAAGTCCTGCAGTTCTAATGTAACTTTCAATCTTAGCGTGAGATTTTCTTTCTTTCAGACAGCTTTAACATGAAATCCAAAAATAAAATAAAAATAATAAAAAATGACCAAATTTTCAGTTTCAAGTGTGGGCTGCGCCCATTATGCAATTTTGCTTTCGTGCGCTACGCTTCCTTGGCTTGCGCTTCCTACGGTGTCAAACGTCAAATATGGTGAGTTAACCTGTTGAATATTTATTGTCATGGTTAGCTGACAAAGTTGCAATAATATATCCAAGTTGCCTGAATTTCTCCAAAGCAATAGCGAAGGAGCGATAAATTGTTCTATAATGACATATTATATAGTGAATTGAGCGAACGAAGGGGCATTCGATGAAACTATGGATCAGGAGCTTCATGTTTTGGGCCAAGGAAACATCCCTCCAAGTTTCAGCCAAATCCGTGATCCGGAGGCCTGATACTCTCCTTGTAAGTGGATAATTATATTTAAAAACTGCTGACGGGTGATCATGCATTGAATGGTTGAACACGAAAAAATTTCTCCTTCAGAAATGAGTAAAACAAAGTCACTTTTGAGTCACGGTGCTACGAATTCTGGAAAAATATCCTGGAGGAATGTGTGTAAAAAATCTTCGTCAGTCAATACTGTAGAATCATCACTACGGTGTCTAAAAATATTACTACGTAGAATATAAAAAATCTCTGTGATGAGTTGTGATATCACTGCAATGAATGTGGAAAATCTTGGTCAGAACTTATAATATTGCGATGACCTGAAAAATCTCTGGGTTGACTTGAAATATAACTGCGACGACTTATATTACTGCAATGACCTGGAAAATCACTGCGATGCATTGAAATATGATTGCAATTACGTTACACGTGGGAATTGAATTTGAGTGTCGAGATGGATATAGAATTTCCAATCATTCACGATTCTTTAAAGTCTAGCTGATGTTAAACTTTTTTTTTCAATCGAACTAGTCTGATCAGAACTTTAATTATATGATAGAATGACATCTGAAATACGAATTTGCACTCCTTGTATGAACAGAGCTTCCATAACAGGGCACAAAGTCCTTCTTTAGACTCGACTATTTCCATGAATTTTTTTTTCATTTCAGTTAGAATTTTGATATAACTGGCATTGCAAAAAAAAAAAAAAATGACCAGGAAACGGAAAAGCACTGAACCATATTCGGAGAGACATCTACGTCGCTTGGCCAAACGAGAAGCGTTAGCACTTCTGAATCAAATAGATCTGCAGTTTCACACCGCGTCGAGTTCACATGAAAATGCAAATAGTTCATCACTTCAACCAGTTTCATCATATTCAGATTACAATTATTTGGATGATGGTGACGACAGTGACTTTTATAGATACAGTTCATGTGACACTGGTATTTCGAACGACGAAAGCAATGATGAGAGTATTGCTAATATGTCTTCTAATCAAGAAAATGAAGAAAATGTGAATCAGAGTCAAGTCGAATCGAATATCATAGAGATGGTTGACGATAATATAAACAGTATGACTTTTAAAGAAAGAAAACAAAACGAGTTTACGAATAAGATAGTCCGTTGGGCAATAGAGCATAAAGTAACACATGCTGCGATATCTGATCTATTAATTATATTGAACCAATTTACTGATGTTTCATTCCCTAAACATCCGAGAACGCTACTGAAAACTCCTGTAAATACCCACATCCAAGATTTAGGAAGTGGACTATATTGTCACGTAGGTTTGAAAGAGGCAATGAGTAAGATTATGAATAAGCGTGAAAAACTTGGACATAAAGTAAATAATATAGAATTATTAATTAGTATGGATGGTGCACCTATTGGAAAGTCCGCCGATAAAAGTTTGTGGCCTATTCTGTGTTCAGATACGATAGTAAAAGATGTCCATATTATTGGAATCTATCATGGCGAAGGGAAACCAGATGATGCGAATGAATATTTACAAATGTTTGTCTCAGAGGCAACAGAGTTAGTTAATAATGGCTTTCCGTATAATCATGCACATATCCAGGTTAAAATTCATGCACTTATTTGTGATGCGCCAGCTAAGGCGTTTGCTCTAGGTGTGAAATATCACAGTGGTTACAGTAGTTGCACTAAGTGCGAAATAGAAGGCGACTTCATAGACAACTGTGTTTGTTTTCCTGGACCCATTGGTACTCCAAGAACTGATGAGGGTTTCAGAAATTACTCATATCGCGATGATTACCAAATTAAAGAAACCATCTTGAATAATATACCTGAATTTGGATTAGTTTCGAATGTGGTCTTAGATTACATGCACCTTGTGTGCCTTGGAGTTGTGAAAAAATTGATATTACTTTGGTTAAATGGTCCTCTCAGCGTAAGATTATCTGCTGCTCAGATAGCAAAAATTTCAGACCTAATGAAAGACTTGAGAAAAGTAATACCGTCAGAATTTGCTCGAAACCCGAGGCCTCTGAAATTCGTCAAGTTATGGAAAGCCACAGAATTCAGAAATTTTTTACTTTATATCGGACCAGTTGTTTTGAAAGATATATTATGTGATGCTGCATATGTGAATTTCTTGACATTGCATGTAGCTATTTCTATTTTAGCTAGCCCAATACTTGTTTTAGAATCACAAAATATCCTATATGCCCAACAGCTTTTGAATCATTTTGTAGAATCTTTTGAAAAAATTTATGGCGCGAGACACGTTTCGTATAATGTCCACAATTTGTTACATTTAGCCGCAGATGTACAAAAATTTGGGTCTCTGGACTCCTTCAGTGCTTTTCGGTTCGAAAATTATATATCTACAATTAAGACATTCATACGTAAAGGCGAATTACCACTTTCACAAATAGCACGCAGGTTGGCAGAAATGGATAATGCATTATCCATTGACGTTCAGAAAGATTTCAATCTAGTGCTTGATAAGCCTCATTCGTCTGGTCCGCTTCTCAATGATAGAATTTATACATGCCAATATCATATGTTGAAAATGAGAACGTACTCTATAATGAGTAACGAAAGTAACAATTGTGTTTTGCTAAAAAGTGGTGTGATCGTCTTAGTTCTTAATTTTACTCTTTGTGAAGATGAATCGTATCTCATCGGAAAAGAATTGATTAATAACGGTGAAAGTTTGTATTGTCAACCTTGCGAGTCAACCAAAATTGGCATTCAAATTGTTACTGGCGTGCATTCAGAAATAAAATCATGGTCATGTACAGAAGTGAGTGGAAAAATGTTTAAAATGCCATTGCGAAACAAATTTGTGGTTTTTCCAATATCACATACACGTACTGCATAACTGCTATAATATAAACACAAATACCTATTGTATGTAAACCCTTAGAATTATATATAATCAATACAATTGCCAAATATCGCTCAAATAACAGATTTCATATTGTAATAAAACTCATTATATCTTCCGGATCAAGAGCGCTCCATATGATGTATTCGATCATAGAGTTCTGGGATGGACTGGAAATGGTTCCGTCGAGTTGGCTTATTGAGCCTGAAAAAAAAAAATGCAAGTGGCCTCCATACAATGATGATGTCAAAATTCGAAAAGCTGTTTCTAAAATGGCAACGCCTGAAAACAGTTGGGGATTGTGCGACGTCATAAAAATATTTGCAACAGCTGGTACGTCTGAAAAAAAGTTTTCCCACTAATACGATCACAATCATTTATAAATCCCGCAGTAGGATTCTTATTCGAACTCCCAGATCAACTAATAGGTATCATTTCAGGAACGTATGCAGTGGGAATTGAGAAATTGAAACTCGCCGAACAGTTATCGGATATTGATGATACCGTGAATCCCGAACGATGGAAAAAAACTAGAAGCAATAGAGCGCAGAGGAATGATATATTGATTCCAGCTGAGACATCTTCAGATGAAGAAATAGATAAAATAAATTCACAGAAACAGAAACATGATTTGCAAAGTTTCCCTAAGGTGCCAGAAAGTTTAGCTTGTCATAAACCTCTTGATGAAACTCAATCTCAGTTACAGAAAAGTATGAAAAGTAGCTCAAGTGAAAAAACGAGAAAAAGTGATGTATCTAAAAATGCAACGCGGGTAAGAGTGCAATCAAATATTCTGCTCTTGGAGGGGGGTGACAATGGTGAACAACATCCTATTGGTGGCGAAAAGGAGCGTGATTCGGGACAGGCTGTTCAGGATACCACGAGCAGTATTTATCGAACCTAATCATACGGATAACAAACGTAGAATTTTCATTGTTCTTTTTTCATTTCTACCAACACTTTATTTTTAGGGGACAAAAATTTTGATGTCAATTATCGTATTTCACAACGTAAAGACTCTTCTAAGCGTGACGAGAATGTGTGTTCAATCCAACACTCAAACAATATAGATACAACAGCAGGTAAAGTTTATCTTTTGATGAAGCACCGAAACTTACAGGGTACTGTACTCGATTGTGATTTTTTTTTTGTGTTTAGTTGACTGAACAGGTGAAGATTGCGGCGAGTCTATTGCAGGCATAAATGATGAAACTGTTGGTGAAATAGCAACACTTCCATTATTGGATCAAGATGATAAGCTGAATCTTCTAATAAGTAAGATGAGAATAATGTTTTTGTAAAACCTGCGTGGAAAGTTGTAACACCCCATAAAGGGTGCGCCAACTAACTGATGATGTACTCGGTGTGTAGCGTGTGGAAACCTTCATTCCTGCACTTTGAAGCGGCAGGAATGAACATCAGGACACGCTACCCGCCGAGTGAGTAGAGTACTTTATGGTACCTGAAGTCGAACTTCTTATTACAGGCTACACAAAATAGGATGTGTAACTCGTAGGCGTTGACAATTACTCTTTGGTGATCCCTAACTTCGCGCAATTGTTTCCCCATGTACTATTTTCGCATCTCTCGTTGTGCTTGCCAGTAATTCCGAGCCGATTCTAGATGTAGGGACCAACTTTTTTTCTTTCTTACTATTTTGGAATCATCATAAGTTGAACCTACATTTTTTTCATTGGAAAAGCATTACTTCAACTTTTTAACAAAACTTGGAAGTGAGTGAATAAGATCGTCCCTCTTCTGAAATTTACTTGACTCATTGATATATGTAACGAGAAACTTTACAAGAACCAGATAGACATTCCAAACTTGGTGCACAGTTATCGACTGTGTTATTTTTTTCACAGAATTAACAAAAGCGCTGGTGCAGAAACAAAGTAGCATGAACATTACGATGCGTTCAATCGAAAAAAAGATATCTGAGATTGAAAAGAATAATATACCACGTGCAAGAGAACAACTGAATCCTGGATGCACGGGCGAATTCGAACAACTGTTTCCATTAGACAGTGAAGAAAAACTGAAAGACTTCGAGATTAAATTAAATGACGGAAATACTGCTTTCAAGTCTGAAGTGGTGAATAACTATATTCCATTATAATTAGGTTATTCTTCTACATTTTTTTAGCTATTTCAATATGGATTGTGGTATGAAAATTTGTAATGAACAGAATTATTCATCTATCGCTATGTGCTCGCTAAGCTTTTCAGACACAATTTGATTCGTGCTCAACATTTCGTAGTCGCGATGGGGAAATTTTTTTTCTTCACTCGTGGACTTGGAAATGCTTATGAGAAAATCTCTAGGAGTATTAGTGGTTCACTATTAGTTACAATATGCACATCACGATATGCCACGTCCCACAACTGGACGTCTTATCTTACATTAATACGCCTTTCACCTAATGTACAAATATTGTAACTACAACTGCTGCGAGCGATGAGCCATGTCTTTATTCGAATGTATTGATGGTTGATAATATTTACAGATTCGGTATTTTCGGAATCGTGGAGGAAAGGATACGCATGAACTGATTTCTATGATATTGAAGAATGTGTTGTCCAATGATGTGGCGCTCAAGTATAGTTATTTGGGCCAGAAAAATAAGAAGAATTTCAGCGAGTTACAAGTATGCAAGTGTGTAGAAAGTGAGTTTATTTCTGATAGTCATACCGTAGTCAAAATATTATTGGGAATATTCATGAATCCGCATCTGGATGTCTTGTGTCCAGTTTATCATGCATTGTTTTATATAATGTAATTTGACCTAATCACAGGAGCAGCAGAATTGCATGATCCAGACGTAAAAAAAACAGATGTTAAAGATTTGATTTCGAAATGGTTGGTTCAAGCTAATTTGCGAATAAAAAATGATAATAAGTGAGTACTCTGATAATATAATATAATTGGCCACATCAATACATTCATATATGAGCCAACAAGTTCGAATTTTATGTCACATATGTTTATTTTTAGAAAAAAGAGGAACAGGACCGAGAATAATACTGCGAATAGACAAGGTCTTGATGATGAATAAGTTTGAATGATATGTTCCAAAATATTGATAATGGTTCGTCTGTGGCTGGCCTACGTCTCATCATTTTTAATTTTTGTTTCTATGCGTCTGAATAATATTTTCTTCTATGTATGCAGCTTAACCTGTATTGCAATCGTACTTCCACGTTCTGAGGTGGAAAATGCAAAACGATACCAAATACTATGTGTGTGTTACGTGTAAAAGATTTTCATATTTCATGTTCCTTTAGTGTAACATATCGATTCCACATTTTACATGCGTACAAAGCGAGTGAGTACAATCTAGTGTTATCACATACGAATGGTAACCACATCTGTGATGTGATAATTATCCTGGCTGTTAAGGTGCCTCGAGCATTAAAATAATTGCTAAAGAGCGGTAAAACTTTGAAATTTCGAAAATTTTGTCTGAGCTCAAGGCGCTTTGAGTTGGAAATGCGAATATCGCAAGATTCGAGTACCTGCACCACGTGTGGCTGTGTTAAATTTTATTATTCTTAATTGATATTACTATACAAATTGATATTGTATGTTCTTTATTGTAATAATCATGCAATATATATTGGGTTATTCAAGATATGATTTATTTCAATGAAAACTTCGTATTAAGTTATCCTAATCATACTTTCCGATTAATGCGAACAATTTCGAGTAAGAGAATGCCTACTCGAAATGCGTGTTGAATCACAGTCAAGAATGATGATACATCCATTTCCAGTTGTAGAAGATAGATTGATATTATTCTGATCGGAGCTATATAAATGCTGAAGTAAGTGAAATATCGATGAAATTATGAAGTGGAACTTCACGAACATAAAGGTACACTCTTTACGTTCAATCACAAAGAGGAGAGTTGAGGAGGCCGTGAACTGAAATCGACAATTGTTGTATTGATTTCTGACTTTTGAATTTGTTGAAAACGCCAAACAATTGCCGACGCTGGACTCGCGGCCACCTAAACTCTCTTTCTAGTGGTTGGATGTTGGGAATTGACCACATCATACATACGATTACGAGGAAAGATCTTTGGTGATGTTACTAAAATATTTCAGAAACCTCACTGACGAACAGCACATAAATATTATAGAAACATTACTAAAACATTATGAGAACTTTATAATGGTAACATCACAGAAACATTACAAATTTTACATTTTTATGCGGACATGTAGCTTTTTTGTCATGTTACAAAAATGTTACAAAAATATTGCACAAAACGGTACAATACGTTACATGTTACAATTTTAATATTTCTGTGATGTTACTGTCACATATATTGCTGTGTGGGGCAGTACTTTTTTGAGACCGTAGAATCGTATAAAAAATCGTGAAGCGAATCGAAAATGGTGAGGGAAAATCTTTGGTCGAGTTGACATGGAATGCCCCATATATATATATATATATATATATATATATATATAGTATATACATATATAAGTGTTTTCAATACTGGATATTTTATTGTACGTTAAAGCACTACAAATTTCAACTAATATAGCGTTGTAACCAAAAGTTTGCGTCATTTGATGTTTTTGAGCTAGGATAAAGGAATATATATATGTATATTAAGTAAGATTGTTAGTTTGTAGTTGCGGTCCATATTTTATTATAATCACCTATAAGTGTTCCAATATTGAATATTCTATTTAAACTGAAAACACTGAGATAAACTTATTAAAAACGTTAAAGCAAAAGGCTTGCATCATTCCTCTGCCTTCGCCATCATTCCTCTGGCACTACGATTTCTTCAAAGTACGATAAATCCCGCAAAATAGAAAGACGAGTTTGTCCAAGTGGCAATTGTGTTTTATTAATTTATATTAAAGGTCATCTAAACTTTTATTAGTCAAAATAATTAGTGTTTTTAATTTTTTTTTTTGTACTCTGAAAAATGAGTATCTCGGGAGAACCACCCATATGCAAAAATTACATAATCATCAATGATCATCAACGAGGCACACTTCTTTATCGAGCGATCGTCTTCTATCAAGAGATGGATCGTATATTCGGCCAATGAAATTCAATTTCGGATGCGCGTGAAATGTCCGGAATATAAAAATTAGAATTTCAATTTTTTTAAACATCAATTATTTCGCACATAATTTGTTATGAGGATAGCGTGGTTTGCAAAAACAAAATATAAAATAACACGATACAAAAAATACGTTATACATCTAAAACAATTATATAATATATAATTTTAAATATAAGGTAATTATATCATTTTTCATGAATATAAATAAAATACCCTCGTAATTTTGATTAATGCGTATTTGAAGTTTATCTTTCAAATATCTTTTTCAACTCAAAGTTTTTACCGAAAAATTAATTTTTTAATTGATTAACCATCAATCGATTGCAATAATTACTTTAGAAAATAACAATTTTAGCATGAACTCAGAAATGAGAGGCGTCGTGATTGGGCTCCACCACGTTGGAAAGTCAAGCAGACAAATTTCTGGTAAATTTATTCATATGTAACAATCTTTGTATATACAATGTCATTTGCCTTGACTATCAATGACATTTTTTAAATTTATTCATTGCAGCAACGACGGGGGTTAGCGAAACGTGTATTCAGAAAATAATTACACGATATTTGGAGGGAGGTATTGGCGCTGTTCATGATAAGCGTATACATAATGGCGCGGCCAGAAAGACGACAGACGAACAGGACTTTGACATCGTTCGGTCTGCCATGGCAGATAATCATGAGCCGAGATGTCAGATTCCTGTTCGTATGGGACTCAACGTATCAGATTGGGTGATCAAGAATAGACTTGGAGAGGTCGCCCTAAAAAGCCGGATCTCAGCCAAGACGATCGGCCTCACCGACGGTCATCGGGAGCAGCGAGTCGGGTTCGCGTTGCAGTACTCACCGTTGACCGCCGATGATTGGGGATCTACGATATTTATGGACGAGAAAGTTTTTGCATCAGACAAAGATGGTCGGTATAGAGTATTGAGAGAGGATGGAGCGCGATTTGACCCAGAGAATTGTCGCCCCGATTACAGAAGTGGACACGTTACGACAGCATTCCATGGGTGGATCGGTAAAGACTGTGTCGGTCAACTCACCGAAACCACCCGTAGAATGAATGCACATGAATATATTGAAATTCTACAAAACAATGTAATTCCTTCGGTCAGAGCCGTTTATCCCGCAGATGAGGTGCCTGTTCTCATGATTGTCGAAGACAACAGTCCAGTACACACAGCACGAATCGTTAGGGACTGGTACGCAGCACAGCCGGACTTGATTCGTGTTGACTGGCCAGCGAAATCCCCGGACCTCAACCCCATGGAAAACATGTGGTCTCGAGTGGTCCGGGATTTCAGGCCGGTGGCTGGCGAAACAGTCGTGCAGCTGAAACAACGTGTCCGTGTAGCCTGGGAAGCGATGCGAGCTAATCCAGGATACACCTCAGCTATAGTGGGATCCATGCCTCGCCGCATGCGAAAGGTTATAGATGCCGATGGTTATACAATTGATTACTAACTAGCATATTATTTTTATGATTTACATATTTTATTCAGGCTTTCCATAAACTTCTAAGCAAACAGTAAAAAAATGTATACAAAATTTATGGTATAGTTTTTTTTTTTTTGTTTTCATCAAAAGTTATGTAATTTTGTATATTCAGGTTCATTATTCTTTATTTCATAACCCTGGGTATCTATAACTTTGAGCGAAGGAGGGTATGTGTGCCACTGTATCTTTTGTGTATACTGTATAGCTTTGTGCAATCCTGAGATGCACGACGCACAGTTGTTGCTGCTGCACCGATTCCTCTACTTGTTACTTGGATTGTTTGTTAAACTCGGCAATTCTATAGACTCGCATTTTCATCTTTTGGATACATGACCACTACTGAAGATGAATACAATGAATTATATAATTCATATATTTTTATGCACGCCTGTAGTAATGAGTAAGCTGATTTATGGATTATGATTCTTTAGATCTTGTACGAAACCATATATGCTCGAAGCATACCTGCGATAGTCTTTGTATTTCACAAAATACTCTCTTGTTCATATATATCACTTGGCATTCAAGTGTATTCAGGATCAGACATTCTATTGTTAATAAGTCCCCTTGTTTGAAGATATTTCTAATTATTTTATGATTAGATTATGTTGTGTAGTTTATTTTCAATTTTTGCATTTATTATTTGTTCACATGTTTATGTCTCTAGTATCACAAAATTGTTATTTTCTAATATTGTTGAATTTATAAAATGTTTTTAAAAATAATTTGAATAGTTTTTCAAACAAGGGTGTCAATCTGGTCGCAAAGTTATATTATGTTATGTTAATATATTATTCACCCGTAGCACGCATCATATTCTATTCATTTGAACTGAAGATGGTGTCAGCCTAGTCGCAAGGTTATATTATGTTATGTTCTTATGTTATTTATAGCACGGATAACAGTTCAAAGTGTTTGCTGTTTACTAATACCCTCTTTAATTTATTGTATGAAATTTGTATAATAATTCATAGTATTCGCAATAACTGTTGACCGTTGCATGCATCCATATTTGTTGAAATTGTGGAATGATTCCCATGCCTCCTTCCAATATCAAGACGCACCAGTCTTTTGATCACATAAATTGTAAAATATGATTTAGATTTTCATCGGTACCCCCCCCCCCCCCCCCCCCCCCACCATGTATTTTTAAGAACTGTGTAAAATGATTTAAGTGTTCACCACGATCAAGTGGTAGCATATTTATGCATGGTTAAACTTATTCTACTATCTCCCTCCTGTAGTATTAGGCATCAGTATGTTTATGGGAACACATTTCAGTATCAATTATGCAATTATTTCAGTATTAAACCTCCCAGTTTAAATTGATTTGAAAAAATGTATAAAATAATTGTAACATCTAGGTCAAAAGATAGTATGATAATTGCGAAAACTGTAGAACATACGACGCCACAGTCTGTTGATTGCATGCGTGTAATAATTGCGAAAATTGATAAACAATTTGGCTATCTGCGCCTAGTCATAGAACACATCAGATTATAATTATCGAATTAGTTTATTCATAGTGAAAATTGTCAACTTATATGCCAGAAAATTGTCAATATTATATGCCAGTGTAAGTCACGGTTATAATACATGTTTCTCTCATCCGCACACGGACATTGAATTCCTTGGATCTTGATATACTCCCGTGTCAAGTCATTGTACAATTTATCAATAAAGTTTGTAATCGGCGGTAAGACCTTGAAAATAAAAACATTCAATCAGCGTTGTCTGCATTGGATTCAAATATATACTGACGAACGTATTGCTTTTGTACTTTATCGTTGTAATTGTGATATGAGCGATAAATAAATTACGATTAATATTTTGCCTGTCGTAGTTCAATGTAGCTGTCTCCATTTTTATACACAGCTGCGGAATAACGCTCAATGACCGATACTGCCCCACAGACGACATTTGAGATGAACCGTATCCTATCCATCTTGAACAATTCGTTCGTATCCTTCCTTTATTTTTGCAAACGACTGGTGCCCTAAGAGTGTGATAAGATTCCAAATAGAATATTGTTCTACAAATAGTAAGCATCAGCCTTTTTTGATTGTATAGTTTAGTCTGTGATATGATTTAAAATTCATCTCGCGAGAAAATTGGATATATACACCATTTTAATATTAATAGTAATATTAGGATTGAATTTAATATCAATTCTAATATTCTCGTAGATTGGTATGGAGTTGTTAATTCGTATCCAACAAATATTTCACTATTAGTAATTATTACCGCACCTAACCAATAATTCGACGAACAATCAACAATTAATTGTTGTCTTGCATCAATTTATTGAATAAATACCAATCTGCCATTCATCACTGTATTTTGTGGCGCGATAAGCATTCGTTATTCATTTAGCAATAATTTTCGAATTACTTTTGAATTGAAAATGATCATTTTATTTTCCGAACTCAATCACGAGGTTAGAAATCGTTGTTGAACGACGCATTGAATTATCACCAGGCATTAACGGCAGAGCATCGAGCATTAGCTTACATTAACTGGCACGCAACCGGCTCTGCCGCTGCGTTTAGTGGTGCTCAAAATAAATTGTATGATGTTGCCCAACCAGAAAACAATTGGGACAAAACCGGCCGCGAATCAACCGCAGTAAGTATACATTAGAAAATAACGCCTGTCCTTTATGATGAACGTTTATGCGCAAGGAACCTTACACAAAAATCCTGCATATCACAGCGCGTTTGCATTATTTTTCCACTTACGGACTACCATAATCTGAAAACTTGTGAAATTAGTTTTTGTTTCAACTATTTTTAACCACTTGGGGAAAGAACCTACTAACTGTGATATAAATCTTGTAATCTTTCAAAATTATTTTAGGATTTCATGTTAACTATCTGTTTGAAACGAAGAAAATATCAACCTCAAGATTGAAAATTGAATCAGGAATGTTGGAATCATTCTGTCATATGTAGAACATCAAGAATTCCAAAATACTCTTTGGGTCTCGAGTATTATCGAAGGGCATTCAGGTTTGAGGCTGATATTTACAACACTAAGATGAAGATGTTCAAGTATCGGATTTAAGATTGAGCCTTTGTTTCCTGAAAAACAACCAAAATCCGATTTCAGGAGGAAAATTACTAACGAAAACTTTGAGAATATCGATTTTTGGCTGTTGTTCAGGAATCACAGACTCACAAAGCAACGAACATAACCTCTCGCAAAGAGAAGTCTCTTTGCCCCTCATGAACTGGTCAGTCGGTTCCAGGGAGTTAACGTACGTTAGTGTGCGTCAACTGGCATTTTGCCAGCCAATCAGAAAATAGAAAGTCGATATTCGCGCGCTTCGACCGGGTGGTTTCAAGAAACTCTCTTGGTATAAAAAGAAATGGAAAAAAAAATAATATCATTCCTTGTTTCAGTGGGCCAGATTTTCTTGATGGCATCTGGTAGACCTACTCTAAATGACACAAACGACATTATGCACACCTATCTCGTCATCCAGAACGACTTTGGTAAGGTCAGATTAAATAAATGTATATTCATTGACATCATTGACTTTTCAATAGTAAGCTATCAATAAGAAGTTTTTGAAATGTGAACCATCTTTCGATATGCTTTTTATTCTATATTTATCTTTTTTGCTTTCTTTCGCAGAAGTTTCTTCATCGGACTTAAATACAGTGAGTTGATACACTGATCACTGTCGTAGTTTTCAGAAAAGAAAGAGGTAAGGAAAGAATCAGACTATTGCCAATTTCGCTAGAACGTTTTCAGGATTCTATGAGACTGTAGTTTAAAACGTTTGTGTAACAAAATCAGAAACAATAATATCAGCTGCCTTGCCTACTCTGAAACATTGCAAAAAATACAATTTTAGGGAAAATTGATGTGCAGGCAAAGCAGTTCATATTATTTCCCATGAGTTGGTTGCATTACCACTATAAACTTCACCTCATGAGATCCTAAAAATATTCTAGATTGATAAATCAATTTGTCACTAAGTATCCTGTTCCACAAACTTCGAAAATTATTTGACCATTGAATTCCTCTTATCAATACTCGATGTAACTTTATAAGGACATTGCTGATCCACTTTAATCGAATTTGCAGTTGATCCTTTGATCAATGCCATAATCAACCGGAGTTTGGGGTCTGATCCTACGCAGATGAAGCCTCTCGGAAAAATCAAACAATAGGTAAATTGGTAGAACCACAACATGCTTGTAAATTATGCCATATTTTTTGTTGAATATAATTTTTTAATAATACATATTATTGTTCCAGTATAGATGAGTATAATTTGAATTTAGAGCTCTTCATTTCTTTCACGATTCTTAATTTGATTGGATAAAATCGATTTTGATATCATGATGCTTCTGATTAAAGTAAGTCATTAAATTGTCTTTCTGTTGCCAGTTTATCACAGTACAATAATGGAGACTCAGCATAGATCCCGATGACCCGATAAACCAAAGAAACCCAAGGATGGCTATGACATGCTTTACTGGAATTCATGTATGACTTAGCAACTTCTGTTAGCGAAAGTCGGTCGAATATCATATATAATTGTAAGTAACAAATGATCGCATAGTTAAGCCAAGAAAATACACTAGATAGTACTGAAATAATACCGGTCAGGGGATGCAGTAATATCCATTGAATACTTCTTCTAGATCTTGAATTCGTTTGGAGATAAGACTTGAATCTAATAAATCAGTTAATTTATACCATTCTCGAAAAAAGATCCACACCAACTTGGAATTATTCAATTTTCGTCCATGGGTACCGAATATGGTATCTCGCAAAAATTTGTTATTGGTATTAAATGTTTATTTGATTTACGGTTAATAAAAAAAAAAAGGTTTACTTGAATAAGTTAAGGGTTAGTTATCTACTGCTGAACATGAGTTGGGCGTTATTGAGCGTGCTGAAGCATGCATTGATCGGTTATATTTTTTTATAGTAGAGGCAACTTACATAAACTTTTGATGTCTTCCAAGAAACTGTGAATCTTTACTTAATGTCATATTCGAATGAATCTGATTTCAATTGGTTATAATCTATGAATGAATCTGTTGCGCTTCACGGCAAATTATTACTATAATTTGCTGCCCTGAATTGTATCGAGAGGAAAGGTTTTTTGAGGATTAGAGAATTGCTGAGACATACATATATAGAATAAGAAACAGATATATATGAATGACTTTATTTCTTATACACAGACGACGCTCGAGACCTTGTTCTTGTCTCGACGTATATGATAAGACTGCCTGTTTCGCCGGTTCGTGCCAGCGGCTCGCGTGCTCGTGGAAGGGGAACGAATGTTCCGCGAACCTTCCATGAGCGACCGTTACATATTTGTATATAGCAACAGAAGAAGAAGAAGCACGACAAAATTACTCAACAGAATCGTAAGAGTGTCTATTTTCTTCTCAATCTTCTCAATCGAATTCACTGAAATTCTAGAGTGACATAATAGTTATTTGTGTATCAAGAGCGTGTAAAGTGAGATTTTTCACCAGTGTGGAATTCCGCAAGAGACAAAAGCGAGTGCAAAATGCACACGAGCCAGGAAGTCTCTATATGCGCTCGTGCCTCCCATCCTATCTTCTGCCGATACTCCTTGTTACAAATTCGATGTTTATAGAGTTTTCCAATCACTCATGCTTGGAAGAATGCTTGAAAAATTCCATGATCGTCGAATTTTTGACAAAAGGTGGTACACAAAATCAGACGCAGACACAGACACAATCCATAACACTGGCCAACACGTAATTGCGTACCTGAAAAGTTTGAGTTATGAATTCTGGAAAACAAATGTGTATCAGATATAATAAAACTGGGAGAAACAAAATTCTGCTGTGCAGAAAAGATGAGATGACAAACAGATTTATGAGAGAGTGGAAAAACAGTCGACGTAGTCGAGCTTATTTGAGTTCATCAACTGATTTCTGTGCTTTCAATGAACTTTAACTGCAATTAAGTGCAGTATCTTATTCTGGTATTTTCTCAATTTCCAGAGAGGTTGATCTGGTTCACCCCCGAGGAATGCTAGAGATATTCATTACACTGGGGTTGTATCGATTGATCATATTCGCACCCACGTGGAGGTGGAGAGAGTGAGATAAATTGAAATGATCAACCCAAAACCAGGAAACGGAGGGATGTCCGGATGTTAACTGTAAACGTTTGTTTGATAATCTTATGTATCATTACACAATCGAGGCAGTCAGGGCAACTTTCTTTTTCCAATCTGACACAGAGCACAGTATTCACAGAACTCCATAGAGTTTTTCCTAGCTTAGCTACCAGTTTATGCCATTACTTGTCACCGAATGGTTTTGTTTTTCACTTTGCATAATCGAATGAATAACTTTGTCTGTCCAAAGATCACAATAACTTGATATCCCAGACATACTTGAGCGTAAACCTACCGAAAAGTAGACACATTTTCCATTTCCAAGTGCCAAACGCAAAATTGAGACTCTTTTGATGATTAATAAACGAAACGAAAATGTAATCGTAGAATATTTGTCAATTTAAATTTCATATTTATTTTTTCTTCCCTTTAGATGAGCGAATATATTTTTCTATAAATTATTGAAGAAATTTGAAGCTTTGATCATATCCCCCATTATAAAGTTGGTGACGAAAGGATTTTTTTACTAATGGCTCTTCTGTTTCGTCTGTTTATCTGTTCCAGCGAGGGACCAGGGGCCTACTTTATGAATCTGATGAATCGAGGAACCTATGGAATAACAGTGAAGGAACCAAGAAGACTATGGGAGTTGAGAGTACAACAAAACCTCGTGGTCGAATAAAATGTAAAATAAAATTCCTAAACTAGGCCGCCTACTATCTTGAATTTCTTTATTGCCGATGTATTTATTTCTCCACATTGCTGTTATTGTCCTTTCATTTTCCAACTGAATTAGAGAGAATCGTATACATTCAAGACAATCTCGTTTTTGTTGTTAACGATGTTTGAAGAATAATTTTATGAATGTTTGATTATCGAATCTGTTTTGGGTTTCAGTGTTTTGCTCACAGTATAATGCCAAGATCCATGAAATCTTCCCAGATTATGAGATAGCGGATGTCAATAATTGAGTCCAAGAGAGTTGTGAGACTCAGAGACAGATGATATCGCTATTCAAAAGAGGTGAGACTAGGTGTCTAGAACATAATCTTTCAATCATCTTTTGATATCCATATGGAATGTAATATGGTGACATTTCAATGTGATCACAGCTTCGACAAAAACAAAAAAGACCATTGAATAATCGATGAAAACAGGAGATTTTTTCACATCATCTTCATGATTTCATGCTCTGAATCACAATGGCCAAAGTCGTATCCATTTCATTTTTATTTTTATTACGATGACTTAGCCAAAACAGCGGGCAGAAGAATCATTTTCCAAACAGTGACGTCGTTCAGTTTTTTTTCATGCATAAATGGGAGGCGGGAGTAAGATATTCCAATATTTAATGAATATGTATGTAATTAATTGCTACTCCCTCCCTTTTGAAAAATACGTTGTACCCTAATTACTCATTCACTTGATCTCTCAATAATACACAATTGGAAGATATGATCCGTTATGTAGTACTTTGTCAGCCCGAAGTCGTTCTAGATTCTAGATCGCGCAGATTGCATACCCCGAGACAATTCTTTCGAATAACTCGATGGTATCTTCCATCAGTTATGTATTGTAAACTTTATTTTGTTGTTCCTCGCTTTCGTGAACGTGGAGAGTAGTAATCTTAGATACAAAGGAAATTGGAGTTTAAATTGTTTGCAAATTGAGTGAATAATACAAAGTCATTGTAATTTTCGAATCCCAGTGAATTTTGGAAATCTATCATAACGATACCATTAATGTAAGCCAATGACTTTTTATTATACACATATGTCATGAAAAACATCAGGTCTGAATTATTTCGTTATTCAATTACCAAAAAAAAAAAAAAAAATTCGCTACTCCATATCAGCTTATCAATTTTATTCATTTACTATTATTATTTTGAACCACGGAATATGGACCAATCACAATATACCTGGGGACCCAAATAATTCGAAAAACAACCAATGTCACCGAGACTGATAATCATAAAAATCCTACCTTCTGGAACAATCGCACACCACGTAAATCAGTATAACTAAAGCCTGCTTTTGAGTTATGTTTTATCATTTCTTTGTTTTAATTTTTGTTCATTACTATCGCTATTCGTTTGCACATTATTAGTATATGGTATACCTAATACTAAATTCAGGTTCTTTCATTTTCCGACAATTTTTATAATGCTATCAGGTAGAATTATTAGTAGGAGAGGTGTCTGTGGAGTTGGCGTCTCATTTGTGAAAATTCGATTTTTTCGAGAGAGTTTGGAGATCCTTTCGAATTGTTCTGAAGTTCACGATAGGTTTTGAGAATGGTTACACGGTTTCTCCTTCATCAAAAATTAAAAAAAAAACAGTGTTGTTTTTGACCCGGAACTAAATTCATTAAACCTATCAGGAACGCCAAAACTATTCGAAAAAATAGCACTATTTATCTGAAAACTAAACAACTGGAACTATTCTTTAAACCTATCAGTAGCTCCAGAACTATTGGAACGAATTTCGGAACTCTTGAAAAAAAATAAAAATAATTTTAAGAAATAAGGCGCCAACTTCGCAGACACTTAGGAAAGAGTTTGAAGATACTAAATTGATATTGATTCTGTCTCTTGTCAATCAATAATTCTGATCTTTGCTCTTCGTTTTCTTCATATCGCAGAATGTCACACAAAAACAGCAGAAGCGATTCTGATGCTCAGAATAACCGTGAGGCGCCGAAGAATGTATCGCACCTTTTATTGGTATATTTATTATTTTTATTGCTATTGGTATATTTATCACAATCGCAGCCGAATATATTTAATTGTAAGTATCAAACAATTTTACAGTTTTTAGAAAAAATATTGTTTAAGATCTTGGAAATATTTGCATTATTTCGCACAATTCCCAATTCGTTTGTGACACATCCTAAGACAAGACCACTTTTTATGTTTTTACTCTACAATATTTGACATGGCATTGACTTTCTTTGTTTCTTCTTTCCACAGTTGACTACGTTCCTGAGGCATCGAATATGGGCCAAGAACGAGTGTGTTAAGGCTAAGATAGCTACAAATCGGCAATACTGTTACACAGTGGAGGGGACTGAACCTTTGAATAACATGAAGTTATTATATGTCCTCACATGTAGGTATCTTATTTATTTGTTTGATTCGTTGCAGAATCTCTTAAATTGAGTTATGTTTTCAGACAGCTAGTCACGATTAAGACAATCAATTTTGTTCATTACGTAGACTTATTATAATGATTCAAATTATGAACGCAGCTTCAATCAGTGCATCTCTTTATTTGATTCATTAGCTGTGTGCACAGTGATTGGCGATTCAATCATAAAATCTATTTGAACGCTTTGTATATGTTTCCAGAAAATATGCAAGTTTTTTAATTCCTGCATCATCACCGAGATATATTCATTAAATTCAGAAAAGGTATTTCCGGGCGATCCCAGTAACTTAAGTATTTAGATAATGTTGTTATCTCAGAAATCTGATTGGGGTCTTCTACAATTTGGAAATTATGAAATTGTTTAGAATTTCTAAAAATGGTTCTTTCGTCAGTTTGTACTTTGATATTTGAGGCACGATGGAACAATATTTGAATAATGTATCGCCTAATGACTTTATTTGAAACATTCCAGAAGAAAATTGATGCAGGCTGATGTTGAATCAAAGAGTACAGAAGATTCCGCGATACATCGATGACTGGAGTTATCTTCAGCCCGAGTACACGGATGAAAACTCTTATCAATTCAATATGAACAAGCTACATGGGTGCTGGTAGCACTGTTATGTTTTTTTCTTTCAACGTCAGATTATTCTAGATTTCTAACAGAGTTTCATTGTTATGTCCAAATTTTGATCCCCTTGATTTGAATCATCAGATGTGTCCGATACTTTTTTCCCTCATTCAACAGTATTTGCCTAAGAATTGTCTTTCCCCTTTGATTTCTATCACAGTGTGATGAAGATTCCTAACTATCGAAAACAGAACCAATAGGATGCGTGTGCCCATCCAACGGTTGGAGGAGCCAAGGGGGAGGCAACGACGCTGGATGGATGTCGGCCTACGGAGCAACGAAGAGATGGTAAAAATAACAAATATGAAACCAAATCCTTGCTTGTATTACAGTATCGTGGATATGAAGTTCTGAAATTGAAAAAAAAACGTCATTTTCTAAAATCTGGAAACATTCTGAAAAATCAAGTAAAATATAATAAAATTTCTGAGCTCTATTAGAACGTGGAGATTCCATCATAGTAGAAGTCGAATTTCGAAAATATTGAAAAAAACATATATATAAAAGTAATTGAAACGTATCTTCAACGTATGAATCAGCAAACAAGTTTTCTTTAATATGGGTCGAAAGAAGTATTTCCGGAGAATAAACGGCTGATGAATACATTACATACATGTATTATAATACACAAATAATATATCATGTGATTATCATCAAATATATTATACATATAATATGAATATGTTAATACAAATACATATAACAGGGTACAAATATATCAATATATGTTTAATATATTTATCGTCCGTTAATTCTCAGGAGATACTTTTTTTCACCCATATTATAAGGAACTGTTTTGTTCATCCATGTGTCCAAAATGCATTCCAATTAGTCTTATATTTTTTTTTTTTTGTCCAAGTTTTGTAATTCAACTTTAACCGTGATGAACTCCTCCATCTTCTAATAGCGCCTAAAAGTTTGGTTGTATTTGATTTGATTTTTCAGAATCTCTTCAGATTTTAGAATATGGTATTTTTTTTTTTATTTCTCATACTCATAATTTCCGATACGACGGGTTAGAAAAATCTGAAAAAAATTGGGTATGTATTTTTTGTCAAAAACTTGTGTACAATAGATTGTGGAGTAGATCTGAGACATGACTGCCAGATCTTGACCGAGTTGTTATCGAAGGCCCCATTATTTTGAGCGATATTTCGTGGTGCTTGTTTGATCATTCATTAAAATTTGTCATAAGGACGATCTTCTAAATCATTTGTATCTGTTTAATTACAGATGGCCAAGCAGAGGCATCCGAGTTAATCTGCTCCAAACTCGGCAGCGTCGGTGAGTCGCATGATTTCAATTGCGGACAACTCTTGGTTGTCTATTTTCTCTTTCGCGTGGCACGGCGGTAACATTGATATTGTATCATCTACGATTTCTTCGCCCAACTCTGTCAGACTCACTTGCTGCTGCAACGGAACTGATAAAATTAACTCATCCTCTCTCAAATTGAAGCAAAAATTACTTTTGCCTGATACTGGTAATCAAATATTACATGGAATCGAAATTTTCCGTTGCAAAAAGCGGCAAGTACCGCGACAGGAAACCCTGAATCGCTCAACCAGTTTCGCGATAATTCTAATCACTTTGTCAATTCCCGTCTCTACAGTAATTTGCTCAGACTCTCACTGGTTGAGCGGTCGATTTTCTTGAGATTAAATTCACACACTCCTGAAAGGAAAAAACACAACTCAAATTCAAGTACAATTTGCTGAAATTAATTTATACAAGATCGTAACAAGATCGTTGCAAGAGTATTCATTTCGAATTTTCTTTCTTCTTTCTTTTATTTTCAATATTAACTTTTGCATTGCATAGTCCGCTTCAGAAAAACATTGACACTCAGTCTAGGATGTATCTAACCCGTTCTTTCCCTACAGATCCAAAACGGTAAGTTTCTAACCACGGTGTACGAACTGCTGAGTATGTTTGTGTTGGTGAGAATGTCTTTTTCTAGATTTCGTGCAGGTGATTGTCGGGAAGGTAGAGCGGGGTGTCCGGGCTGTTCATGACTGTGTGCGTGTTTGTCAGTTTTCAATTTTCAACTGCGTTGGGAGGGGTGTGGGAACAGGCGATGGGCAAGAAGGCTCGGGTTCCTATTTTCAATGTGTCTAATACTATTTATTCCACAGCTGATTCGGACGATTACAGCAATACAAAAGAAAGGACTTCGATATTGCATTGTGACCATTTCCTAGTAACGATCGAATTACTATTTTTCTTGATACTTGCAAAGTTTGCTATAAAAAAAACAGTAGAATCAAACGATTTTCGTATCGAGTCAATGTATCTCATTTGATCGCAGTAATTGAATTACTGTTTTGGAAGATCGATTAAATCGCAGAATGATTAATCAAATGCTGTCTGTAATCGTCCGAATGGGCAAGATGCGTCCCTCCGTTTCCGTGCTTACGTGGGGCATGGAAACGAGGGACGCTGCGCTCGAAGACGTCGCGTCGAAGAGGACCGTTGATTTTCTCCTAAAATCAAACCTAGATTAATGAAAATTTTTTATTTTAGTGCAACGAGTGATTCTATGTACACTCTTCCTTGCTTTACTCAATTTTATAAAACTTGTTCTAATACGTTTCTAATTTTATAGGTTCATTTTTTTTCAGGGCCGCGTATAACTGTATTCTTTCTTTCTTTCCTACAGGTTCCGCTAATTATTATTTATTCTTTCAGGAATTGTTGTTTCATATGTGCCTAACGAATTTTTCATCATTTCAGGTGATACTAAATTCTCTCTTTGTTTCAGTTCCTCGCAGAAAATCACTTTTTTTGCTTCGTTCACAGTTCATGCCAACTAAAATGTTAATTGCATGCGTTCTGAGGAAACAAATGTGTGTCAGATACGATAGAACCAGGGGAAACAAAATTTTGCTGTGCAGAAAAGGTGAGATGAGATATCTGCTCATTTCCGTACTCTTGATGAACTTGAACCGCAATTGGTTTGTCTTATTGTGGTCTTTTCTACAATTTCCAGAGTGGTTGATCTGGTTCACCCCCTGTGGAATGCTGGAGATATTCCTTCCTTCGACACTTGATTGATTGATCGATCATATTCATACCCAATTGGAATGATCAACCCAGAGCCAGGGAACGGAGGGATGAGAGGGTGGTAAGTGTTGAACGTTCGTTGGATAATCCGATGTGCTATTGCACGATCGAGGGCATCGAGGCATTGTTCTTTCGCCAATTCTAATGTGATTGTACAGTGTAAGAACTAATCCCTTCTAATTACAGTTGGTTGATTTTTGGGGCATCAAAACCTGGTGTGTATCTGAATAGAGACGACACAGAGGACAATATTTACCAGGCTTCGTAGAGTTTTTTTCACCCCAACTCCCAGTTCTAAAATCACCTCGCTCGCCGGACGGTAATTTCTTTTATATTTGTTGAATAACTGAATAACTTTTTATGCTCAACATTCCAGTATAACCTGATATTTCATACATATTTCAGAAGTAGATGTATTTCTCATTCATAAGTGTTGAACAAAAAAATCAAGATCACTTTCGAGATTGATAAACGAAACCGGAATGTAACTTGAAGAAATTTACAAGTTTGATTTTCATATCTTTTTCGTTTTTCGTAGATAAACGAATACCTTTTTCAAATCAGTTAGGAAATTTGAAGCTTTGATTAGACCTAACCGTACAGTTTATAACTGACGAATTATTTAACTGATAGATTTTCCGTTTGGTTTGCTTATCTGTTTCAGCGAAGGATCTGAGAGCTACTCCTCAAATTGGATGCATCCTGGAATCGATGGAACAAAGATGAAGAAACCTATCAGCCCAAGGAAGCCAAACGTACGACAAAACCTCGTGCTCGGATACAATGTAAGGCAGATCTGCGCCATTTTCGAACGATCTTCTTTCCCGAACTGGGCCGCCTAATATCTTGAATTCATTTATTGCAGATGTTTCACTCTCTTCATATTGATTTTATTGGCTCCTTATCTTTCTATCCGATTAGATAGAATTGTATGGATCAAAACAATCTTTTTCTCTTATTTAACGACGTTCAAACATTCATGTTTCGAATTTCCGATTATGAGATACATTTTTGATTTCACTATCACGTTCACAGTATTATGCCACAAGAAGCAGAGGATCACACGCACATCCACTCTTCATGGAAAGTGAAATTTGTTGTTGGTTACATTGTATATCATGCACAATTAGATTTTGATGCCAGCTTCACTCAAATACTCCTAATCCTTCACTCAGAGATATTAATGAACTGCAAACATAAAACGTTAATGCTGCGAGGCTCTGGTATATGCTCATGCGTTCGTTTATAATCATTATATATAATTTCAAATTATTAAAAAAGCTTTTTCCCCTAATAAAATCACAACAGAACTAAAATTTGTTCGACCGCAAAATTGTCTCAGATTTTCAAGCTCAAAAATCATTCTTTCATTAGTTTTTCTTCCGTATATTCGACATGCGATGGAACGATATTCGAATAATGTATCACCCATTGATTTTGATCGAATTATTTCAGCGGAAAAAAGTGTTGGCTGATATTTGCTGAAAAATGCAGATTCTACAATACTCAGTCCACCAAAGTCATCATCAGCCCTGGAGCATCGATAAAAACTCTCTGAGAAATTGAATATGAACAAGGTATGTTGGTTTTTCTATTTTAAGCTATGTGACATTTTTTCCGTTTGCTTTCAAAGTATCCCAGATTTCCAAGATTTCACCATTTCGCCTGATTTTTGATTCCTTTGTCACGAATGACAACATATGATTTTCCTTTCATTATCGAACGGTGCTCGACTTTTCTGATCCGTGATATTTTATTTCTCTTATCTTATCTTTATTTCTCTTCCTTGGGTGTTTGGGGCTATGGAGCAAGGAATTGATAGTAAGGATAACGAATATGCAACCGAATTCTTAATGTAATTATAGTCGTTTGTACGTAACAGCGCTAGAGAAGCACTCTTCTCCGAAGAGCAATCTATTTCAAATTCTATTGACAAAACTTTGAAGCAAATGAATACACGAAGTGAGATATAAATTATTTTTTACGACATTTTCTCCGTACTCGTTTGATCTTTGATTATTTATCATTTGAGCAGAACGATTTGCTAAATTATTTGTTTCTGTTCAATCGCAGATAGCCAAGCAGAGACATCCGAGTAAATCTGCTCCAAATTCGGCAGCGTCGGTGAGTCGCATGATTTTAATTGCGGACAACTCTTGGTTGTCTATTTTCTCTTTCGCGTGGCACGGCGGTAACATTGATATTGTATCATCTACGATTTCTTAGCTAAAGTATGTCAGGCTCACTTGCTTTCGCAACGGTACCGTTCAGATTGAATTGGCTTTTTACGAATTTGAGAAAAAATTACTTCTGCCTGACACTAGCGTAAGATATTACATACATATGTGTAAAATTTTCCTGTGTGAAAAGCGGTGAGCATCGCGACAGGAAGCCATGGTTCACTTAACCAGCTTCACGATAATTCTAATCACAATTCTCCTTTCCATCGTAATTTGTTTAGACTCTCACTGGTTAAGCGTTCGATCTTCCTGAGAGTAAATTCACACACTTCCAAAAACGAACAATTCAGCTCAAATTCAAGCACAAGTTGCCGAAATTGATTTATACAAGGTCGTCACAAGATCATTACAAGATTATTGATTTTCCATCACACAATTGAAAATATCGACTTTTACAGTCTTCCATTTGCATTTGATACTCCGCTTAGAGAAAACATACCGACAATCTCTCAGTCTAGGATGTATCTAACCCGTTCTTTCCCTACAGATCCAAAACGGTAAGTTTCTGACCACGGTGTACGAACTGCTGAGCATGTTTGTGTTGGTGAGAATGTCCTTTACTAGATTCCGACAGGTACTTGTCGGGGGTATTCATTTCTGTGTGCGCGCCTGTTAGTTTTTAATTTCTAAGTCTGTCGGGTGGGTGTGGGTCCAGGCGAAGGGTGGGAAGGCTCGGGTTCCTATTTTTAATGTGTTCAATGCTTTTCATTCCACAGATATATGATTTGGACGATTACAGGACAAATAAAGACAAGATTTTGATATTGCTTTGTGACTATTTCTTAGTAACAGATCTGTTTAAATTCAATTTTTCTGTAAAGAGAGCAGTGAAATTGGACGATTTCCGTATTCAGTCAATGTATCTCAGTTGATCGCAGTAATTGAATTACTCTTTTGGAAGATCGATTGAATCGTAGAATGATTAATCAAATGGTGTCTGTAATCGTGCAAATGGGCAAGATGCGTCCCTCCGTTCCCGTGCTTACGTGGGGCATGGAAACGAGGGATGCTGCGCTCGGAGACGTCGCGTCGAAAAGGACCGCCGACCGTCGTGCCACAAATCTCTGCTTGCTCTATCCCGTTTTCCATGAAAGCACTTGTTGATTTTTCCCTAGAATCAAACCCATAATGACGAAAATTTGTCATTACCATGCAATGAGTGCTTCTATGTATATTCTGCCTTGCTTTCCTTAATTTCATAAGACTTCTTCTGATACGTTTCTAGTTTTACAGGTTTATTTTTTTTCAGGGCTGCGTATAACTTTATCTTTCCTTTCTTTCCCACAGGTTCCACTAATCATTATTTTTTCTTCTAGGAACCGTTGTTCATGTGCCTAATGAATATTTCACCATTTCAGGAGATACTCATTCTCCCTTTGTTTCAGTCCCTCGCAGAAGATTCCTTCTTGTCCTTCTTACAGTTTAATGCTAATTACGACGATATTTGTATAAATTTTGAGATAACGAATGTGAATCGCTAACAATAAAACTGGGGAACGGAATGCTCTGCTTTGCAGAAGAGGTGAGACGAGAAACAGATTTGTGAGAGAGTTATAAAACCGTCAATTCGGCCAAGCTTCTTTGAATCTATCAGCTCACTTCCGGATTCTCAATGAACTTCAGCTGCAATTATGTATATCTTATTCTGGTTTCCCCTCAATTTCCAGGAAGATTAATCCACTTTACTCCCTAAAGAATGCAAGGGATATTCATTGCATTGACATTTTATGGATTGATTGTGTTCATTCCGATGTGAAGGCGGTAATAGTGGGATAAACGGCGGGATCGTCCAAGGCCGCGGAATGGTTTGAGGAAGGGGTGGTAAGTGCTTGACATTCGTCAGATAACCAGTTGTTTTATTGCAAAACTGCCTGGGGTCGGTACACCGGTGGGCAATCTGAAATTTACAAGTCTCTTGGTCAATTTTCCGCTCCATGCTGGATATTGTATACGATAGACGGAAGGAAGTAACAACAAATTCCAATCGGTTTCAGTTGACTGGTTTCTGTGGCAACGAAACCGGGCATGATGTATTTGCATGTGGACGACGCAACGGACAATATTCTCCAGACTCCGAAGAGTTTTTCTTGCCTCGACTACCGGGTTATCTTATTATCTCGATCACCGGACGGTTTCTTTCTCAATTCTTCAATGACTGAATAATTTTTTCTGTTAAAAACTTCGGTATAACTTCATACTCCAGACATACTTTGAGAGTAGACATATTTTTCATTTACAAGTGTCGAACGAAAAATCAAGATCATTTTCAAGATAGATGGATGGAACCAAAACGTAGTTTGAAGAAATTTCTGAATTCGAATTTTATATCTTTTAATCCTCTCATAGATAAACGAATGCTTTTCTTTACAAATCATTTAGAAAACGCGAAGCTTCGATAACACCAAATTACAGGTACAGTTTGTAATCGACGAATGATGATACTGACGGATTTTCCGTTATGTCTGCTTACTGTTTCAGCGAATGATATGAAGCCTGCTCCACAAAATGGATTAATTCAGGAAACGATATAGTGAAGGTGAAGAAGTCAAGGGAGTACGACGAAACCTCGCGATCCTATAAAATGTAAGGCAGATCTGCTGGATTTTCAAATGATCATTTTTCCGTGATCCGGGTCACCTAATTTATTGAGTTTATTTCTCGCAGATGTATCACTTTCTTCTGTTTTCATATAATTGTCTTTTCTTTCTCCATCTCAATTGAATAGAATTGTATAGACTTGTGACAATTCTTTTTTCGTTCGCGACTTTGTTTAAACATTGATTTTATAAGTTATGATTCATTTCATTGATAGATCCCCTTTTTGGTTTCGCTGTCTTGTTCAGAGTATAGTACCGAGTGCCCTAAAATCTTCAAAAATTCCGAAATAGCGGATGTTGATTGAAAACAAAAACACAATTCACAATTAAAATAGGCCAAAAAATATATACTCTAAGTAAGCAATAATACAACAATCAACTCACATCAATTGAGTATCAAAAGTTGAAGAACAAAAGTGAAACTAAATAAAATAAATGTAGCAGGTAGACTACATGAAACACAAACGAATGATTACTTCCAAGGTGCTGTCTGTAGTCTACCTGTCGCATTTATTATTTGCAGTTTGACGTTCGTTTTTCAACTGGCCATACTCCATTGATGTGAATCAATTCTTGTATTTTTTTTACACTTACTATATATTTTTTCGACCAATTATAATTGTAAATTGAGGTTTGCAATAAGTATAGCCTCTGATGAAGGCAGTACACGACTCCCGAAACGTTAGGCGAATTTTTCTGAACCACTGACTTCTGACTGCATTGATTCAGAGCTTTCTTCAAAATTGACAAGTTCGAGTGTCAACTTCAATATGGATTATAGAGGCAATTTTCGATTATTCATTGCAATACATTGCGATTATCATATTTTCTCTTCTAATTTAGCAATCGTTGAATCATAATTCTACAAATGTTCGATTAATATCTCCATTGTTCGTCCTATTTTATTCATAGTGAATACCAAAGCCGATGATATCTCACCAGATCAGAGGTTGTGGATATGGATCGTGTATGAGGAAGCTCACAAATCCAGAGACGGACGACAACGCTATCCAAAAAGGTGGGGCTGAATCCCTAAAATGTAATCTTATAATCATGTATCGCATCACTTACTGTAATACTGTGGAGTTCCGATACGATTCTAAATTATATCACAGACATTGATGAAAAATTGGTGTCGAGAGAGATAACTGTATATTTTTACTGCGGTCAATGTAACCAAGGAGCCTGACGGACGCATGATTGTCCATTGAGCAATTTGCTCTAGTTTTCTTTATTTATTTATAGATGGAAACACAGAATAATATATTCCAGATTTACAATTTTTCACGCATTGCAACTCCGCTGGACATGACAAATTCTCTGCTTATTACGTGCATTGCAACCTTTACGCTTGTATCTCAGGCTGCTGTAGAGATACCAGCTGTTACGGTGAGTTCTTCAAATTCTAAATAATAATTGGGCTTCTCTTGAGGTGGATACGTGGGGAAAAAGGAATGGGGTTACCATCAAAATCCACCTAACCAACCTTTTGACTTGAATACTATCTAGGACTCGGGTGAATTTCTTCACCAAAGCCTTTTGACGATCGGACTCAGGTAAAAACCAAAGCCGAGTTATCTCCTAATAGACAGAGCCGGGAAATGACTCCAAGCCTGTCTTCCTATGCAAATTTGATATCCTTTTCGGATCCGGGAATCTTGCGATTCCAAGACCGTACACCAGACTCCGAATTGACTTCCTTCGCTCTCGGACGCGGGATGCTATTCCAACGCCGAACGCTCGTAGTGCCAATTCAAAGCTGGTCCCTGTTGGCTTTAATAGGGATTGAAGTTTTAGTTACTGGGATTCAGAGCTGAACTATCCGACCAAGTTCAAAGATATTATAGAAATTGTATTCAACGAAATATTATTATGGCTTCAATACAGTGTTTCACCTAAACTAGTTTTCCCTAAAATGAGGTTTTATCCCGATTTATAATGTGTTTTGCTGGTAGCTATTTCTACCAACGATTTTATGCTTGGATTATGGTCTAGACGACCATAACCTATTTTAAATGACTTTAATTCTCTCTTTTAAATTCCCGCCTCCCTATCCATCAATTTTACATTTGTTCCTGTCCTCTGATGCTTTATCTAGAGTAAGTCATTTTATATTATGAAATTAAGTTAGTCATTAGACCTAGACGGTCTAGTGCTATGTCTAAATGATTTCAATGTGAGTCGCACCGGTGCTATACCTGGAATACGCTCAGAAAGTAAAGTGAGTCGCACAGTCGTTATGACATAAATACGCTCACGAACGCTAGCGTGTCCCGTTTATATACATTTCATCCCCACTTATTGGTGTGACGTCAGGTTATGGTTGATCGCAGAGGATTATCTTAATCCTCGTATCCTTTGTTCTGCCGTCAGATATCCATACCGAATATCTGACATGTTACAGCATCTAATTACTTATCGCCTTAAATAATATATGAATATTTATTTTATGAATGAAGTAATAATAACGGTCAATCTAAACAACAAAATGTCGACAGTGGAGCTACGGTGTGATTAAGTCATGATGGTCATACATATTTTCTGCTCGCGTATACTAGATATCAAGTATCGATAAATACTGCGTGGGCTACACAAACTGCTAATATCGTCATATATGGGTGTGTTGTACATTCTGAAAATCGTAAAACTGAAGCCTGATATTGTGATGTTGCACCCGGTGTGCAAGTCACAATAAACCCCAAACCCGCGGGGTAGACGGGAGACACCAATACGCACAAATACACGCCCCACCGGACCCACGGAAGTACACGAAGAAACACGAAGAAACACGAAACAGGACACGAGAAACGGGAGGACTCACTCTAGTCGAGACGCTAAGTAAAAGTGCACGCACATCCGAGAAAGCTCACCCAGTCACACGAGGAAACATCCGCCCCCGACATTACCCGAAAGGTCGGTATGCACGCTCGCACTCTTACACACTCACACACCCGCCCCCAACGATTCTCGTTGGTTTAATAAAACACCAGTCACCGATTCGATCTCGCCCCGATTTATTACCATCCCCAAACTCCCACTCCCCTCGTTTGTCGACGGACGAAAACCCGTCACAATATCTTTCTACGTTTTTTTTCAAGCGACCAGTCGCGGTCGTACAAACTAATACGATCCGAATTAATTTGAAAGTAGAAATATATGTTGAATCTCGTAGCTGTGGGTGAATAGTAGAAGAATGATTTCCCGTACAGTTCCTTATGAAAAAAATTAGGTAATTTGGCTAGTTTAAATGAAGTTATTATTACCCCATTATTATTTTTTCTTTTTTTAGATTACCAGTTGCTTGAGTAAAAATGATAATTTTTTAATCTATTTGTAAAACCGCCAGACATAATTTAGTATATGCTAGTGTGTTATCGTTGTGTTTTATCGTCGTGGCTCGATTTGGAAGAAACAGTCTTTGTTAGTGCTCCATGCTTAGGTTCGCCCAAATCTTGGATAAACCCGTCTCTAGATAAGAGCGCTATTTTGAATCCTTGTATTGATTTTAATGAACTTGCAGAAGACGTGATTTACGTTGCAGTTTAGTATTTTGTAAACTTCAATCCCTCGGATTACAGTCTAATAGGTATTTATTTATTTTTTTATTTCAGTTGCAATTTGAGATGTCGACGATTTGAGGATTCCAGATCATCGAGAATATCGGCTTCGTACTTCGATGGTTTGTCTAGCCATCTGCAGAAAAGCTGAGTGTCTTTTATTCTTCGATATATGAGTGTTTAATTCTTGGTATTATTAGATTTCGGCTTTGAATCAGCCGTTCGATAGTGACTACGTATTCTGTGTACCGACATCATGTGCGAATTAGGAGGGTCATGCATTCTATGGCAACGTTATATTGTTCTAAAATTAAAAAAATTGTCCTTTATATTACTCGTGCTTGATAAATTTCCGCTGTTGTATTGTCCAACTTGCAATAGGACTTTTGGCTTCTAGCACCGCAAAAGAGGGTCGTTCCGGGTTCGCTTCTTTTTTACTATACGAAATTATTCCGGTACGATACTCTGGCAATGGAGAGTTTGTGGAGGTTTTCCAAATTTTTCTGAATCTTTCTCAGGTGTTCTCAATTTTTCCTAATTGCTGTTGCGTGCGGCCACGGATCTCTACACGGAGAGACATTCAATACTATTCCATTTGCTTTATTGCATATCCATAATTGAAATAGTGTATGAATTTAGGGATAATCAAGGTACTGCCATAATTAATACAATAATGGAAAATCATGGTAATTCTAATATGTCTGAGTATAATCATCAGGAACGAGAATTAATATTGGCATACTGATCATTAGTATTTGAATACTAATATTTGGTATGGGAATACGAATTCTGGGTCCTGAAGATTATAACTATACACATCGAAGTACCTCTCCTACCATTTTTGTAAGGATAATTACGACGGTACCTCGACGATCCCCTAATAATTCATCCACTGTATTTTAATTGTGGATATGTAATGAAGCAAGAATTGTAATTAAAAGTCCCTCTGTGCAATGATATATTGAATAGCATTCGCGCGGGTACATCGGGAATAGGAAAGCCGAAGACCGTGCATGGCAAACGGAAATTCCCATTAGCTGGGCATTGCGATATACATTTTTTTCTATTACTTTGCCGATCACACAATTCTCTCGCTTCGATGTAACTTTTCCGAGCATTCTGATCCGTCGGCAGTTTGGGCCTCGAGTTCGGCAAACGGAATTTCCCATTAGCTAGGCGTTGCGATATACATTTTTGGTCTAATACTTTACCGATCACACGATTCTTTCACTTCGATGTAATTTTTCCGAGCATTCTAATCCGTCGGCAAAGCTTGGGCCTCAGGTCCGGCAAACGGAAATTCTTATTAGCTAGGCGTTGTAATATACTTTCTTTTCTATTACTTTGCCGATCACACGATTCTTTCACTTCGATGTAACTTTACCGAGCATTCTGATTCATCGGCGAAGCTTGGGCTCCGAGTCTGGCCTTTAGAGTCCGGCGGTAAAAACGAACCGTAATTCCGCTCAAGTATGTTTTCGTTAATTTCAGGCAGGCTATCAAGTTGCTTCCTTTCGCGTTCTCCAATTCCGGTGAAAATACGAAGAGCATCAGACTGAATTCCAATGAAATCATGCAGGCTGGCTGACGTGAGAGCGTTAATACATGTTATTTCCCATACAAAATGAGTTGGCACGTATTCATTTGTTCGCCCCAAATACTTATCCACGCCCGTTGTCGATTTTTCGACATTCAGAGACAAATAACGTTTTCCACGAATTCGGCCTTTTTTCGAGTAATAGCCGCCAAATCCGTAATTACCGAGTTCTCTCGACGATTCTTGTTTCTTTTCATCCATAATTTCGTATTCTTCCAAGCGAAGCACGTAAAAGAAAAGCCCCAAAAAATTTAATAATTCACAAAAATATCGTCGTGTATTGAAAAATACCAAAAATCATTTTTCTCAAAATTTTCCATTTTTTTATTCTCTAAATTGAGCATCTTCTGCATGGTGATGTTGACTACTTATCCCATTAGTGGCAACTGGTTTTTATCATTCGTACTCGAGTAATTGACTATTTTGGTTTTTTGATTGCTGCTCAGTCGTCTTTCTACTGATTTTTATGCTGAACCGGTTGAGTGTTTTATCTCGTGACATCGAAATATCTCGAGAAATACGTATCGTACCGTGAAATGTTCGGAATGGAAACTTCGATCTCGGAAGGGAACACCGACTATGTAAAACTGAACCCCCACCCCAACCGGGTGGGCAGGCGGGGACAGTAGGGCGGAAGGGGTAGTAGCTTTCGAATTTCAGGCAGGGACCTCTATTTGTTATTGCAGGTTCGAATTCTCCATGAAAGAATACGCAACGATTATTGGAAACATTCCTTCCGATTCGATTCCAAGCGCATCTTTCGGCATCGTTATATGTTCGACCTCTTCATGAAATTCGCATCGTTTCGAAAATCAGGAAGTACGCGTCGAATGTTCTCAGGAGAATGATTCCATTGAGCGTATTTAAGTTAAAAAATTAGATAGTTTGATTTCATTCTTTGTACGCAAGTTTCTCATTGCAATCGCATGGACGGTTACATTCAATAGACTAACTAGTATTAGCGCTACCCAAAAGTGGAACCGAACCCTTAATTACTCACGAACAAATGAAAATCCGAACCCTGACTCGTTGCAACGGAAAATTTTCTGTTCCCGCCGAAGCGGAATTCGCTTCAAACAACATCAACATGGCGGCGTAGAGAAGGGACTCGCCGGCTATATTCTTTGCTCTGAAAGTGTGGCGCGCTCTCGCGGAAAGTAGAGGTACTAACTCGTAATCCTTTCGAACGAGCCCTTCATATAATCACGATCGAACTTCACAACAGGTAAGTTCGTTTGATCGTCAATTTCGCGCTACCAATTTCAATAGTTCCTTTCCGACCGGTCCACGAGTATAGTTTAGCAACTTCATTCGGTAATATCATTGAAATAACGTTGCGTACATAGGATTTCGGAATCTTTCCGCCTATGCGAATAATTTTTTGTTACTTAAAATAACGCACCCATCCATAATTATTTACCTGGATTTGAAAGAAGTATTATCACGGTATGTCATACTATCTGTATTCATGCAACATTCCCATTGCGTCTACGTGGACAAAGTGACAATCAGTCTTTGTCAGTCTGCAGTCTTTTTTTTGAATTTCACAACTTTTTTTTATGAGTAGTTAATGGAAAATTTGGTAGTAACTGTGGTTCTCCGTCCCTCTCTGAATTTTTTTCATCACTGGATCGGTTTGAATTTTCGAATAAGTAGTTAACTTGTAATCGACTTTCATTTTTGCTGATGTTTTCTCATCTTAACGATTAAGGTGCTATTAAAGACATATTCAGACCCATTGTTACTCATTCTTAAAAACATTGTTATCGCTTAGGAAATGGAATTCGTTGCTAAACCTACACCAAACAACCGATCGGAATGAAACTTTGGGGAGTGGATGCAGTATTTCGGCAAAAAGTGGCTGAGTATTTTATTTCTACGAAATATTGAATCTTCTATCGAGAATTCAAATTTTTCAAATCTAACCTATAAACGAACCTAACCTAACTGTCAGAGAATCCCAAAAAACTTTGAATTCTCATGGAATTTCAGCAAAATGAAATATTTAGCCACTTTCTGCCAAAATTCTGCATCTAATCTTAGAAGTTTCGTTTTGATCGGTTGTGCGGTGTAGGAGTGGCGACGAATCGCGTTTCCGTAGTGATAACAATGCTTCTAAGAGAATAAGTAATAATCGGTCTTTATGTCTGGTGAATATGTCTTTAATAGCACCTAAAATGAAGGATTCTCGACTCTCAGGGTGATTGGAGAACAGAGCTCCGCGGGTCTACTAAATATAATCATGGAGTCATTGGAAGCACGGGTTGAAGGTGCTGTTTTCTTAATTGGATTAGAATTAGAATGCACGACCGTAAACACCTGAGGTTTCGCATATCACGTCAATTCAACCTAATTTATTGAAGCCTCCGATGAGGACAGAATATCACTGCCGAAACGTCAGGCAACATATACGTAACTGACTCGACTTGATTGATTGGGCCCTTTCCCTCAAATATAATAATGGTTCATTCAGGAATGACCGGGGGGTGAATCACAAAGGAAATTTGGTGTACGCAGGTCTGGAAATGTTGGGAAATATCAAGAAATGTTGGGAAATACCGGGAAATATTTGGAAATACCGGGAAATGTTGGGAAATACCGGGAAATGTTGGGAAATACCAGGAAATGTCAGGAAATGTCAGGAAATATCAAGAAATATCGAGAAATGTTGGGAGATATTGCGGGAAATGTCCAGAGATGAGAGGGAAATATTCTGGAAACATTGGTTTTCGGAGGTTTTTAATTTCACCGGGAAATTCACCGAAAAATATCGATAAGTAATGGAGGAGTCAGTGTAGGGAGGCAAAGACAAATTCCTCCATTCACCCGAACTGCGCTCCCTATGTGATTTTTTCATCGACTGAGCCAATGAATTTTTTTTTTGATTTTGGCAAGTCAGTATTTATATACCTAAATATCATGTAAGTTATTGGATATACACAAATATGTATGGTGTGTTGTCATTGTATGCTCAGGAAATTTAGTTCCACGTTTGAAATTCAAATTGATCTGCTGTTACATATTATTGGCAACTTGAATCAATCAGTTGAGGGTTTGACATTTAAATTTTCGCGCCAAACCTCAAAGATGGCGACATACTGATTTTCGTTGGTCGCACTTGTTACTGGCATCACCCATCTGTGCACGCGCAAAGGTTATACACATTCAACTTACGTTTTGATGAGTGGCGGGTACTACGCGGTCGTGAGATATTTACTCATCCGCTGTTTCTTTGAATCAAGTATATTGTCAAATTTATGAAAAGATGGAACATTCCGAGAATGCTTCGAGTCAGGATTTCTTCGGAGAGATCGAAAGTGAGTTAAACGTTAAAATGCCCGGGCATCTGAAGAAACTGTTAACTTTGCATGGGTTTACAAATAACGTATCGTTGGGAAATCTAACTGAAAGTGATCTATCAGAGATAGAACGTTTTACTCGAAATGACTTAGTTCCGATTATCAACCCAGAAGAAATACCGGACTATGTCGGCATCTTTGCCAAAAACATCAGTGGATTTTTGATTTTTGGTGGAGAGAAGAAACTATTATTTACAATAAAAGAACACGTGTTTAAGAGAATAAACATTCAAGCTAATAACAAACCTGCCATAAGGGATAAAAAAAAAAATACAGATCACGAGTAATGAGAATCTTCAGTTGGCGATCGAAGATATGGACGATGAACGAAAACGTCTAACAAAACTAATTCAAAAGAATATAAATGATTCCATCGTGCGGCTAGATAAAAACAAACGACAAAGTATTCAAGCAAAGCTTGATGTAATCGATTGCCATATTCAGGTGGACAACAACGGCAATTTGTTTTCGACAATCAACTGTGGTTTTTGCAAGCTTAAATTGAAGGTAAAGTGCTAAATTATCAGCGTATAATAAAGCTTCGAAATGTAATAGATCACGTGTTAAATAAGACGACAGTTGATAGGGCTCTTGGATAACATACATTGTAAGTCATTAATGCGTGTATTATTAGTCTACACGCTAGGGGCATTTCTGTATTTTTTCGAGGTCCAGAAGATCACTCAGCGGAATTCGCTTCCTTCCAGCCTGTAGAACGGAGATATTCTTGTGTTCGGCCGGAAAAATGGTCAGATTATCTGTTAATAACAATTTTTTACAGAAAATTATGGTTTTTAGCTCTATTTTCGATAAAATGATTTTCAGAGTAATAAGTTCGAGACAAAAGTTGCTTGTATAGACAACTTAGATAAATTTCAACTCTTGTATATTGAAAAAATACAATTTTTAATAGTATAAATGAATTCATTTATTTTATACTATTAAAAATAGGTTTTTTCGAAAAAATACAAGAGTTAAAATTTATTCAAAATGTCTATACAGGCAACTTAGAGCTAAAAAACCATAATTTTCCATAAAAAATTCTTATTAACAAATAATCTGAACATTTTTCCGGCCGAACACAAAAATATTTTTATTCTACAGGCTGGAAAGAAGCGAATTCCGTCAAATGATCTTCTGGACCTGGAAAGAATACAGAAATGCTCCTAGCGAGTAGACTTTATTGTATACATGCATGCAGAAAACGCCCAAGTTTCGCCCCGGGTTTTGCCCAAACGACTCAATTTGATGGTGGTGACGGCCGTATACATACACAAGTACACGCACACTAATACCTTACAAGTATGTTGTGCCTGAAGCACCAAACGTTCAAATGAAAGAAAACGAGGAAAATTACTTCATGTGTCGAATAGTAAAGGTCGTACGCGCCAAAAAGGCGAGTTTGGTGGTAAAAGGTCGTATATTTTTTTTTCTGCGACGTTCACTGTGAAAGTACTCGAAGCACATAGATGCATTGAAATTACACTGGACTCTCGATGTAAAGGATACGCCGGGGTTCGTCTCTTGTATCGAGAGTCCAGTGTGTGTACCTGACGAAATAAATAAAGGTAAAAAGTCATATGTTTGGTGAATCCGTCCTATAATCACTAACTTTTTAAAAATTTCATTACATTTATTAAACGTAGGTATAAAGTCATATCCACCCAAATTTTTATTTTTTTTCAAATTTTAAACATTTTTGACCTCTTTCAAATATCGATAAATCTGTGCACTCCAGAAGTTTTCAGAGCATTTGCGATAAAATAAAAATTTTGGCGGATACGACCTAATTAGTTGACGGGATTCGTGTTTACAAACCGAGAGATGAAAGGGCGTAACCACCATCACTTACGACCTTTTACCGTTAAGTGAACAATTTTCCAATTCCAACTTTTCTGGTTGTATTTTAATATTTTTCGCGGAAATACGAGGAAAAAAATGTATACGCCCTTTTACTTTTACACATGGTAAAAGGCGGGATAAAAGGTCGTGTATTGGCACATACGACCTTATACCATTAGGCACCCGACTTGGTTGTTTGTATAATTATCTATTTTCTCTCATTTTCTTCATCTGATCATACATCCAATTATATAACTATCAGTAATAACTACCATACGGGTAGATGGAATGTAGATTTTCAACACATGATAATTATTGAGATAAACAGATAACTTTTGTTCATCCGTGCGTCTACGAATGATCGCAGCAAGGTACAGTAATGTTCATGAATGGGTTACCTAACATCTAACTTCTATTTCTCGATTTTTTCCAAAATGAGTTTCCTCTCTAAACGTATCTCATGTTCCTATGGCCGGCGGAGCAGCCGACAGAAGAAGCTAGAGAAACCACAGCCTCCCACAGATGTCATCCACTCGTCTGTAATTTCGCGGGACATGACTGTTCATCAAATTAATAACCCCAAAATTGACGACGCGTCATTGATTATTTTATTGGTTAGCTGCTTCATTATAATAAATAGATAATATAGATGAATAATGACCTAAAATTTATCAACAGGAGTGATTGAATGATAGTAATAAATAAATAATGATAATAGTATCAATTTGATGATGAGTCATGTGCCGCGAAATTACAGGTGAGTGGATGACAGCTGAGGGAGACAATAGTCGTGATATCTCTAGCTTCTTCTGTCGCCTGTTCCGCCGGCCATAGGAACATGAGATACGTTTAGAGAGGAAACTCATTTTGGACAAAATCGAAAAATAGAAGTTAGATGTTAGGTAACCCATTCATGAACATTACTGTACTACAATAGACAATTAAAACTATTTAAATTATTTTCAAGGTACAAAAACACAAGAAAGAAGACGATACGAAAAATCCAAGATGGCTCATGGGTAATTTCAAAAAACATTTTATGAAGCATATAACCGATATGCAAACACGCGAGACAAAAGATAAGAATTCGCAACGCAATACGATGCACAATTACATGGCGCCAATAGATTCGGCGTCTCCTTCTATCTCAAACCTGAATTCAAATTCTATTTCAAACCTCGCTTCAACTTCTGCCTCAAACCCGGCATCAACACCCTTACCGTCCACAACCTTGGTCAGAGAAATAGATCTTTCAAGCAGTCCCGATAGTGTCGAAAATAATTCACCTTCTGACCGAACTCCAGTTTATACAAAGATTTACAGAAAAAAGAGAATGTACCTCGAAGAAGCTGGGGAAGAGACCGAAAATATACCTCCTAAGAAAGTTAATACTACAGAATCATTTTCGGATGTCAACGATCAGGAATTGAACCAGGATTTTCATAGAGGCAGGGCAGATGACACTTCAGAAATCATTTGTTCTGCCAATCTGAAAACTTTACCCAAATCAACAGATAAAATAAATGATGGTTTTCTCCACTCAAGTAACAGCGGTAGTAAGTGGAAACAAGAAAATTACTCAAGAACATCCAGAGAATCAAGAAAACGCGAAAAGCACATTCACAACCAGCCAGTCATAACAAATTACTTGCAGCAGATTGACGAAATCACCAAAATAATTCAAGAAAATAAAGAACTCAAGATTTGATTGCTACAAGAAGTTCCCCAAATTCTACCGACAAGCAAACACTTGGACACATCAGAAAATACAAATGATAATATTCAATCATTAATAACACTTTTACAAAATTCAGCAGTCAATAATAGAAACAAGGGTCAGAACAACAGATACAAGCCTGATTTGATGCAATTTTGTTTGTATTTATATATAGTTGCTGGAAGGTTGACTTATGAAACTTTGTACGCTAACTTAAAGAAATCAATTCCTTCCTTAATTACTATACAAAGACACGTCAATAATTCGAATCATGTAGTTGAAGCGTCTTTGAGATTCAAGGAATTGAGTGATTTCTTGTCCAAGCGAAATTTGCCAAAAATAGTCTGGATAAGTGAAGACGCCACTAGCATCACAGGTCGGATTCAGTATTGTTCGAAAACGGATTCAATTGTTGGATTTGTAAGTCCACTTGGTGAGGATGGTTTGCCCAAAAGCAACTGCTTTCCTGCTAATTCAGCTCAAAACATACAAAAATATTTTGCTGAAAAAGAAAGAGCAAAATACGCATATATTATAATGGCACAATCTCTTATTGACAAAAGTGCGTCTTTCTGCCTTAGCGTTTTTGGAACTGACAATCGTTTTACAAATCGAGATGTGGCCCGACGTTGGCACACCATGAAACAAGAAGCTAAAAAATTTGACATACGAATTTTAGGATTTTCCTCGGATGGAGATACACGCCTCATGAAAACAATGAGAATTTCCTCGAAGTTTCTATGTCCTGCCGAAGAATATGACTGGAAATGGTTCAATATGAATTTAACAGAAGGCGATTTATGTGTACAAGATACAGTCCATGTAGCAACTAAAATGCGAACACGATTGCTAAATAAATCAGTTATCTTGCAGGTAGGGAATTATCAAGCATCGGTAAGTCATTTAGAAGAGGTCGTTCGAAAAGTTTCAAAAGATAAACATCTTTTAACGTCATCTGACCTAAGGCTGGATGACAAAATGAACTTCAAGGCTGCTGAAAAAATGTCGTCAAAATTAGTAGAAAATGTTTTAACAGAAATAGTTGATCATTCACAGGGAACAGTATCGTTTTTGAAATTAATTCGATTAACACTACAAGCATTTCTCAATAAAAACGAACCCATAAATATTAGGATCTACAATATGTGGTATTGCGTGTTTTTTTTAAGAATCTGGCGAAACTGGCTCCATGAAAATAATTTGTCAGTAACTAAAAATTTTATGAGTCTTAATTGTTATTTATGCTTTGAACTGAGCGCACATGCTATCATAAAACTGATACGGTTATATAGAGATGATCCGGAAATATCAGAAACGTGCCAGTTCACCCCATGGCTGTACAGTTCGCAGCCTTGTGAACATATTTTCCGTGCAACTAGATCTCTCACTTCAACATCCTCCACGGTTGTAAATTTTAGCATGTATGATATTATGATGAGATTAACAAAAATACAGCACATAAATAATGCTATAACTGATTTATCAGAAAGCATAATTTTTCCTAGGGAAGCTAAGCATGGAAAACTTGGTAGAAGTAATTCAAAATCTCTTGTCGATAATATCGAATTCATGAGTGACCATGAAATAGGAAACTGCGTTATGAATGCACTAAGCGACGTCCAGCGGGATTGTAAAAGCCTTGGGCTTACGTTTTCTAATGATGAAGCATGGCAAAAAGTTATCATATTGAATTATAATAACGACCAATACGAAAACACCGATGATAATGAAATAATTGTCAATATTTGCGACGGCACCGATCAGGCTAGTTCTGTAGTAGAAAATCGATTGAATGGTTTCAATGCAGATCCGCATGACGTAACAGAAAATAATGGTCCACCCTCGGATATTGCCGATTTACGTGCGATGGAATTAGACGGGTTCGGAGAATGTTTGAATATGGCAGATGTCGGTGTTAAACAGAAATTGAGATTGGATCGTTCGTTTCTAAAAGTTAAAGTAGGAGCGGACGTCAAAACAATCAGAAAATCTTCACTATGTTGGTTACTCGATGAACAAGCAAATAAATTGAGCGCCGATCGGCTTATCCGAGTTCGCGGAAACACGAACGATTCAAACATTAGTCGCAAAAATCTCAACGAGGAAAAGTCGACAGGCGCCTTCATAAATGTCGAAGACTATTATGCGGTATTTTACGATGACGGGTGGTATATAGGTCGAATTCTTGAGATGATACAAGAGAGGACAGAAAAAAAATACAAAGTTAAATTTTTGCAAGAAAGATTCGGTCAATTTCATTGGCCTAAGCAAAACGACGTCCAGCTGGTTGAGGAGTGTTTTTTTTTTTCGGGCCCGATAAACATGATAGGCAACTTACCGATGGAAATATCACCACTCCAAAGAAGCAAAATACTTACAAAATTCAGAGAAATGAAACACGCTCGGAAAAGCAGCTAGGCGTAAGAATAAAAAGTTGATAATTTGATAGCAATACAAACCGATGTGTGATATCTATAACCATCATATGGAATATTATAATCTTTAACATTTCGTTATTATTAGTTTCTAAATGAACATGATATATTAGGGTGGTCCTTACTATAAGGATATTGGCAAATAACGATTACGCTCCCCGGATGAGGTTCAGAGTGGCTTATTCCATGGCCGACCCTAGACATTTGTGATTTTGGTTTTTTACGATAGTAGTCGGTGAATGAAGAACGTACACCAATTTTCAGCATTTTATCTCAATTCATCTTCGTGTTATGCATTTCCAAATAATTAGCGAAATTTTACATTCGTACAACTTCAATTGAGTATAACTCCGTAATAAAACGAGACATCAACATGAACGAATAGGTAATTTTTTTCGCCTCGGATTGTACTTCAACTTTCTGATTGTCCAAAGTATGAAAAATCGATTTTCGTCAAGTGCGACCCCTTCGATTTTTTGGAAAAAAATTCCATAAATTCAAAGAATATTTGTTGAAGATAGTAATTTTTAATAAGATTCGGAATAATTTTTTAAAATAAATTAATATGGGAACAAACTTCAAAAATAGACAAACATCTTGGATGTCTTTTCGTTCTGGTCTTAAAAATTACGGTTTCGGCTCTAGAATTTATGGAATTTTTTCCAAAAAAATCGAAGGTGTCGCACTTGGCGAAAATCGATTTGTTATACTTTTAAGCGTATAAAAATGGTCGACTTGACGGTGTATATTTTTCTACCTACTCTTATGTTAAGGTACGATCGAAGGCGAGAAAAATAACCTATTTCAAGTTGATATCTCGTTTTATCACGGAGTTATACATAATTGAAGTTCAACGAATGTAAAATTTCGCCAATTATTTGGAAATTCATAACACGAAAATGAATTGAGATAAAACTCTAAAAATTGGCGTACGTCCTTCATTCATCGACCACTATCGTATCGAAGAAAAAAAAAACTACAACAATTCAGAATGTCGAGGGTCAGTTGGCATGGAATAGCCCATATCTAAGCACATCGTGATATTTATATACACGTCAAGTCATAAAATGAAATACCGTGAAAAATGTTATATAGTCGCTATAATCATCATAATTTTATTGTGCATTATTATAATACGTTCAGTGATTTTGTATGCTTATAAAGTGATAAGCAGGGCATTGACAATATGACTAGTCTAAAAAGCCAAATAAATTACAGAATTCAAACAAATAAAACGTGACCGAAAAAGCAACGTGGCATAGAAATGAAGAGTTGCTAATTTGACAGTGATATCGATTGATGTGTGATATACGAAGTTATGAAACGCAATAATATAATCTTTGTTTTTCTGTTGTCAATAATTAAAACATTGCAGATATTGTGATATGTGAATTCATAAATCAAAATATCCTGTAAAAGCCTGTACTCGCGATAATATTGACAAATTTCGTGTCTTTCTTGCTATTAATATTATCATTATCATTATTATTGTATGTTTATCAATTTTGTATGCCTGTAACATAAAAACATAGTTTACCATGGGCCTCGACATTGGACCCATTACACATAACCAAAATGAATAAGTTTAGAGTGGTAAAATATCACTCATGTCACTTACAATTACTATAATAGTCACTTAACAAGTGTATTTGTGTTCATAATTTTCTTTTTTCTTATAGATATTTTCATAATCGATAATAAATTCAACGTTCACATTTTTTTGAATAGTTCATTACCATATTTTCTTCCATCATTATAGATTGTTTGCCCATTTTGCGTTAAATTATGAAAATAGATGAAGAAATGAATTCGGCGTGATAAAAATGTAAAATTCTAATTGAATATGATTAAAATCGTTAAAATGAAACCGTCAATTGATTCATGTGAGATATAAAACGTTTGGAGGTGTCGACAAACGGCGACAAATACCGGAAAACATGAGAAAATATATATCGGGAAATGTCAGAACATATGAGGAAATGTCGAGAAATATGAGGAAATGTCGAGAAATATGAGGAAGTGTCGGGAAATATCAGGAAATGTTACGAAATATCAGGAAATGTCGGGAAATGTCCAGAGATATAGGGAAATGTTGGGAGATATTGTGAAATATCGGGAAATATCGAGAAATGGCAGGAAATATGGGCGATATTTGGGAAAAAGAGATATGGTGTACACATTTTGGCTAGTGATTCACCCCCCGGGAATGACAGATGGACTGAATTAAGGCAGTTCTATCGGGACGTAACTAGTCAAGCTCGAGTGCTGTTGAGTTTGACTAGCTCGGTACATTGATCTGGCAACGTCGCACAACGGTCTGCGGCGCATGTTTCTCTCCGCGTCGTATTTGTTGTTATATGCATAAGAGCTTAGCTCGATGGCGAGTTCAGAGTCCTCGTCAAGTGAAGACGGAAAAAAGGAGAGTGCTGTTTCTAAAAGATTAATTATTTCAATTTAAATAATTAATTAATTATTTTCTCCTAAACATCCAATGTATAATTGCACTGAGAACGTTGAGAAATTCTCGGGCATGGATGATCTATCGAGCGCGTCATATTTTGAATTGCGCGCCAAACCTAACCTTCTTTACGGCGTTGTCGCATCTGCTAAATATTGGTCGGCGGTCAATTAAGTTTGGCATTACTTAATTTATTTATGCACTTATAGGCCATCAATCAATATTTTCAAACATGCAAAATGTTCTTCAAACATTCTACTTATATCTCATGAAGTTTCATCTACATATCAACGGTAGTTATTTTTAACTTTGTCATTGAATCTTTCGAAAGCATGGATTTCCGTATGACAGCATGTTAAAGGTATAAAAATAGAAACTCTAATAACTTTTTTTCTTTTCCACCTAGCTTCATAAAAATTTAACTGAGTTATTTTTCGATCATAATCGACCTGTACACCAATTTTTATCGAAATCTAAACGGTAAATCGTTATGCGATAGAACTACCTTAAGTGAGATTCGGGTATATTGGAGGTAAGAGTAAAAATTTTTTATTTAATGAAACAGCGTGCATTCATGAGCGATGTTCAGGTATAACAGTGCCTTGATTGATGAGGAATGAGGTTCATTTGATTGAAGTAACATCTGTGAACGATTTGGTCGGCGTAATGTTGTTTGTGCGTTTTTGCGGAGTATTTAAGCTATTCACGTTTTTGAGCTGATATTAATAACTCATATAACGTGAGACTTAAACTAAAATTGTACCTTCGGGTGAACGACTTTCAGTTTAGTAGGAACATGGCATCATCCGTTTATGATGCAAAGAAACGAGTATGCGGCGCGCTGCCAAGCTATATCTCATATATATATACACTATGTGTGTTAGAGTCTGTCAAATGCTTTGACTCTAAGTTGAATTGCCCATTCGGGGGATAATCTTGACGAAAAGAAATATTATTGTGAAAATAAACTCGACAAATTTTTCACTATACCCCAGTAGCTACGAACCACTGACGTCTATAGCCGACTATGTAAGATCGGACATATGTGGACGACGAACCAACCGTACCTGCTTCACGCTCAAAAATAACAAACATTTCTATTCCTCGTGAATCAATCTTCCTTAAAGATACTGATAGATTCGCGGGAGGTACTTTGACAATGAGAGCGACTAGGCGTGCGGGAAGACTGACGCTAGGCGCACGACACGCCTGGCGGGTCTCCGTCGGTAGGCGTAATAGCTAAAGAATATTAGGATTAAATTCTGACATGTCACAAACTTTCTTGAGAATAATCTGCAAAGTTTTTTTTAAAGTTTTTGATGTGATCTGGAAATAGAATGTATCAATAGCTTTTCAAAAGACTGTATTCGATTCATCAAAGGATCGATGTTGATATGGTGTGTGACGTCGGATCGGACGATCGCGAATGTTACTAGCACATGATTACCAGAAACATCGCAATGAACTACCCAGACGCACAATCAGTAGTTGTGGGTCACCAATTACCGACTAAGTACTGAAGTACACTGGACAAGTTAGAAATCCAACAAGGCTCAGGGAATTTTCTCTATTACGGAAATTATAACGGTGTTGATTCAAGAGAAAGGATTATTTGATTATCTAGATTTGATTTGTCTTACCTCGAGAATTCTGTCGTTGACTGAAATTGATGAAGCAAACTCAGGATTATGAATTGGATTATTTAATATGAAACACGAGTCATTCACATTTTCATCTTCGATTTATTCATGTGATATAAGTGATAATTTATAAGTGGAAAAGATATGATGAAGTAATTAGAAAGATCAACTTTGAAATGGACATATGCTTTGAATAAGTTTTACTAGTTGTTTTATTGAAAGAGTTGCAAGTATTCTGAATAACTAGCCCACATAACATCCGATATACCATGGATATACATGACAAGTTCATAATGTGAAAAAAATATCCTGTATATTTCATGTATGTACCCAGAATATATTCGTTCCGTTCGAATATTATTTTGCGGATATACGCTGCATATCCCATGAATATACATAAACTATACATCCGAATACAGTGTCATACGTATGTACCTAGAATATTGTTTCCAGACGATCCATGAACATACCGCCACGAACGTACACGGGACATACGTAAGACATCCAGACGAAGTACTTCCGGGTCTGTCTTTCGCACGCACATACCCAGAATGTCACTCGTGTACATTCCGTGAACATACCTTTACGAATGTACACGACACATACGCTAGGCATACGCGAGAAGTACATTCGAGCTGGTCTCTCGCACGTACATACCCAGAATGTCGTCCGCGTACGTTCCGGGAAAGAACCTCCACGAATGTACATGACACATGCGCGAGGCAGCGTCCGAAGTACATTCGAGTCCCGATTTTACCTATATTACGGAAAAGAATATTTGTGAATGTGCTCGACACATGCGTGAAGAATGCATACCATTTGAATAGAATCCCCTGTCGAAAATATATATCCTACATGTACCTACTTTAAGGTGTTTCAATGAAAACATTTTTTTTTCCTACTAAACATCTTCAAAAGTTTCGATTAGGTATAAAAATACGCCTATTAAAATTTGATCAGACTAATCGTAGAGTTTTAGAGGACTCATTTTATAGAACGTCTCATTTCCTTAAAATTATCTCTCACAAAGTTTTTTAAATTCCTTAAGGATCTTCAGTTATTTGCATTTAAACGTAAATTTATTTTGAAAAATCTTGTCTTTACCCTTTTTTTTTTTAAAGAGTAGATTTATTTTTAAATGGTAAGAGACTTTTTTGAACCAAGAACCAAGTGGGCCATAAATTTGTTCTGAATCCAACTTCTTGAAGGGAAATATTTCGGAAATATTCTATCCCGCTTAGGCTGTCGGAAATTGATTTGAAAGGGAATAAACTCATATGTTTCGACAACTTGGGCGTGTTTGAATTTCGATATGTTTTTTTTTTTTTTCAGAAACTATCAACAATTCCACAAATTTTATGGGCTAAATGAAAATGAAGAGTCTCATGTAGTTCGAAAGAACACAACAGAAGAACAGACGAAAAGTTTACCGACAACTAGGCTTTGGGTCACTGACTTCGAAAAATAACCGAGCTCAGGGACCAATGACGCGAAAAGAAATTAGCAAGCAGAAATCCACATCGTATTACGAACACGAATAACCAAGAGTTCGATTTGTAGAATACAGTAATAACACAAAAAAAAAAAAACGGAATCGTGGAATTAAAATTGCAGGGTTTCATTTTTCTGTTATTACTGCATGAAAGAATTCAGATTCTGGGTTATTCGCGTTCGTTATACTGTAAATTCCCGCTCGTTAAGTTCTTTCCACGTCAGTGATTCCCTGGGCTCTAATATTATATTGATCGAAATAAGTAACGCAAGCCCAATCGTCGAATATGACAATGACTTATGTACCTACACTGTTGCAATAACTGCAGAAAAACGCACTAAAAATTTGCTCTAATGATTCCTGGTAAAAGAATGTCGAGGAATGCATAATACGTATAATACATGTATTATCATTTTTATTACGCATACAACCGTTGACCGGATACTCTATGCAACCATCAGTAAATGAGACCCGGTTAAAGGTAAAGGGGGCTTATAATAAATTATATGGTCTAAACTGCAAGCTCTAAGGCCAACCAACGCAAACGTAGAAAATGAAGTATACATATCTACCTATATATTCGCGAGCTACACTCGATGAGTACAAATCAGGCATAAAAATGAGCACATGCGGAAGCGTTAATGTTGATTTTTTATTTCTGCATTCCTGATGCCCGATCTACACGCGTAGTTTAATATCTTAGGTTTGGCCAACGACAGTTAAATTCTAACTGAAAGGGCCAATGACACTTGCCAATCCAACTAAAGGTTACCCGGATATTAAACCTCTTCCCTCGTGCATTTTTGCCTTATGACTGGAGTACCTTGTGAAATTAATTCTACGAATTTTTGAAAGATTGGAACTTTTACGGAAATCTACAATTTTTTGCGAAAACACAAAAATCTATGAACACAGAACTACAAAACTGTTCCCATTTTCATGAAAATTAGTAAAAATAGAAATCTTGACTAATGGGGTACTGCCAGGTCTACACACGCACTTTTGGTGCGGGTATATTAAGGTTTCAGCCAATCACTCGATTTTTACAAGAGAAATGACGAATCAATTGACAGATTTCTCAAATATACCAGCACTTCAAGTGCATGTGTAGACCAGGCATACGCATACGACCTTAGGCATATTGTGCTCTAAGCATACGACCATAGACTACGTTTCCTGTTTCGATCACAGGGTCAAAGTCGGGTTGGTGTTAAACTTGAACCAATGAGTGACGAGATTCGCCACGAAATTGTTTTATTCTTCTCTAATCTTAATTCTCATTCGCTTAAATTTAACTCCAACCCTACTCTGGGCTTACGGGTGGAAACGTAGTCGTTGTCTCTCGCACGACTCGTGTATAGTAGAGTGTCGTGCGCAGAGCTCAATTGGCGCCAAGACTTTCTGCGTAACGTGAGTCGTGAGCGAATTGTGTTTTGTTGCGTTTATACTGGCTGCTGACAAAATAATGCAGATTCATCGAAGTGCACGTTTCACATCGGCTATTACAATAAAACCTTCGAATCGGCAATCAAATAACCTGTGTAAGTATACTGATTTTTATCAATTACTCGTGTAATGTGTTTCAACTGATATCAACGTGCTATCATATACATAACCTGTAATCTGCACGTGGCATTTGACGACCATACCTCCGTGACCATACTCTTGAAAGAATGGTCAGAAAATCATCATGATATAACGGTTTTTGGTCAAACACCATTGAAATACTAACAATACTGCTAGGGGCTATCGATGTGTATGAAGTATGTTATAAATAGTATGTACAGCTTCTTGATTCATAGCCCTCATGCTGAATAAATAGAAATCAATTTCCATCGCTATTGTTTGTTGGTAATAGAAAATTAAACGTCTAAGTTCGCTCAAGACCGGTTTTCAGATAATATTTTTCAGTAACCATTCAAAATATCGCTCATAATATACCATGAGGTAGCGACGAAATGCAATCGACGTCCTTTGTTACAGGGGCCATCATCTCATATATAATGTACGGAAGCTTGGCCCCTGTTGGCCTAAACAAAAGATCCTTTTGTGTTTTCACGCTACCTCATAGTATATGTTCTATATTGTGTTACCCCTGGAATGTCGCGTGAGTTGATTTCAAATTGCTGCACCTTGAGTTTGAGTGTGCGTGAAAAATAGAAATGAAAAAATTTGTGCTGGGGAACAAGTTTTCAAATGTAGTCTTGATGTCCGAACGTTTGTTATAGGTGAAGTATAGTTGTTGGTGAGGGTTCTGTTTGATTAGGTATACTGAGTTGTTGGAATTCTTATACCTAATTAATTTGCTTAAGCGTTAATCGCACAATTGAATATTTATAAGAATGATTTACTCATCAACTGCGAGAACCTGCCCACAAATTTCTGTACGTCAAATTTGAAAATTCTGAACAATTGCTCAGACAATAGTATTTTATTAAAAAGCACTTTGAAAAGACTGAGAATCTATTAGAATCGACATATGACCTAAAACTATTCCCTATTTTTTCATGGCATATTTGGTGGCATAATTTTTTTCACGACGTTTTATCATTAGATAATTAAGGGGGGAGGTCCGTTTTACCGGGTTTTTAAAAATTGTTTTTCATGAATGTTTTGTGTCGAAACAGTAAGACCTATTGAGAAGCCTTTTTGCGTGAATATTTATTGATATTTTTTATGCGTATACAAATTTTTATAAGACATTCCGTTGACTCGTACTCGCTTGGCGTGCTGGACCGCAAGAGGCTGTATTTCATCGGTACCCACGATTGCGCCTGTTTGACTGATCTGAAACAAAAATTTCAAATATATTTCGGTTTATCAGATGACCCTCTATAGCCCGTAGCCCGATCACACTGATAAAATTAAAAATCACAAAATGGCCCCACGATAATGATTTTTTTCCAATTTGGCAGCTTTTTCAGTCTTCTTCAGGTTGTACATGTCGTAATTTTTTATGTACAGTATTATCCGCGGTAGGGGCTGTAGGTAGATGTATTCTGAACAGGCTGGCGAAAAATTTGGGTGAATCGATTCAGTGGTTCCTGAGATATCGTGGGCACAAGGTTTAAAAATGTAGTTTCGAGAAAAACGCGTCTAAAGTTTCGGTATGAATCGTTAGAAATAATCGTTGATTTCAGTCACTTACGCTCAATCAGCTATTCCGGCACCATATTGGGGTCCTTCTTCCTCCAAGTGAGAATCGTACTGAAGACTACTAGCCTCTCTTTTGTCATTCCGTGATGCCTGGACCTCGAAGGATGATCTTCTGTCAGCACGGTCGATGCGCTCGTTGTCGCGCCTAGCTGCAAAATCATGTGCCTCGTCGCCAATACGCAGACCCATAGCACACATGATTTGCAGGATTGGGGTGAATCCCTCGTTACAATGGCAGCATGCTATATATGTAGCAATTTCAAGCGAAGAAAGACCACAATGCCGATGTTTATGGGCCCCGTTCCAGAGCGTAGAATTGAAAGACTCATTGCTGTTCTGTGTGTAGGCCCCCAGACATCTCTCCAGCAATTCTTCTCTGGCCAGATCTTCGTATATTGGTCGGATCACTGTTAAAACTTGTGCGTTGAACGATTGATCATGTTTGAAGCTCGCCAGTTCGCCGTGAGCCCCAGATTTTTTATATTTGCACCAGCTCGAAGGCCCTTCAGGACAATATTGATTCTGGGGTTTGACGTCGGTTGAACTCCGGTGGTAAAATGTAGCCCACACGGCCTTGCGCATATCTTCCATGGAATTGGGATGCCTCCGGATTGCCAAGCCTTAATATTTCGTAAGAGCAATTATGGCTTTGTTGGTGAGTTTTCCGGCTCCATTTTCTCCGATACCTTTATTGGTAGACTTCGCATTGCGGAGTCTCGTTCCCATTCTCTTCTCCACGTGGCCAACGCATTCTTTTTTTTGCACCAACAATCCATCACCATATGGTTTTGCGTTTTTGATGGCGGTATATGTTTTGGAATCACCATCGCCTATGTAAGTGCCGTACCTCACGCCATACTTCTCCTCGGACCGTTCAAGCATCTTCACTACCGCGTCAGGTTCCATCTTTCCGGCGCTTCCAGAGTGATTGTTCTCGCATTTTTCAGCATGTGTTTCGATCCAGTCTTCGAATTCTGGAGTATCTCGCCGATTTTCCCATGTTTTGCATCCCAGACAAAAACTCGATTTGACTACTACGTCGATGACTTTTTTATAGTAACAGCCGATTAGAGTTGTGACACCGTACTTTGAAGAAAAGCCTCTTTTCTTCCAGGTGCCGTCTCCTGATACTGTCAGCACTGTATCCACTCGTCCGCGAGCGATGTTTTCCTGCTTTTCTTTTTGAACAGCTTTTTCCCGTACAGACTCAAAAACTGTTTTGCTGGCGATATGTATGTCCTCGAGACAGGTGGTATACAGTCTCTTTGTGAAACCTTTGCTGATGTCCATAAGGCCACAAAACAAATTCATACCAGCTCTTGTCAGTGGTAGAAGCCTCGAAACAAAAGCAAACCGACGATTTATTTCAGACGCTCGGCCGATCTTTGGAGACGAATCCACGAATTTGACTCCACAGGCACATTCCAATTGAATTTTGAAACTGAGCCCAGTCAGCTGTTTTTGGTCAAATTTCACCTCCTCGTGACATTCTTTGCACTCCATATATGCACTCAGTGCCGTGAACACCGTGAAGAAATTAAAAATCACGTAGCTGCTATCTCTGTCTCGCGGAACCTGATCATCCTGGACATTCCGTAATTTTTCCGCCGAAGTCGATTTGAAAATCGAATCAGTCTCTGCTGTTGTCTGATTCCCTCGAAACGTCCTCTTCTTCTGACGATCTGCTCGTACACGATTAACTCGGCTGCCTTTTCTATCCATCTTTCAACTGAACAACTACTGCACTCTCACTCGTGAATCAAATAGGTTCTCTCACTTCGAAAGTCTGAGCAATACTAACGTACGATACGTCAGTTGCTTGTTGCCGAAATAACAAAGGATGAAGGGTGAGAAAGGGTTTCTTGGTATGAAAATTCTCGGAATAGCACCTGCAGGTCCGAGCAGGCCTCAACCCCTAGCGCGCTCTGAGACATCGCCTGGCGGTTCGGTTTATACCTGCGGTGCACCCATCCATCCAAATCGCTATAACTCCGCCAATTTTGGGAAATTCTTAATAATATTTGAAGGGAATATTCTCAAGACTATAAGCTAAATGAAAATGCAGAAAACCGAAAATCCATTTTTTGATCGGAAAAAACGGACCTCCCCCCTTAATTTTATGAAAATCCATCGATATCAATTTTAAGCCATAAATAGCAATATTTGAGCATCAGACAAAACACTGATTATATCTTGGCAAAATGATAGTAGAAAATGATTTTCTCCACTATAGAAGCCGACGTCAAATGAAATCTGCTGATTCCAATCAATTTAGGATGGTTATTTCAACCGCTTTTTATTGAAACATTAACATCTGATGAGGGGAGGATACGGAACTGCCGTCACCGATTCGATTCATTTCTAATACACGTACAGGTCATGACCAGGAGTGCAACAAGTGCAAATATTAAGACACACCCCTCAACCGTTTCCAAAAAGTCAATTAATCGAAATCTCAGTGCGTTTATCTACATTGTATGTTAAAGAATTGTCGCCGGGGTCGTGGCGCAGCGACGATAGCTTCACTTCGCAAGCGCGGGGTCGCTGTATCGAATCCCGCCGGCGAATTTTTTTAAATTTTTTTACAAATACTTCACGTATACTGACAAATCTAGGTGTCTTGAATGATGTTTATTTTGGAATCAATTGTAATAACTTCTTATTCTAGCGGGAAAAGGGATTCTGGAAAAATCATACAGGAGTTTGAAGAATTTGTTTACCTAACGGCGTGCGCAAAGTTCGTTTTTGCACACGGTTTTGCGGGTGCAAACTACCCCTTTCCCGCGCGCAATTTAGCGTGCGGCAATGAATTATTTTTGCGTGCGGGAATGGTTTGTTTACGTTTTTGCGTGCGGAAATGAAAGCAGGAGCACTGGCAACTGAGCGATAGCACACCGATCCTATACTTTGTAGCTGTTTGATTACATCTGTGTTCGTAACTTGATGCGTTTTGAAGATCTGTTTGAACCTGTTCAAGCAGCAGTATTCAATAGAGAGAATTGCAGAAGCTAGTCGTCGATTGTCTCGCGTGTGCCAGTAAAAAAAATTACGAAAATGCGTGCAAGTAATAATACATAAAAAAAAAATTACTTTGCCATTATCAAAAATCTATATTCTAAACATAAATTACATGATTACTTATTGTTAATATTGCAATGTCTATTATCTATCTTCCATAAATGATTATGTAAAATAAGTTGCTATCAACAATAAGTAATTATTAAATTTATGTTCGTTAGTTTGCTTCATCGAAATCTTGCTTTTTTTCCATTTTTGATTACTGCTGATGCCATTTGAATTAACCGTTTTGTTTTAACAATTGCAATGTCACTATATTATCTATCTTCTATACGTGATTATGTAGAATAAGTGGCTGTCAATAATAAGTAATTATTAAATTTATGTTCGTTCGTTTTTATCATCGAAATCTTGCTTTGTTTCCATTTTTGATCGCTGCTGATGCCATTGGTGGGGGGGGGGGGGGCGATCCCCCACTAGGGGCTCCGCCCCCAGACCCCCCATCGGTGGTTTGCGTGCGATTGCTCTTCCACTCACCTAGTATTCTTTTACAGGAGTGATTTACGTATTAATTTGGTAATAGTGCTCGAACTTTGTACAACTTGTTAGGTAAAATAGTGTACGATACAATATACTATTCTATGACCGATACCATCCCAGTTCGTGCAGTAATTTGTCGCTCGAACACCAGGATACTGAATAAATAATAGGGTAGATAAATAGTTGTAAAAAATACTGGGAATAAAAGTATTAATTCTTCCAACTCCTATATGATTTTTGTCAGAAGCCCTTTGACCGCTAAAAAAAGAAGTTATTAACAATCGATTTCAAAATAAACATTACTGAAGACACCAGGATTTGTAAGTAAATGTGAAGTATTTGGAAAAAGAGAGATTGCCGGTGGGATTCGATCCAGCGACCCCGCGCGTGTGAAGGAGAGCTCCTGCCGCTGCGCCACGACCCCGGTAACAACCATTAACGTAGAATGTAGATGAACTCTCTGAAATTTTGATTAATTAACTTTTCGGAAACGGTTGAGGGATGCGTCTTAATATTTGCACCTGTTGCACTCCTGCTCATGACCTACACGTGTACTAAAAATGAATTGAATCGTTGACGGCAGTTCCATATCCTCTCGTTGTGAGTGGTTATTCATAGTTTTTAGATTTCCTTACCAGATATATGAAAACAATGCAATTACTACTGTTTTTTCTTTGTTTTTTTTTTGTTTCTGATGAGTGCAACAATCCATTTGCCGGAACGTTACCTGGAGTGCAATTCTGTAACTCGATGAAACGAACGCTCACTTTATCACTGCGCTATCGCCAATAGCAACGGTCTCAATAACGTTATCGCTATTGACAACTGCGGTATGGTTGACTTTCCTGCAATGCTCGGTTCTGTGGACCGCTACTCAGAACAAATGATCACCTAATGGGTCGAATCTTGTGGCGTCGGATAATCTTACGAACCTATTAAAAATACCCTCGCGCTGCAGGGAAGTCAACCATACCGCAGTTGCCAATGGCGATAGCGTTATTGAGACCGTTGCTATCGGCGATAGCGCGGTGATAAAGTTAGTGTTCATTTCGTCGAATTACAGAATCACACCCCTGGAAAACTAGAGAAGTTAAAAACAGTTGTCCACTTCCTATTCAACTGTTTTCTATTTTTTTTTCTTATCGCATCATTATATTGAATGATGAAGTTTTTCATAATTATAATATTTGTTATCGTTTAATTAAATTAATCACATCAAGAATATCGATTTCCGGGACTCATCTTCCTTAAGGGACAAATGGACTAGGTATCTTGAATGTACAAAAACAGTTTCGAAAACGGGCATCGTGAATTCTCACAAATGACTTTTGATTGATGATTTTTATGAAACTTTGAGAACTCATTGAGTACGATAGTAGAAAGTGGCTAATTTTGTCACTTTTTCAAAACGTTGATCGGATTTGATGAAAAGTAGATATTCTTTATGTTAACTAGGTTAGATTAGCAGCAGTGACTCCAATTGTCCCTTAAGCCCTCGGCGAGCCAAAAATACTCTCCTACCTCACAAGGGGAGGCCGCCAATTGTGAAATTTAGATTTGATTCATACTGCGTGGAATGAAAGCTCGTTGCCAGTGGTGGAATGTGGTAAAGCACTAACATGCGCTTCTTCGCCGTTGTCAAGAAAATCGGCATTGAAATATTTCGCTGCGTTCAAATACTTTCTACGCTAGGAATATTTGAAGGGGCGCGTGGCGCAGCGAGCAAGCTTCCGTTGACCATACTTGGTAAACATTATGAAATGAATGTTAATAATTGTTATATAACTTAGTTATATGTCAAGAATGTTGATAATTGTTTTCATAATGTTCACTAAGAATAGCTAACAAAAGCTTGCCTGCTGCGCCACGCGCTCCTTAAAATCTTCCTAATGCATAAAGTATTTGAACACAACAGAATGTTTCACTGCCAATTCTCTCGACAACGGCGAAGAAGCACACATTTAGTGCTTTGCCACATCACACCTCCGGCCATGAGCTTTTATAACGCGCAGCATGAATCGAATCTGAATTTTACAATTGGCAGCTTCGCCTTGTCAGTGAAATAGCGCTCCGATGCCGAAACCATTGGCTTTGTAATGATCTTTACATTGATCAACGATCTTCAGACTTACAGCGCGTTTCAAAATCAGGTGTCAAAAGTAGTAAGAAAGTGAAATTTGAAGAATGAGTTCCAACTTCCAAAGCATTTTTTTACGTGGTTATATTCAATTTTTCCGTTTCTCAATTTTCGAGGAAACGTATTTAGTAGAGCACTAAAAAATAGTCTTCAAATAATTTTCCCTCATTACTTCTGTTACCTTATTTCGAATAAGCTCCGTGAGTTTGAAAGTTTGTGATCAATGTCGGATCCTTGCGTAACTAACAGCATCAGTTCTGCAGAGCTAATTCATTGCAGCTTAGGAATATTACGAGGCTCATCGATGGCTTGAGGCTCGTCAAATTAACTTGAAGTAGTATCAAGATCAGGATCGAATGATGAGATTCTATTCAGGCTACGTCATGTGCTCCGATTTGTTGCTTATCATTCTCATAAAATTTCAATTATTTTACATGCAAAATATACGTTTTTTCGCTTCCACTCACATTTCAAATGTATGAAATCCCATGTTCCAGTAAAGAAGATTCCTACAAAAAAGTTACAAAGTATTATCACCCCTGTCAAATATTCATCTAATTCTCGGAAATACTTTTCTTTATCAAACTGTATAACTCGAGTTGTAGCATTATTCCGCCCAACCTCTCAATTATTAACAAACAATAGCTAGTGAAATTGTGCTCTTTCTGACATTCCTTCATAAAATGCACGATACTGCCAACCGCCAAGTGAATAATTTTCTAATAGAACATAACAAAGTGAAACCGTTAACATTGCAGCTCAATTATACGTATATATAAGTTCAGATTTCCACTTCCAAACTCTTACCTACTTTGCTTATGTTACAGTTCACATACAGAACTACTTGACGATTATAGAAGGGCCTGGAGCTCTTTCAATCATGTCTGATAAATCATCTAAAAAGAGTAAGTTCTGTAAACAACTTCGAAATAGGCTGAATTTATCTTTAGCATTAATTAATGCGGTAGATCCGGAAAACATAGAAGTCACAGAGGAAAAGACACGTAACGACTCTGACTCATTTGTCTACTCGCAGAGTGATTCTGAAAATGATTCCGCCCATAATTTTTATGAAATAAATCAGACGTGCGATGCTTTCGATAAGCAGCGTAGTATTGATGCAGATAATGATCCAGTAGATGTACATGACCTTGAAGCTGATTACGAATGTGATGCGTTGGTTGAAAATGATAGTGTTGAAACTGAGCACAGTGAAAAAGATTTCTCCACCAAGTTACGAGAATGGGCTATCGATGAAAATGTACCGCAATCAATTTCAGGAAAATTGCTTAATATTTTGCGAGTAGAGCCTGCATTTAGTTATCTGCCGAAAGACGCTAGAACACTTTTGAAAACACCAACAGTTACAGATGCTAAAGAGCTTGGCTCAGGCTTATATTTTTATTTTGGAATTTCAGAAACTTTAGAGAGTATGTGCATAAAACATAATCTAGATATCACGTTAGACAATGAAATTTCACTAGCAGTCAATATTGATGGCTTACCATTATTCAACAGTACTGGTAGTTCGTTTTGGCCCATATTATGTTCAGTAAAGTCCATTCCCGCTATTAAAAATAAAGTTTTCATGGTGGCCTTATATTGTGGCAGTGAAAAACCTGCGAATGAATTTACATCTGACTTTGTGAGTGGAGCATCGGAATTATCGACAAGTGGAATTATCATCAAATCCATGAAATATAATTTCAGGTTGTCAATGCTGATTTGTGATACACCTGCGAAATCACACATACTGTCGATTAAAGGTCATTCGGGGTATTTTTCTTGCACAAAATGCAACCAAGAAGGAGATTTAATAAATAATGTTATGTGTTTTCTCGAAACTGAACATTTTCAAACAAGAACGGACCATTCTTTTAGAAATAAACTACTACCCGAACACCACCTGGGCACTACTATTTTATTGAATATTCCTTATTTCGATATCGTTGATAATGTTCCTGTTGACTATTCACATTGTAGTTTATTGAATGGTGTCAAAAAACTTCTTTGTAATAAGCGTTATGGTTGGATTTATGGTAAGCCACCGTACAAATTATGTGCACGTGATATAAACAAAATATCTATGTGTCTTGAAAACTTGAAGAAGCATATTCCTTGTGAGTTTGCTCGGAAACCTCGCCGTATTGTGGAATGTAAACGATACAAAATGACCGAATTCAGATATTTTCTGCTGTACACTGGACCAGTAGTTTTGAAAGAAGTATTACCCAGCAAAATGTACAATAATTTCATGACATTTAGTTTGGCAACTTCAATATTAATCAGCCCGTATTATTCTTTGCATGGCAAATATATTTCATATGCTCATGATTTGTTGAAACATTTCATCCAGAATTCCGCAAAATTATAGGGGCCTAGTTTCGTATCGCATAGTATTCATAACTTACTACATCTGAGTGATTGCGTCCGATTATTTGGTGCACTGGATAATTTTAGTGCTTTTGAATTCGAAAATTATCTCCAAACTTTGAAGGAAAGACTTCGTAAGTCTTCAAAACCATTGCAACAGATAATTCGTAGAATTATTGAAGAGAAGAATATTGTAGAACCTATTCTATCTTCAAATAGCATCCCCATACAATATTCTATGGATCATAACGATGGCCCATTGATTAGAAATTGTACCTCTCCTCAATATAGAAAGATTAAGACCATCGGGTACTGCGTTCATGTTTCTAGGGTAGCCGACCGATTTGTGCAACTTAAAGATGAAAAGATCTTTGAAGTCAAAAATTACACTAAACCATGCGCATCAACACTTTTTGACGTACATTGCATACGAAAAATAGACGATTCCCTCAAAATGTGGAACATCGATCAAATTTGTAAAAAATTAGTTGTACTCGTACACAAAGATCGCTATGTGTCTTTTCCAATGTTACATAACAGTTGAGTGTTATTTCCATGTTTTTTATCCTGGAAAATATACAGGGTTATAGAAAAATACCGAGACCCCGAAGAGAAACCGAAAAATTATGCATTTCAAATAAAAATATTGCTTTTTAAGAACAAGACTTTGATCTAGAGTTTGAATATCGTGCGAATAACAAAATATAGTGTCCAATTATTTAAACCGATGAAAATGAGTATTTTGTATCGACATTTTTATGATATTCAAACCTCAAAATGGGAAGAGATTTTTTGAATATTTTATAGTGGTCACTTTGAAAACTTTATACATTTTAAAATATTTACAATATTTATAAAATATTATACAATAATTGTAGTATTTTTGCTTATATGTTTCTGGCCGTTATTTTATTTGTTTTTTGTTCAAGTATCACCCCTGTTGCTCTTATTTTACTTATTTCTCACCCACGTTGAATCACTTTTTTCCAGTCTACTGTTCTTTTTTCACTTCCATTTACTAAATAACCAAGTGGGAGCCCTGTGGTCCGATTCTGAATCTTGTCAGCAGCGCTATTGCTATCGTTAACATGGCTACGCCAATGCAGTACAGTGAAAATTTGATGAAACAAATTATGAATAATAAATATTATAGCAGGGTAATGCATTGACGTAGCAAAGTTAACGATAGCGATAGCGCTGCTAATGAGATCCAGAATCGGACCACTGAATAAAATTATGTTAATGTAAAATTAGGATTCCTATGAAGAAGAATTAACTTAATCAAATTGATGCTATCCTACCGTGTCACTTTCTTCCTAAATATCGACAACTTTCGGTACTGTTTTCACATCCTGTATACATATTGTAATTTCTGATAGAAGGGAAGAAAGGTGGAAGCGCAACGCTCGTACTTTGTTCTGTGGACCCGTATTTTACAAAACATTGAGAAGCTTTCCATGATTGACATGAACGTACAGTTTGTTGGTCGATCTGGTATTCTCTATTATGTTCACAGAGGACTTGTATGAACGCTACATTCGCGGATGAACAACACAACCACATCATTCAATCATTTATAACAGAGAATACGGATAAAGTTTACCTAATTTTATTTCAACCGTATATTCTCCAATAAGAACTTAATATTATTTGATCATTATTTATTATCTATTGAATAAATATCCACTTTTTCGAAGAATGGAATTGAAATGAATTAGTTTCAAATGAATTTCATTCATATCGGAGTGTGGGAATTAAATCATCAGTTCCAACCTTAAAGTTGTCACTTGAATAATATGGTTATATTGTTTATCTACGAGTGTAGCTTTCATACAAGTCCTCTGTGAACATAATAGAGAATACCAGATCGACCAACAAACTGAACGTTCATGTCAATCATAAGTTCCCAATGTTTTGTAGAATACGGTTCCTCGGAACAAAGTACGAGCTTTGCGCATTCACCTTCCTTCCCTGTATATATATAAAAGAGTGTTTAAAAAAAAAAATTGGATTTTTTTTTGCAACAAAATTGTTAGTATGTTGTAGAATATTAACTTTCGCTAAATTTGACAGTTCTAAAAAAATTTGTAGGTAGTGCTCAAACGACTTTTTATGTTTTTTTTTCTTCTATTTTTCGATGATGGATTAATAATTTCGTTTTCATTTCATGAGCTTGGAGACGGAATTCATGTTAAAAAAATAATCATTTCAAAGATGTGAAAAATATCTCTTCCGGATTACAGTATGCGAGTATTGAAAAACTGACTTAATTACTCCGAAGATCGAGCCGAATAATAATTTCCTTTCTCACATGAAGGATGCGTTTTCCGGTGCTCGTTTACAACTTGCAACAGATATTGTTTCTGGTCTTCGTTATTATTGTTTATTAACTTATTATCATTTTTTATTATTATTTCTTCTATCGATGAAAAATAAACGAAAAAACATTAAAAATCGTTCGAGCATTATCTCAGAAATAGTTTAGAACTCTTGAATTTTGTGAAAATTTCTTTTTCACAACGTACTAACATTTTCCGTTGAGAAAACAAATCGATTTTATTTTGAACCACCCTAACATATAAGCATTCGAGTGTTTGTTATTTTGGTTTTTTCTCATGTTGATTGTTTGAGAAAGTGTTATCAGGATTAAGTGATCCTGCATCGGTATTATTTCCTTAGTGCGTGTTAAAGCAATGACTGACAATTTAAACAAACAAAGTAATTTATTCAAACTTTGTACATTACAGGTTAGATATAGATGTAGGAGTATTCGATGCAAATGGATCGAATATCCCACAGTATTTAGAATTATTTTACGCTAAGCAAAGTAACTTAGTTGAGCGGTTATAAGAGAATATACGTGTATTCAATGAGCCGCGTCAATACTCCGTGGGTGTAAGTCCACCCCGGAGGAGAGATGTATTGCTAGTCGAATAATTGATGAAGACTGACTTCTCTATTTTTACTTAAGCTACATTAGCCTATGTTTTGGGGCTGAACCCGAGAGGGTGGGAGGCAATGCTAGGTACCTCCATGCGTGGTCCGGTAGGGGTAGGAAAACCCCGAAGACGCCTACGTCACATTCACGAGGCCCTTGGTGTGGGACCCTTCGTGGGCCACCGAGGGGCCGCCACGTCTGGCGACCACTTGAGAGCCATAAACCTGGGAAAGTTGGACAATCAAAAAATTTGTAGAAAATAAAACGGCTCTGCAAGGGTTCTGGGCTTTGTCCGTTTCGCTACTTTTCCAGGCATGGCTAATTTCACTACGAGTGTATGTGCACTCTTTATGGCACTAGAAATACCCAAGGGTTTGACGTGGCCTGGGATTGCCTCTCCTCATGGAATGGAAAGTCCCATGAGTCAGTCCTACGGTTATTTGAAATATTTTCTAATTATTCTATGCGTAAAATAAGTATCAGACCTACATGGGACTGAACATTGATACATACTGATAATATTTATTATCGTCGAATGGTTGAATGGATGATCATGATACCTGCAGACAATAGCTATCGAGCTGTCGCAAAATGGTCTGTTGTCAAGTTCATAAATGAAGACGCAGTTGAAGCGGTACCGAAAAGATGGTATGTGTGGAAAGAAGACAAAAGTTATTGGCCTCCGCCTAATTGTTCTCGAAAGAAAATCATGGAATTAATAACTGGAGGTGGCGACCCAGAATCAGATTGGAAACGTTATCCGGCTGCAGTTTTAGGAACTTATGGTAAACGATGCTCTTTAATTTCAACAGCTGACTATCAACTGTACATGCCCAAAATGACTCAATTTGTTCTATTGAGTTCTATTGATAACTTCACGACAATATTTTTATTGGCTGGCGAGATTAATTTGATTAGTTATTTCACAATGTCAATGGATTTTCATAAATAACTATACAAATCTACAATTTTTTTCATGGAAAACTATAAAATGCAATAGGATGTTCCAATTTCCCCCAATATTCGTGAAACTATACATTTTGACCAATGATATCTATCGGGCCTTCATCTATTACCGTATTATCGAAAAGTTGTACTTTGTGTTGTAACTGATGCCGTTCACGTTTCATGTGAGTGTTAGTTCCCAGCAGAGATTGTTCTGGTCTTGTGGGTACATGGTATGGAACCTCCATCTTTGCTTAACACATTTTTCCTAATCATTCAAATTTCAATGCGTTTTAACAGAAGATCTAGCTACTGCACATCGCAAAGCAGATAGGGCAAAAAATACATCAGATCTTTCTTCGGGCAACGAAGAATGGCATGAAAAACCATCTCGATCTGGAGCACGAAAGGAGAACAAAGAATCAAGAAGAAAATTATCCGACATCCAATCAGAGTCTGATAATTCTTCTGGTCGGTACTCTGATTCAGACCCAAATGACTACCCTCCGACAAAGGGGCTTGGTGCAGAAAAAAGTAATTATCGTTTTCACCTGGAAGTTATTTTATTAGATTGCATTTAGAAAATAGTCAAGCACAATTCAAGCAACAAGTTTGACATATTCAATTGGTTTTATTGGCGATGCATCATATGATTGAAAATAACAATACCAACCTACATTCGGTTTCTAGTAAAAAGAAGAGGCGGAGAGAGTCTTAGCGAAAGAAGTGATGATGGAGTAAAGAAAACGAACGAAATATTAGTAATGAAGTCTGTTAACAATGAGCTTGTGAATAATAGCATCAAAGATTGCGGTAACGGTGATAGAACAAGAACAAGTGATAAGGGATCGACAATGAAGTCGAATGACAATAATCCAACAATGAATGAAGTGAAAGATTTCGGTATGCAAAGACTCCAACATCTTGTATTGCCTTGTATTTTAGTGTTTGATTAGAAATTATTACTAATTCAGTTTCAAACACAGAATTTCAGAAACAAGTATTGAAAGAAATTCATGTCATTCACCTGAAGCTCAATGATATTATGGAAAACGTGTCTCTCCTCATTAAAAATAAAAAGTTTGAAAATGAACCTAAGCTACTTGCAAATGAAATACCTGATATTGTTCACTCGTTTCCTTTGGGCAAAAAAACTTTAAATGAGGTTGAACATTGGCTTAAATTGGATGTAACAAATAAAAAAATATTGGTGAGATTTTGGTTAATAATTTGAATTCTGAATCGATGTGTCAATAATGGGCGATTATGTTGATCATTGTTATCGTCATGCCAATAATATTGAAGAATCAAGTTTTTGAATTCTTTAATTCAGGGCTAAGTTGTGTACCACGTATATATTTAGAAATCTTCATAATTTTTATAATATTCAAATTCTGAAATACAAACAGTTTTTCATGTTTTCAAGAATATTTTGTTACCTGACGTTTCGAACTTCATCCACATAATAATGCAATAATTCCAGGCACAAGAACTGAGCCATATCGGAGGAACAAATACAAAAGAAGTCGTTAGACGAATAATGTATAGAGTTTTCACAAACGAGTTGGGAGATTTATACTCATGGGAAGGAGCCAAAAAGAAAAAGACTCTTAAGGAATTGACAATCTCATCCACGATATTAAGTATGTCACTTATCTTTCACACTACAATTGAATTCTATTATTAGATGTATTCTAGTATGTAAAAAAGTTGCCTCTTGTTCTGTAGGTTCATGGTCCTCATCTCAGGTCCTCATATATTTATATATCGCTGAACATACGTAACTGAATATACGTAATTCATATTATTATTTGAACAAAGCGATCGTTATAAATTTGTGAACACACCGATTATTGCTGAATGATGTATTAAATTCTCGAAGAAACCATTTATGGAGTCAAGTTTGTAAATTTAATAGCTCAAAAGGTGAAGGCGTAGATGTTTGAAATTCAGTTTTCATGAAAAACGATCCTTCAGCGTCTATACCGGCTAAATTATACATTCAACGAAAAAGTAGTATGCCAATTTGATACAAAACTTGTACTTGCCCTCCGAATTGTCAGATAGTTCTTCAAGTTGTAGAAAAATCCGAAAAACAGATCTAATGAGGGTTTTTTCATGAAACCTGGGGAGTCAATAAATGATGCTGGTCCGTGAGGAATATAATACAGAACAGTATTCGATTGAAAAGATTGCTCATTTTGAGTAGCGTCAGCCTTTCAATGTTGAAAATGACTTTTGTGATGTAGTCTGAAGAAAATTATAGATCTTCAGTTAGTACCAAGAACTCGGATGTAGACAAACTATTTTCAACTTCTCATTCTTTAGGATTGCTATGAATAATTGAATTTTGCTGAGATTACGATTTGCAGGGTGTGGAGACATCTAGATTAACGTTGGTAACTAGGCGGGGAAGCCATCTTAAATAAACAGATTCTATCATGATCGCAAGCGGAATGGTCTAAATGAATAACCTGGTCCACATAAATACTATCACATGGCGCAGTCAGTAGTAAAATAAAGAAAATAAATAAAAATAAGTGTTAAGCTAAATTAAACAAATAATTTCATAAATAAATTGAGGAAGAAAAGCATCGGATGTCACAAATAAACATGGGTGATAATCGTGGCGTCGCGGCACTAAGCATGACCGGTAACGTAGCCGAAAATTGGAAAATATGGCGATCACGTTTCGAAAATTATTTAATTGCCAGTGAAGTTAAAAAGAAAGAAGAAGCAACGCAGTGTGCTCAGCTCTTACACTATATAGGTGAAGAAGGGTTTAAAATATACCGAACATTCAGTATTACAGAAAATGAAAAAGATAAACTCGAGATATTGTTAAACAAATTTGAGACGCATTTTATGCCGAAAGAAAATTTATCGTATGAAAGATATAAACTGTTTTCATATAAACAACAAGCGGGACAAACGCTTGAACAGTTCGTCACAGAAGTGAAAAATAGAGCCCTAAAGTGTAAGTTAGGAGAATTACATGACAGTCTGACAAAAACAGTAATTATATGCGGTGTAAATAACGCAACAATGCGAGAAAAACTCCTGCAAGACGACAAGCTGACTCTCGAACAGGCAATCGAGCTGTGCTCAATAATCGAAACTTCAAAAGAACGCAGTGAAGCGATAGGCAGCAGCGACACAGCAGCAGTGGATGCGATTCAGAGAAAAGGACAGCATAACGCAGCGAGGGGTTATAACAAGAACACACGAGGAAGTGAAAGAAAAACAAATAATAGAGACTTTAAGAAAATAAGCTCGTGTAGAAAATGTGGCAAAAGTCACTTGATAAACAAATGTCCCACGTATGGAACTTGTTGTCACTATTGTAAGGGTCCAAATCATTTTGAAACGGTATGCTATAAAAAGAAAAATAAAGTTCACGAAATAGATACTGATAGAACTAGGGTAGATGCGGTCTCGAAGGAAGACAATAAAGGCGATTATGTGTTCGTCGGCTCAATAGAAATAAATGAAATAAATAAAGCTGAATGGTTATCAAAGTTCATAATTAATAATAAAGAAGTAGAATTCAGAATAGATACGGGAGTTATGGTAAATGTAATGCCGATAGAGTTATATGAAAAAATAGACCCGGAAAGAAAAAAGTTAGAAAAAACGAACGTAAAATTAAAATCGTATACAGGAAATAGTCTAAACGTAATCGGGAAAAGTAAACTACGCTGTGATAAAAATAATGAGCACCGACAAATAGAGTTTTTCATAGTAGACTCGAAAACACAAATGATATTAGGGTTACAGTCTTCGGTAGCTTTGAATTTAATTAAACGAGTCGAACAGGTAGAAATAGATAAAACGGATTACAAAAAATTAGTAGACGAAAACAGAGAATTATTTGAAGGTATAGGTTGCATAAATATGCCATATCACATTGAATTAAAACAAAATGCAGAACCAGTAGTCCATGCAACGAGAAAAATAGCGCTACCTCTACTGGATCCGTTAAAAGAAAGTCTAAATGAACTTGTAAGTTTAAAAATAATTGAACAAGTTAAAGGCAGCTCAGATTGGGTTAATCCCCTAGTGATAGTGAGAAAACCCAATGGGAAATTAAGAATATGCTTAGACCCAAAAGATTTAAATGAAGCAATAAAAAGAGAATATTGTCAAATACCTACTTTAGATCAAATCACAGGTCAAATGGCGGGAGCGAAGATATTTAGCACACTAGATGCGTCAAGTGGGTTTTATCAAATACCGTTAGATGTCGAGAGCGCAGACTTATGTACATTCGGTACACCTTTTGGAAGATTCAAATTTCTTAGAATGCCATATGGTATAAAATCAGCACCGGAGGTATTTCAAGAACGTTTTAAAAGCATATTTAATTTAGAGGGAGTAGCAGTCTACATAGACGACATTATAGTCTGGGGAAAAGATAAAAAAGAACACGATGAGAGACTAAGAAACGTGTTTAATGTGGCTAAAATGAATAATATTAATTTAACCCAATGAAATGCGAGTTTGGAAAAGATCAAATTAAATACATGGGTCATACAATTACTGAAAAAGGCGTCGCTCCAAATACAACTAAAATAAAGGCGATAATAGAAATGCCTAAACCAGCGTGCAAACAAGACGTACAAAGATTACTTGGAATGCTCACTTATGTTAGTAAGTTTATAGAAGGGTTTTCAGAAAACACTTCACCGCTACGAAGTCTTTTGAAAAAAGATGTAGAGTTCATTTGGAACGCAGAGCAGGATAAAGCTTTTGATATACTAAAAAGGAAATTAACCAGTAATCCAGTGTTACAGTTTTTCGATATTAAAAAAGAATCGATAATATCTGTAGACGCATCAAAGTCAGGCTTAGGAGCAGTTTTATTACAACATCAATTACCCTGCGCATATGCATCGAGGGCGCTGACAGAAACACAAATGAGATATGCACAAATAGAAAAAGAACTCTTAGCAGTATGCTTTGGGTTAGAGAGATTTAATGAATATATTTATGGTAAAAAAGTAATTGTTGAAACCGATCATCAACCATTAATTTCAATTTACAAAAGACCACTGCATAAGTGCCCAGCACGTTTACAACGCATGCTGTTACAAATTCAAAAATACGAAATAGAATTAAAATATAAACCTGGAAAAGATTTAATAATAGCAGATGCTTTATCAAGAGCATATTTGAAAGATAAACCTGATGATAAATTAGATAAAGAGTTAGATTTACACGTTTGCTTGATACAGTCTCAAATTAACGTCACGGAGGATAAATTAGCAGAGTTTAAACAAAATACCAAAGAAGATCCAGATCTAAAAGATTTAAAACAGGTAATCATCGAAGGATGGCCAAGAAATATTAAGAAATTAAAAGAAAATTTAAAAATGTACAGTCAATATAGAGATGAACTTACCGTTAATGATGACCTAATATTCAAAAATCAATGTCTAGTAGTACCAAAGAAAATGAGAGAGGAAATGGTTAATAGAATTCACTATAGTCATCTAGGCATAAGTAAATGTTTACAATTAGCAAAAGAGTCATTATTTTGGCCAGGAATGACCAATCAAATTAAGCAAAAAATTCAACAATGTGAAACATGTTATGAATATTCAAATTCACAAATCAAAGAGCCACTCATAACTCATGAAATACCAAACATACCTTGGAATAAAGTGGGGTGCGATATTTTTGAACTCAGAGGAAAAAGATATTTATTGATAATTGATTATTATTCTAAGTTTGTGGAAATTAAAAAACTAAAAAATGATATGACTAGTGAAACTGTAATTAAAAAACTCAAATCTGTATTCGCTAGACATGGTATACCACTCACTATTGTAAGTGACGGAGGTACACAATTTACATCGTCACTGTTCAAACAATTTGCTAAAGAATGGGAATTCAAACATATTATAACGTCGCCTCACTATGCACAATCCAATGGGATGGCTGAAAGACATATTCAAACAGCAAACCAAATATTCAAAAAAGTAATTAAAGATAACAAAGATATAAATTTAGCATTATTACATTACAGAAACACACCAGTGTTTAACAATATTTCTCCAGCAGAAATTCTAATGTCAAGGAAACTCAGATCAAATTTACCATATACTACAAAAATGTTAAAACCAAAGATAGCAGTAGGATATAATAAAAAAGAAATATTAGAAAGACAAAAGAATCAACAAAAATTTTATAATGAAACAGGAGTAAGAAACTTACCAATAATATCAAATAAAACTAGAGTTTTCGTACAAGTAAAACCAAAGGCAAATTGGTCACCAGGAATAATCTTGGAAAAGACCAGAGACAGGACTTACAAAGTATTATTAGAAAATGGATCAGTATTAGTTAGAAATAGGAGACTGATTAAACCAATAAGATTAACAAATACTACTAAAGAAATAAAAAAGAAGGAAGAGAAGGAAGAAAACAGTATGAAACAATATCTAGAATTAGAACCTAATATAGTTATTGAAGAGAGAGAAAATTTAGATAGAGAAAGTTCACATGAAGAATCAGACACAGAGTTTGAAAGCATGGAAAGTTCAGACATTGAAAATGAGGTAGTTAAAAGAAATGTAAAAACAACCGCTTCTGGCCGAGTGGTAAAACCACCTAAAAAACTGGATCTATAATTAGTAGATAAGATTAAGAAAACTGTTAAATATTAAAATGTATTTAAAAAAAAAAAAAAAAAGGAGGATGTGGAGACATCTAGATTAACGTTGGTAACTAGGCGGGGAAGCCATCTTAAATAAACAGATTCTATCATGATCGCAAGCGGAATGGTCTAAATGAATAACCTGGTCCACATAAATACTATCACACAGGGCATGAATATTTTAATCTAGAAACCTTTATTTTATTGATGATACTTGATTACATCCTGTGTAAATAACGTTGATACAAAGAGAAGAGAGAAGAACATAAACCATACATTCATAACATAGAAAGTATAGTAAGACGCCAAGAAAAATATAAACATAGGAACGGTGGAACTTGAGATCTCGCCATAGAGTATATAATTCCATCTCTAACACTCTCCCTTAATCTAATGCGAGTATAACTTTTCATCATATATGATAATTAAACATACATATTTGTTTTTATTTTTTAACAACTCCCATTCCTTGTGTGCAAAAAAGGTGCTTGGGTCCAGGAACCCCTTTCGTTGAAGCAGCTGCAATCATGTTTTCCGTTGGCATGTACAACAAAATTATCTGATTATCTTTCTTTATAAAATGATATCTAATGTCTATATGTTTAGTGCGATTGTGGTGCACTGCACTTTGATTGTTGTTATATAAAATAATTGGCCCATTTCGATCGCACAATTCCGACATGAAATTCTTCAAGAAAAAACGCCTCTTTCGCAGCGTTTGTAATCGCCACTGTCGGGTATATACCCCCTCTGAATACCCCCTCCCTTTATTCATTCTATTATTAAAGACAAGAGAAATCTAACGAGCACGCGCAATGCGCCTAACAACAAAACAACACAGTCGAGCCATGATCGCCACGACTGAACCCACGCTATGTAACTCGCTAACCAATATCTCTCATAATTCAGGTTATTAAGAATAAATAACCAGTTTAATAGTAAAATGTGTTTATTCATTAAACTATCACACAGCCACATACTCAGATTCAGTACTTGCAGGGCCGCAATTCTTTGTTTCTTGCTTTCCCAACTTATTGCTGACTCCGCATATTTGAAAACGAATCCTGTTACTGATTTTCTATCTAGAATGTCACTCCCCCAATCAGCATCCACGAAACCTTGTATGTCTTTATCATTCTGCTTAAAAATAAGTCCTTCATCTATAGTTCCCTTCAAATATCTCATTATTCTTTCAACTCCTTGCCAATGTTCCTCATCATATTTATCATTGAATTGGCTTAGATAGTTCGTCGCATATGCAATATCTGGTCTCGTACAAACTGATAAGTATAACAATGACCCAATCGCTTGTTGATATGGTACATTTACTTTTAACTTCCTTGATTTATTCTTATCCAGTGTTTTAGTACTAGTTTTTATGGGACTAGATACTGGTTTTGCATTTTGCATGCCGAATTTTTGAAGTATTTCCTCTATATATAGTTTTTGATCTAATTTTATCTCTTTCTTTTCATGATCTCTTTGTATTCTTATTCCGAGGCATTACGCAGCTTCTCCCAAGTCTTTAATTTTAAATTCAGCTTTTAGCTTTGCTTTCAAGAATTCAATTTTGCTCAAATCATTAAAAAAAATGTTAAAATCATCAACGTACAATGCAATAATTACAATCGTATTTTTCATTTTTTTAGGATAGACACACATCTCATTGTTTGATTGCTTAAAACCTAATGCAATAAGAACTGTATGTACTTTCTCGTTCCAAGCCCTAGAAGCCTGCTTTAAACCATATATTGCTCTTTTAAGTAGACAAACTTTGTTCTTGTGTTCTATAAAACCTTCAGGCTGAGTCATATAAATTTTATTATCAAGTTCTCCATTCAAGAAAGCAGTAGTTATATCTAAATGATGCACTATAAAATCTTTTTCCGCAGCCAAAGCTAAAAGTAATCTGATACTCGAATGTCTAACAACGGGAGCAAAAGTCTGGTCATAATCGACACCATTCCTTTGTGAACAACCCTTAGCAACTAATCTCGCTTTGTAACGTAAAACCTTTCCGTACGAGTCCTTTTTTAGCTTGAAAACCCATTTACATTTAACTATGTTTTTATCAACAGGCTTCTCAACCAATCCCCAAGCATCGTTTTCTTGAAAAGATCTAAGTTCTTCTTGCATCGCTAGTTTCCATTGCTCACTGTCTTTTCCCGTTAAAGCTTCCTCAACAGATTTTGGTTCAATAGGTTCATGCATTACCAGGTGAAGCTCGAAATCATTGAACTGCTTCGGATGTCTCTCCCTCAATGGATACCTTCGATGCTCTTCTGCTTGTGGCCCTTTTTGAATGACTTGAGGTTCCTGGATAATTTGGAGGTCGTTTTCAGGATCATTTTCTTGACCTTCAACATTAAAACTATCATCCTGATCCTCAATGTCAAAAAAGGCTTCTTCTTCTTGGTCTTCGACTTCTGAATCAGCATGAATGTCTTGTTGTTCTACTGATACCATCTCATTAGATTTGTCAGAGATTTGCGCTGGCAATAAATCAAATTCTTTTACGTCAGATCTTGACTCCACGACTTCATTTTTTGCATTAGTTTTTCTTTCGTCAAATTCCACATCTCAAGCTCTGATTATTTTATTTTCATTTTTGGGATAAAATAATCTGTAACCTTTAGTTTCAGAACAATAACTATGGATAAATGAGTTTAGCCGTTCGATCCAATTAGTATTTTATTGTAAGAAAAAGAATCGTTAAGGAATCACAAGCTCAACACTAGCCATTATCACAGAACAACACACAACACAACTAGAGGAGGACGCTAATCATAGTGGCAGTGACTTTAATTAACATAAGCATTATAGATGACAGCACCCATAGTATTGCTGCTTATTCAAACTTCTATACCCCCCTACAATTCTATAGGTGTCTTAATAGTATTAAAAATTACATATTCAGTTTTAACAGTATAATATTGTTATAACATAGTTATAAATACCTTAAACCTAAATTATTTCGAAAATACTCAAACTTATTCTTTGGAAGTCCTTTGGTCATTAGATCTTGTTCATTGGTCGATACATATATCAATTTAACTTCACCCTCAGATACTAAATCTTTTATGAAATGGTGTTTAACGTCAATATGTTTAGATCTTTTAGTTTCGGTGGTACTTGCCATTTTAATAGCAGACTGATTATCCTCGTACAATATTATTTTACCCAATTTTAACTTTAGTATATCCTCTAATAGTTGTTTAAGAAAGAGACACTCAGTTAGACATACAGCCATTGCTACATACTCTGATTCTGTTGAAGATAGAGTGACTGATGTTTGTTTCTTAGATTTCCATCCTACAACATTTCCGTTTAGTCTTAATATAAATCCCGATATACTTTTTCGATCGGTTATATCTGTTACGAAATCTGAATCAACATAAGAACTCAAGTTAAATTGTGAAGTGTCTCTGTTCTTAGTATATATCATTTTTAAATGTTTAGTATTTTTCAGATAGCGTAAAACGTTTTTGAGATTATTGTAATGCCCATAATCGAAATTGGTTTGAAACTGACTGTAGTAGGTTACACTATAGCATAAGCTCGGTCGTGTTCCTAACATTATGTACATATGACTACCAATCAATTCACGATACGGTTAATCACATTTTACATTCCTCTCATCTTTGTTTAATTGCAAATTGACTTGAATCGGAATGCTACTACTTTTACAGTTATTCATCCCAAAAGTAACTAGAACTTTTCCACTCAACTCTTCTTGTGACACATGAATCGTATCCGTTATTCTTATTATGTCTATCCCTAAAAATCTTATTTCCTTTCCATTACTCAGATCCTTCATTTCAAAATTGGCTTTCAGCGAATTTTTAATAAATGTTATTTCCTCCATATTATTTGAAAATATGAGCAAATCATCTACCCAAATGAGCATGTATGACCTTTCCTTAACATATAGGCATGGATCAACCTTACTACGTCTAAAACCTATTTTCAACAAACATGAATTCAAACAATTATTCCAGATCTTTGGTGCACTCTTCAAACCATACAATGATTTTCTCAATAAACATACTTGATTTTCTGGGTTATTTTTTATTCCCTCTGGTGGCTTCATATATATCACTTCTTCCAAAGCCCCATGCAGAAATGCTGTTCTTACATCCATCTGTTGAATATGTAGATATAACTCTATTGTTATTACTAGGAGAACTCTGAGTGTTAGTATTCTCGCTACTGGTGCATATAATTCCTCGTCTAGAGTTGTTTGTTGTTGTAAGAAACCGCGAGCAACTAATCTTACTTTCTTGACTTCTTGGTTACCAATTTTTTTACGGGTAAACACCCATTTAGAATCTATTAACTTTTCATTTGGTGGACACGGCACAAGCTCCCAAATTCCATTTTTCTTATGTTTGCTAGTTCTTCATCGATTGCTTTTTCCCAGCCTCCATTTGCTTCCATCGCTTCTTTATAATTCTTAGGATTTTCTGATGGTAAACAACCAACTGATAGAGCAGCTATCATTGTCATGTCAAATTCATCGTACTTTGCTGGTACACTGCTATTCCTTGTACTTGTTCGTACTTTATTCTCCTTTTCTTGTTTTCCTCCTTCATCTTCAGTTTCTATTTTTTCTTCTTCAGATCTTATGGATCCTTCATCTTCAGTTTCTATTTTTTCTTCTTCAGATCTTATGAATCCTTCATCTTCCTCTTGTTCATCTTCATTCGTCTCGTCTTTGTCAGTCGTTATTATTGGTACACTTTTTGTCTTTGAGGTTTCGTCAAATTTAACTGAACGTGCTTTGAATACTTTTCGTAATTCTGGATCCCACAAACGATATCCATTTGCAACACATCCTATCATTATGCCACGTCTGCTTCGTTCACTCAATTTCCCTTGTCGATCTTCTTTTGGAATATGCGCATATGCAGTTGAACCAAAAACTCTAATTTTCTCCAAGTCTGCCTTGTAGCCATACCATATATCAGCAGGAGTTTTATCATTTCCTAAAACTGAAGTGGGCAGTCGATTTATGGTATAGATAGAAGTTCTTACAGCTTCACCCCACATGTTTTTTTCAAGCCCTGAGTCCAATATTAAACATCGAGCCATATTCATTATAGTCCTGTTCAACCTTTCACATACCCCATTTTGTTCTGGATTCCTTGCTATCGTTGTTTCTTGTTGTATACCTTCATTGCAACAAAAATCCTTAAATTCTTTTGAGGTATATTCTCCACCATTATCATACCTCAATTGTGAGATTTCTGATCCAAATCTTGCTGTCACCATAGCTTCATATTCTATGAAGTTTGTGATACTTCACTCTCCTTTTCAAGTAGATAGGTACATACAAAATGTGAAAAATGATCAACAAAAGTTACGTAATATCTATAATTATCATGTGTCGCAGGCGTTATCGGCCCTTCAACATCTGAGCTTACTACCTCTAAAATCCTTATTGGTTTTCTTTCCTCCTGTATTGGCTTGAATGTAGCGCGAGTCATCTTTCCTCTCAGACAAATGTCACAAATTACATTAAATTGGTAAGTAGAAGAATGCCCCATTCTCCTGTGCATTATTTCGTTTGACGTAGCTATATTAACAGTATTTCTCCGTAGAGTGAATGTTACATTATTTAAATTTCCACATTTCTCTCCTTGGACATATACCTTGAAATTCTTTACGACTTGAACTGTTCCCTGATCAAACATCACTTTAAATCCTTCCTCTTCTATTTTGGGTACACTTAATAAATTATACTGTAGATCTTTGCAAAGTAAAACATTTTTCAATTTTATATTTCTCTTGTTTTGATTCAAATTTATTTCAACCTTCTTAAGTGCTGTTATGTTCAGTCCTTTCTTAGCAACATGAATTGTTACGCAAACATTTTCCTTATCTTCAAGCAGGTCTTCTAATTCAGCCCTGACCATGTGATTCGTTGCACCTGAATCTATTATGAACGTAATATCATTAGTACCATTTATTAAAGCTTTGTTATCTTTATCATCTTCTCTTGCCCTTCCTAAAAATACGACTTCTTGTTCTTCTCTTTCTGTACATTCTTCAGTACAATGACACTCTTTCTTGTTATTGCGTTCATTATTTTTATTTCTGTTTCTCATATCACGATTATAGTTTAGATTATTTTCATTCGGACAGTCTCTTTTGCGATGACCTGGTTCTCCACACCCATTACAATTAAACGGAAATTCTTCATTTCGTTTCTTAACATTCTCTCGATAGTTATTCTGTCCCGAATTTGCATTATAGTATCTGTTATAATTTTCGAATCTTCCTCGATCTCTTCCTCTACCTCTTCCTCGGTATCCCGATGTTTGGAATGCTACATTGTCTTGAGATTCTTTCCCATTGGTTCCTTTTTCTCTCGACTGTCTTGCCGCTTCCTGTGATAGCTTATTCTTGACAAATTCGATATTGATATTTGCCGTTGACTGTGAAAACAACACATCTATTGATCGTAACATGCTGATATGATCTCGGCATTGCTATAAGTAATTGAGAAATGGCTTCTTCATCTTCGTATATTGTACCTGTCACCTTGATGTCTTGCACTTTTTGGCAAAAATATGTCCAAAAAATCGGTAAGGCTTCCCTTCTGAAAACGTGATTCAGACAATTCACTTTTTAAATCAATTCTTACCGACAAACCCTGCCTCCTGTATGTTGATTTCAGCGCTAAGAACATCTCTCTAGCTGTAGTTTTACTTCTTATCGTGCTCATGACTTTATCTGTTACTGCTTGTACAATTATTTCTCGGGCTTTTATATCCATCTATTTATATTGTCCTTTTGTGGTTGATTGTCCCCTGCTTTCGAATGCTTCAACACAACTTTCACGTTCTAGGCGTATTTTCAGTCTAACCTCCCAATCTGCGAATCCAGCTCCTTCAAATGGCTTTAGGTAATTCATTGCCACGTTATTAGTAGACGCCATTCTCACACAAGAACTTCGTGACAAGATTTTTCACGTACTACACTAACACACGTTATTCACGATTACTTACAACACTATTCCTTTATGTTTAGTTACTGGGCCCATAACCTATGGATAAATAAGTTAAGCCGTTAGATCTGATTAGTATTTTATTATAAGAAAAATACTCGTTAAGAAATCACAAGCTACACATTAGCCATTATTACAGAACAACACACAACACAACTAAAAGAGGACGCTAATCATAGTGGCAGTGATACATTAATTGATATGAACATTATAGATGACAGCACCCATAGTATTGCTGCTTATTCAAACTTCTATAATATGTGCCAACCAGAAAGACCCGAATCGGTCTGTCCTGTGATCATACCCAGGATGTTGCAGCTGTGCGTGACGTTCTGCGTACATTCGCTAACTATCGTACGTATCACATACATGATGTGTGCAAACCAGAGAGACCCTAATCGGTCTGTACGTTGATCATGCCCGAGATGTTGCTACTGTAGGTTCTGCGTTCATTCGCCGACTGATGTACGTATCACATACATGATATGCGCCAACCATAGAGACCCGAATCAGTCTGTACTTTGATCATACCCAGAATGTTGCACCTGTACGTTCTGCGTACATTCGCTGACTAATGTACGTATCACATACATGATATGTGCCCACCGGAGAGACCCGAATCGGTCTGTACTTAGATCATATCCGAAATGTTGCACCTGTACGTCTGCGTACATCCGCTGACTATCGTACGTATCACATACATGATGTGCGCCAGACAGAGAGACCCGACTCGGTCTCTACTTAGATCATACCCAGAATGTTGAACCTGTACGTTCTGCATATATTCGCTCACTATTGTACGTATCACATACATGATATGTGCCAACCAGAGAGACTGGAATCGATCTGTACGTTGATCATGCCCAGAATGTGGCACCTGAACGTTCTGCGTACATTCGCTGACTATCGTACGTATCACATACATGATATGTGTCAACGTGGAAGCCCCGAATCACTCTGTACTTCGATCGCACCCAGAACGTTGCAAGCGTACGTTTTGCATACATTCGCAATCCAATGAACGTATGATGTACATGACATGTGACAACCAGAGATACCGGAATCGGTCTATACGTCGATCATGCCCGGAACCTTGCAACTGTACGTGATACGTACATTCGCGCAAGTAGGGTATATATGGGGATTCGAATCATCGGTACCTGCCTTACCCACAGCAGTCGGTAAGACACAAGGGTAGGGGCTCTGTAATATCAGTCATGATGGCAACAGATTCCACATTTTACCGATCGTTGCCCTGAGTTCCGCCTTACCAGCCCCTCCAGCAGCAGATATCCTGTAACCGAATTTACCAACCGATTTTAGTTCAGATTTTCCCCACCGCTTTGTACCGTGATCTAGTCGACGCGTCGATGGTAACCGATTTCCTATGATCCGGTTTTCCTGCCGATTTTCCCACGGTGGGCCATCTACCGATGACCCGGTTTACCGGCTGATTTTCTCACGGTGAACCATCTGCCGATGATCCTGTTTACCGGCCGATTTTTTCATGGTGAGCCATCTACCGATGATCCTGTTCACCGGTTGATTTTCTCGCGGTAAGCCATTTCCCCCGTAAGAAACAGAAAATATACCACCACCACGTGCGGTTTCCCACGATCGAGGCGGCGAAGAGCAAAGAACCACTGCTCAACGAAATCCGTGTGACGGTTTTTCCGTAATTTTGATTGTTGAGTTATATTTCCGTCAGGTGCGGCGGCGGTGTAAGTCAAAGAGCAACCCCTTTTTCATGGAAATTTGAAAAAATCTCAGTGTCAGACCTGCTGAAACATGCAGTTGCAACCCCTCCACCACCCTCCAAGGGTGTATATAACCTCCAGCTCGTCGATGGAGTTCACTCATAAGTTTTTCGACTTCTCACCGAGCATCCAGTTAACATTGTGAGCAGAATCTTGCAGCTAGTCTATTTCGCTGATGCTGAAAAAAAAACACTTGGAAGACGCAGTACGCAACTCTAGACAAAAGGTAATGATAATATTAATAATTATAATGATAATGATAATTCCTCCATAGAGGGTTGGATTGATATTCATGGAATATTTGGCCCTTTACAGACAGCGATGGACTTCTCAATGGACTTGACTGCGATCAACAAAGTGAGCCGTGTGGCCGCTTTTCCACCCACCAAAAAAATGTCAGAGCTGGAGGTTGGAATGGAGTATTGTGTGACTGCGCTGAGGGTGGTTACAACAAAGTTCGGGCAGAGTATTGTGGCAACGGTCAACGATGATGAATTCGCAATTTTCCTACCGAAGAGGATGATAAGATTGGTAGCTCAGGAGAATGAAAAACAGTGGGATATCATGAATGCTGCAGCGTCACAAAAAACTCTATACATGCAATATCGTGGTATAAAATACAACGATATTGCATTCATCCAGAAACGGCCGGAAATAAATACAGAATGAAAAATAATTGTACTCGACAAAAGAGTAAATAAATGCACAAACTAAAATTATTTGTTCACCACATTCAGTCTTCTTTCTCCCTATAACATCCCATCCAAACTCCATCAAACTCATCTTTAATTATAATTATAGAGAGGGTTCAAATAACAGAATGCTGATATATATTTAACACATATTTTTTATTCAATCGTCATTACACAATTCAGTGCTTAAGGGCTAGTTGGAAATTACATAATTGAAGATGTTCTACATTAATTTTGTGACAGTACCACTAATAGGTTTATATGCAACTATACGGTCATGTAAAATCATACAATAGGCTGAAGTGTTTGGGGGAAATGCAACGTCAGATTCAAATTCCAAACGAATATCTACTGGACCGCTTTTCAGCGATTCGTTTTGCTTGGAACAATCGATGACTGTGAGGGGGGCTTGTGCTAGAAACTGGCTCTTGGATAAAAGCGGTTCGGGTTCTTTATCATAATATGAAGCTTGAAAGTTGGTGTACATGTCATATAGGATAGCGTATTGATTATTGGTAATATCAAGATTCATATTTCCATACGGGTAGCATTGCGAGTTGAGGAACAGTTTCACATCTCTAATCCTACAGTGGTCGAATTCACTGGCATTTTTCCCCCCAATATTTCTCCGCCCAGTTTGGAAACCCAGGATGACGTGTCTCGGCTTCTCGAGCTGCGTTGATGTCTTCACAACCCACACGTGTCTCGTAGTTGCAGGCAGCCGTGGATATTCATATGTCTCCCAGGCGCGAAAACTCATAGATATAGCGGGATCCTTGGAGATGAAATTCAGCAGCTGAATTTTCGAGTTATCAGCCAGCTTGATATACGGCAATAACCATTCAATTTTATTGATCGAGATTTTGACAGCTTCCACTGCAGTTTGATGTATGGCATTTAAATCCGTATTCGAGCGTGTCATAATTAGCTCGTGTTTAGCGTTTACGACAACTCGGCGATAATTCTCAGCGAACCCCAGCAGAAAATTCAACGGTATGACCACGTCAAAGTTCCCTGCGGTGTCGGTTAATTTATTGCCACCGCTCAACCAACCGGTGTTCTCCAAGAGATGCTGTTGGCCTGGACTTAGCGACAGGTATCCCTTCATAATACTCGTAACGCCGACTTTTTTATTTCGGTCAATCTCAATGCCGTTCAACTCGTAGCGTATCTCCTCGAATAAATGGCAGATCGCCATATTAATTAGATTGGTGGTGGCTGCGACGGTAGCGCCGTCCTCTTTTGTAATTCTCCCGTAAATGTGCAGTGAGCTTTTGCTGGGTAACAGACATAAATCCTGATGCTGAACAGCGATGCGAATTTCGTCATTATTTTTGAAGGTGGATGATGCACAGGGTAGATGCGCGTGTATCTCACAGTGTGCAATCGACTCGTCAAACGATACACGCTTTTGAATTTTTATTGCCTCTTCCATGGTAATATGCACAGAATACACCGAAAATTGATTTTTATTCTCCAAAATTTCCACGAAGTCGAAGCCCCAGGCTCTGGAGGAATTGTATGTTCAGACGTGTTAACCCCGTTGGACCTCGTTGCAGACTGACTGCGTTTGGGCATTCTACCGCACTTTTATAACCCCAACCAGATTTTTTACTCTCAAAGACGATTCCCATTATCATAGAAATCGCACATGTAATCGCACGGTTATTGTTTCACCATGAAAATTCACCAACTCACCGTTCTCATCGACAACTCTCAGCTGTATATCGTGTATTGACTTTACGACGATCGGTAGGTAAATAACGTTGGCTGGTGATTCAACGATCTTATATCCCGGTGGGACGGTGAGGAAAAATTCATGAATCGTATGTACCAAACGATTGTTCATGTACGCTCCCGTGGTTATATTGCACTCAACCCGCAGAGCGTTGACCTCGAGTATGGTTACCGGTAATTCGGATTTATGTGTAACGTCACTCGCGAGAATATTCGGTTTAAAACCAAGCATTCGACCAATGGATTCCCTCGGTTAAAGGTTCACCATTCGATTGCACTTAATCTCACTGTGTAGCTCATTGTTATTGGCCTTCAGGCTGATTGTGACATCCTCGGGTAGCGTCTTTCTCAAGTAACTTTCATTATCGTCAATTTCATAGCTACCCGTGGGTATTATGATTGTTTCACTTCTCGGCAGCTCTGAGCTGCTGCCACCGGGGTGTATTATGTGAAACTCATTACATCCCTCATCGAGGTTGGGGATCGAGTTGAATGTGAGGAACTCAACGAGCCCAAGAACATAGTTTTTTTCAGGTGATAACTCTATAAGTGGAAAATATTGCGGAGAGGCGGGGAGAAGGCTTATTACCAAAACATAAGATTGCGCGAAAAGAGGGGCAAAAAGTGGATTACGTTTACTGGGACAACCCCAATGAAATCGTGGAACGCCTGCGATTACTCATAGCATCGCAAGCGGCTGGTAATACCAGTCATGCCAATGAAATAGTTTCCATTATTGAGGAATCACGTGAGGCGGGAATCATTTATTAGTGTGTGATCTGTCATAAAAGCGGTCATTCACCAACCACCCGTCGAACAATGAGCATTGACATATTTGGACGGCAGCTGGTTAGCGGTAGTGGTAAAAGTGTTACTCGAGGACCTCCGGGCATTGGATTCAAACTCACCGAAGACAACCACTACGATATAGATAGCAAACGATTGTGCAATATTGCTGACCGCCGGGAACCGAACGATGCTGTTCCTCTGAAAACCCTTGAGGATATTGTGCGACAGTCAATCGGTGTTATTCAGAGATCGATGCAGCAGGCGTTTGGTTCCACTCTAGAACGAGAGCTCGACATTCTGCAGGAGAAAATCCTGAAAGACATAAAACAGGTGAAAATATATGCTCGGGGAGAGGCCCAAAAAGCATTGAGGTTTCCGCGGGAAGGAGATGAGAATACGTTGAGCCTTGCAAGGGGGGGCTAGTGAAGAGGTAAACAATCGCCTGACCAGAGTAGAGGCTGGCATTGTGCGGGAGATCCGCAAGAGGAGGCGGGTGAAGAAGGAAGACGAAGGAAAGAAGGAGGAGAGACGGAGGGGTAGGAGGAGCAGGAGAAGCGTTCTGATACAACATGAAGCGTGTAATAGCCAACGAGCTTCATAGACCTGCACGTCGTAATTACCCCCGACGTTGTGTCGATATACGGGGGCTGGACGAGACTTGGCAAGCTGATTTAGTTGATATGTCAGCCTACTCAACGGTCAACAAGGGCCGTAAATTTCTACTCACAGTTATCGATGTGTTCTCAAAATTTGCCTGGGGCGTACCTATTATGAGTAAAAATGCTGCAGATGTAACAGCTGCGATGAAATCTGTGCTGACCCGAGGTCGTGTACCGAAACATTTACACGTCGATCACGGCAACGAGTTTTACAACGAACGATTCAAGACTCTCATGAAACATCATGCTGTTAACATGTACTCGACATTCAGCAACTTGAAGGCGTCGATTTGCGAACGTTTCAATCGAACCCTGAAGAATAAAATGTGGAAAGAATTCACCCTCCGAGGCTCCCACCAGTGGATAAATATTTTACCAGATTTAATTGATTCCTACAATAACACTAAACATAGAACGATTAAAATGAAACCGCGAGATGTGGACGCAGCCAACGCAAAACTATTATATCGAATTGTGTACAAGCCTCGTCGGATCAAGAGAAGCAAACGAAAGCATAAATTTAAAGTTGGCGATAAAGTTCGAATTAGTAGATATAAAAATTTTTTTGAAAAAGGCTATACTCCAAACTGGAGCACGGAAATATTCACCATAAATGAAGTTAAAAATACCAATCCGTCAACGTACAAACTCACCGACTACCTGAATCAACCCATTGAGGGGGGCTTTAACGAGGAGGAGCTCAGCAGGGTCAAATTCCCCGATGGATATCTGGTAGAGCAAGTATTGCGTAAACGTGGAGATAAACTGTATGTGAAATGGTTGGGGTTCGATAGCTCACATAATAGTTGGATAAATAAAGCAGACATTTGAAAAATGTATTCCAATATCAATAAAAATAATTTCCTATAACTTTATACATAGTTTTTTATCATTTACCTGCACAATAATCTATAAATACAATAATAATAATAACAATAATATTATAGGAAGGAGAATGCAGGTTCAGAAAACTTCTGAAAAAGTTTGGAAAAGTTTAGAAAACTTCAGAAACGTTCAGAAACGTTTGGAAAACTTCAGAAAAAGTTCAGAAAAGTTTAGAATAGTTCAGAAAAGTTTAGAAAATTTCAAAAACTTCGGAAAAGTTCAAGAAACTTCAGAAAAAGTTCAGGAAATTAATGAAAATGATATATATTTGTATCATTTATAAATGATTTATTATTATCTATATACAAATTAATATGTCCTATTTATTTATTTTTTGATTCTTCAACTAAATTTTTACAATAGGTTCAGCAGGCATATCAGGCCTACGGAAGCCCCAGGGTAGGGTATCCGTTTGCCGTGGTTGTAAAGCACGTTTATCATCATGCCAGCTTAGGGCTAGCTTATTTTGTACAATGGTGCTGACCGCGTGCCGTTTACTCCTTATGAGACATTGCTCTTTTGTTATATTCTTATATTCTAACAGGCACTGCTTGTAATCGTCAAAGGTGATGCTTTTCAGCGTTGAAGCTTGGATTCCTTTGGCTCGTTTTTTTTCATTTTCCCCCCTGGTCGTGAATGCGTACAGTTTTGCGCGGAGTCCAACGAATTCGGTCATAATTTTACCATTATTCTCATCCTTCATCAGACCCAAACGCTTTTTGTTCCGCAACGGTATACCATACGCATTATCGGGCGGATAGTCTGAGGTATCAAAGGTTGATTCAACATCACGTTTGACGATGTCGTAGATATTGGGTACATGGAAATGGTAAATTAAACTATCCGTATCCGTGTACAATAATTTAGCCTGACTATTTGTAAAGTTATTCCTAATATAATGATAATGGAACCTATACAGAATAATTTTTGACAAATCCAAAATCACCGCACCGATGTATATCGGTTTATTGAAGGTTACATTCATACGTCTCATCTCGATGATTACCATGTCACGATCGAATATGGTGCAGCTATGGAAATTGGGCCTCGCAATCAGAGCCCTTGCCCCGCCCCGACCACCCCATTTGGTCACCAGCTTAACATCGCTATGCTTTCGGACATTCTCCATAGTTTTACCAAAGACCGCGTTGTTCATCAATTTGTAAAAGTTTTTCTCAAATTCGTTTTTAGATTGTTTCCGTTTATCTGTATTCAAGTCAATGTATGACTTCAACCACGGTGATTGGGAAAACTTGAGAATCCGATGCACCTTGACCAACTTCAGCCCCAAATTTAAACACTGCTTCAAATTCCTGTAGTGTAGTATGTATTTACTTTTGGGCAGAAGGGTCGTGGTCAGTTTAGCCATTTTACTACCCGGCGGAACGAAATGGTCGGGGCAGAGGGGCAAGTCCTTGTGTGCCTCGTGTAGCTCTACCGGGTAGTCCAAATCAACCTCGAGAATATAGCCGATCGGTGAATCGTCCGGAATGATCATCACATCGATTGGGTCATGCTCCCACGCGAACGAGTCACGCGGTAGATGCTCACTCATAGCCGCACCATAGAGGTTATTAACATCATAATACATGAGATACGATTCCTCCTTGCTTGGGTCAAAACCCCCACCCATAAATCTATTGTTTGCCTTACCGTGACGATTCGAGCACTGCGCCACACCGCCCCTGATGCTTTTCTCAATGAATAGCACCATTTCAGGGTTGTCTAGGAGTTGTAAATTTACACCCGTATGCTTAAGCATTGCATCGAAAGCAAGCCCAGGGGCGGTGTAATAGTGCAGAGGATCCAACGCGTACGTTTTGAGGCAACTTTCGCGGAAATTTTGAAATATATCGGCAAGCAGGAGAACATCGGTTTTCAAATATAAGTCCGAATATTCACCCAATGTATTCAATTTAAATTTATTCCAGACGTTCTTTGCGTGATGATAGTCCGCATCGGTGATCCCCGAATCGCTAAGACGCGAATAGAAATTCTCTCTGTCGGGTAGCCTCACCTCATCGAGTTTATCCCAACTATCTATGTATTCGTAGGGAAAGACCCCTTTGCGTGCCATTAGATCAAATTCATCGCAATCGTTGTAAAACATACGTGTTATTTTCTTACCCGCATCATCAATGTATGACGCAAGCTTGTCAAGGCTGCTAGCCATAAACCTGAGCGAATCTATTAATCTCAAACGCATCTTGGTATTGCCAACGCGCTTTGTGAATGAAATATACCTTTCCTTGTTGATGGGTAACAGCGAAATATCCCCGGGGAATGCTACGGCTAGTGATTTCAGAATAAAATGTGAATCGTAGCCCGAGAAATTGTGAAACACCACCGGAATGGTGTGTGTTTGTTTAAAATTCAAATTACACCCGTTATGCGCGGGACCGCGATATTCACCCGTGAGATGACAGTGATCACGGTATTTTGTATCTTCCGGAGAGAACGGCTGCTCGCAGATGTGGCAATTTTTCGCACGCGCATGGCGGTCCCGCTGCACTTGACTGAGCTCTTTCATTGGAATTATATTTTCTATACGTGATTCCACATCAAAGGCTAACTCGCGAAGCTGCTCAACGAACCACTCAACGCAATCAGACCCGCGTCTACTCGTATATCTCGATAATGCCGCGTCGTACGAGCAGTGTACGTAATATGCGGCACTATGCGGAATATGCTCTTGCAGGCTACCGTTTGCACCGGGTTTCAAGATGCACTCAAGGTCTGCATAGATGGCAAATGGTACAGCCTGCTTGTTGGTGAAATTGGTGAAAAATAACCTCTTCTTTTCCTCCTCCTCGGGAAAGAGCATCCTCACTTTATTCGCATGCAAACAATCCAGTCGATGATTATCATAACTGCGCTGCACCGCGAAATGACACAGACATCTGTCACAGAAAATAGTTGCAGATTTATGGTGTGTCAGTTGCCTCCGTACTAATCGCGATAAGTCCCTAATCCAAGCAAAGTGGAATCGTGGTTTGAAACTATTTAAATCATCACCTCCAATATCCATTTCATCATTATTATTACTCTCAACCATAAGTAGGTGAATCACCGCATTTTTTGGATTTGCCAAGTTTTTACTCAGGTAGAGTGGGACTATTACACTCCCCCCTTCACCCGCACTATTCGCATAGGTTTGCGATTCTATTCCGTAAATATTAATGCTGAGGTTATTTAACTTTTCAAATTTTTCCACGCCGTGGAGGGTCATGGGGAATTTTATACCTGTACAATTGAGCTCATCGATGTACCATCTATAGCTGTGCATGTTTTCCGGATGACTTTTCACAGGGTGGAGAGCGGCGGTGACGGACCACAGAAAACAGCGGTCGTCATCATTCCTCACGTTCACGACCGCTCGTTTCCGCTGAATATCCATAGGCAGCTTGACGAATGTTGAGAGACCCCCGGTGAGTGGCTCGTATCGATTAATGTTGATGCTTGCGTTAATAATTTCCGTCATGCTCCATCCCGAGTCGCGTCGCTGAAAATCTTCAACCTTGACCAGGATATCGTTGATTACGTTATCCTGGAACCAACTGGCAAGGTTGGTCGACGGGAGAATCGTTACATTGCGTGTATTGAATGACTTCATTTCCACAGCAACTTCATCCCCCTTGACATTCTCAAAGTTGCATGCACCGTTGACATTGACCTTCGCACTACCCACATTCCCCAATACATCTTTCAGGTGCTCAATGGTTAGCACCCCGGCATCGGTTAGGAACTCCGTTAGATCGCGGTGTTTGAGGTTTGTTATCACACCGGTGCGTATGCGGCTATTGAAGGCGCTGTCCACATCGCTCCATTCAACTCGATCGTTGATATTATTGGTTGCATCACCACCACCACCACCAATCTGACCGCCAACGATAAGTTTGTGATACCGTTGAAATTTCACCAACCACGACTGCAGTAGTGAAAGCGTATTCTGGATTCGTTGCTTCTCGCCAACGCGCTGATTCGATTTCTTCAAAATGTCGGTCAAAAATCCGGCATTCTGTTTGGCAATGATAATCCACCGGTTGAGTAGTTCGTTGCTTTGCGGCCCCGGTTTCAGTGTACGCAGCAAGTCGTAAGCGGTACTCATCGTCTCCAGGAGATCGGAATATATTTTTGCGTCCATACTGGTAACTTGGCTCACTGGGGAGAGAATAACCACCCAACTGTAGGGGTTAGATGCTAATGTTGGCCACCACTTGTTCATCTGCGCCTTTTATACCCTGAAGCGTGGGAAGAAAGACGACACACCAACCAGTGGACTAACAGATTTCTGTAAATAATTTTCTAAATATCGCGGCGCTAGTTTCATAAGCATGAATGTCAAAGATATACCGACTCGTGTGTTGCGGGGATGTGATATAACAGATTTTCCCACAGAAACACGATTCATATATTTTAAAAAAATATGGTGCCACCAGCCATGGTTGTGGGACCTGTTTCTTCTTCTCAACATAATATCGTTAGCTTTGTTTCTCCTCATCATGAGGGTGTAACCTCTAGTTCTAAAGGAAATTGTCAAAGCGGCACCGCCGATGCCTTGACATCGTAAAAAGATCAAAATATGTAACAGGTTGCAGCAGGATGCTTCTAACTTTTCCAGCATCCCACCCCGCATGCGTACGGTTTGGGTTCAGGTTAAAAATCCACCCTGAGAAACTTCGCAACCCCCCTCCTCCCCACAATCGGCTGCAGTTCAGTGACAGCTGCATGATAAAATCTTATACACAGGCAAATTTATTTGTGAACCTAGGTTGCGAACTGGACCACCCGCTGCCACGCAATGTTTGGGCCCACCGCAAACCCATCCACCCACCCCATGCGCCTCAATTTATGGCACCAGTTTTGACTGAGAAGTTTCGAAATTACGCCACGTAGACCCGTGTATTAGGCACCGTGGGTATAAGGCAACCGTCCACCCAAAATATAGTATTAGTCTATTCATCTATGCAGCTCGAGAAATTTTTGCAGCCCCTAAAATCGTTCAAGGTGGTGGTGGTGGGGCGATCTCTCGAAGTTTCCTTAAATAGTTAGGTTTCCGCTGCAGATCACATCATTCAGTGTAAAAGACGAGTTGAGTCAAAGACGTGCGTATTTCAACAACTTTTATCAAAGTTATCGGAAATTTTATAAAAACTTCTATCATGGCTAATGATGGAGCTCATTTCGGTAAGTGTGAAACAATTTTTCGCCTAAAATATATGTTATTTTTCATTATTATTAACATTATCATTATAAATTCACAAATTGTTTTCTGATAGGTACCGCAGCCGTGTACGATTGGGTGACGCCGAGGGAATGGTGTGGTGAGCCCTTAGGTGCGGACGTGAGGTCTGCGATCGCCATCGCTAAGGCGTTATTACAGCGACACCTCGATACTCGGGGAACCATCGAGGGGGCTCAGTTGCGGATAAATAATTGTGACACGACGTTGGTGATAAACCATAGTTATTTTTTCTGGTGGTTCAAGCGGAATGACGACCGGGACGAACTACCCGATATGAGGGCGTATTACTGCAGACAGCTGCTGCGCGATCGTTTGTATCCGCCAGCCCCACCTCCTCCGCCACCATCCGAGGCATCATCAGAATCATCGTCATCATCATCATTAATGGTCGTCGATTCAGATGATGATGGTGATGAGGATGATGCACGGGATGAGGAAGGTGAGGTCGGGTTTGCGATGGCGCTAAACATTGCGCAGCAGCGGGTGCAAGCTGCAGCCGAGTGGGTGGCTAGGCTGCAGCAAATGCGAGAGATGGAGGATGCGGATACGGAGGTGGAGGATGAAGGTTACAACGAGGAGTGGTTCGTGCTAATATTTTTATTATCAATTGAGAATAGTGAAGAAAAATGAAATATTCACCAATGTGATGTTTTTTCTATGTTTGCAGATTCCTATCCTTCCATAATGTGACGATAATAGCGATGATATTGTGAAATTAGATGTTGGGGGGGGAATTAATGCCTAGAAATATTGTAATTTTAGTTTGTTCTGTATAATTTTTCATTTTTACATTTCAATAATTATTATAATAATGCACTTTTTTTCCATTTTATCCTATTCTATATTGTATCAATAATAGTAATACTAATATATCTTATGATATTTTATTGTATTTTGTATTCATTAATAATAATAATTTTGTCATATAAAGAATCGCATCTGTCCGCATACATCCATCCCGCATCCTGCAGCCTTACATTGTACACAATCTTGGATTCTGGGGATTGGACCATCAAACTCGTCGTGATCGCTGTTTGATGAATTATTATAATGATGCGGACATCTGTCTGCATGGTCCAGAAACCAAATTCTGAGTCGTTGAACGATTTCGTGCGCGCAATGGTATGGTGAAACATCCTCGTGATACTCATTGCCAGCATTGATACACATCCATGCTCGGTGTTTCGGGTGGTGGAAAATTCAACTTTATCAAATCGATGACTGGTTTCGAATGATTAGTCATCCTCTCCACCCATCTTTTCTTCTCCGATCCGTAAACGTATACATAACTTGCATGCTGTGTCATTTCACTTAGCACCCTCTGTAGATCTACGTAGGGTAGATCACCGACGCTCCGTGAAAATCCGTGGTAATTCCGAGTCGTCCAGTTGTTGGCGGTTTGAGCCAATGCCGATACTTCTGGCCATGCACAGGGTGGTTTGAAGAGTGCGCAGGTTAGACCTTGCGCATCCATTGCGTAGTTTTGAACGGGTATTGCGGCAAGTTCTTTAGCCACAAATTCGCTTTTCGAGTTTATGAAGCCCAGCACATCCAAAATCAGGTCCATAGTGAATAAAAACGGCTTACAATATCGTTAACTGGATGCTCGGTGAGAAGTCGAAAAACTTATGAGTGAACTCCATCAACGAGCTGGAGGTTATATACACCCTTGGAGGGTGGTGGAGGGGTTGCAACTGCATGTTTCAGCAGGTCTGACACTGAGATTTTTTCAAATTTCCATGAAAAAGGGGTTGCTCTTTGACTTACACCGCCGCCGCACCTGACGGAAATATAACTCAAAAATCAAAATTACGGAAAAACCGTCACACGGATTTCGTTGAGCAGTGGTTCTTTGCTCTTCGCCGCCTCGATCGTGGGAAACCGCACGTGGTGGTGGTATATTTTCTGTTTCTTACGGGGGAATTGGCTTACCGCGAGAAAATCAACCGGTGAACAGGATCATCGGTAGATGGCTCACCGTGAAAAAATCAGCCGGTAAACAGGATCATCGGCAGATGGTTCACCGTGAGAGAATCAGCCGGTAAACCGGGTCATCGGTAGATGGCCCACCGTGGGAAAATCGGCAGGAAAACCGGGTCATAGGAAATCGGTTACCATCGACGCGTCGACTAGATCACGGTACAAAGCGGTGGGGAAAATCTGAACTAAAATCGGTTGGTAAATTCGGTTACAGGATATCTGCTGCTGGAGGGGCTGGTAAGGCGGAACTCAGGGCAACGATCGGTAAAATGTGGAATCTGTTGCCATCATGACTGATATTACAGAGCCCCTACCCTTGTGTCTTACCGACTGCTGTGGGTAAGGCAGGTACCGATGATTCGAATCCCCATATATACCCTACTCGCGCAATAATGTAGGTATCACGTACACGATATATGCCAACCAGAGAGAACCGAATCGGTCTGTACTCAGATCATACCCGAAATGTTGCACCTGTACGTTTTGTGTACATTTGCTAGCTATCGTACGTATCACATATGTTAAAACAGATAACTGTCTTGTAGCTGTGGAAAGGGAGAGAGGTATAACTAGAAGAAAAGGCACGATATACTTTACTATAATGGCTTGGTAGCTTAATGCTTTATTGGATATGTGGTACAGTTTGTGGCATGGATGCTATCGATCAACTGTCTCATTTCGAACGTAGATCGCCGACTCTGCCTCGGCCTGCTCCGTAGGTACGTAGAGTATGCGCCTGCGCAGAGACGCGACTAACTTACATCAACTATACGTTGATTATTCTCAACACTACCGCCGTTTGAGCGTCTCATTTACATTTGTCCTATGTTAATAATCTCACAGAGTTTCTTGAAACGATCTCTCGGTAATGCTTTTGTCAGAATATCTGCTTTTTGAATTTCAGTCGGAATATATTTAACACTTATTTCTTTACTTTCAGTCTTCTCTCTGATAAAGTGATAACGAATGTCGATGTGCTTTGTACGCTTATGATACTCTGGGTTTTTGACTAGACGAATTGCACTTTGGTTGTCTATATATAATACTGTTGCGTTGTTACATGGACATTCGATATCTAACAATAGTTTTCGCAGCCATATTGCTTCCTTTGCAGCTGCTGCTGCTGCTACATATTCAGATTCTGTAGTACTGAGTGTGACTAGTTTCTGCCCTTGTGAAGACCATGTGATTGGCCCACCTGCTAAACAAAATATGTACCCTGTTGTTGATCTGCGAGTCTTAATGTCACTTGCATAATCTGCATCGGAGTAGCCTACCAATTCAGACTCGCTACCGCCGCTTATATATTCTATGCCATAATCTACTGTTCCTATCAGATATGCGAAGATTCTCTTTACAGCTTTCCAGTGTTCTTGAGTATGATTATTTAGGTATTTACTGACTAGATTTACAGTATATGCGATATCTGGTCTCGATACCGTTGCTAAGAATACAAGACATCCCACGGCTTCTCGATATGGTACATTGCTCACTTGACTACTCTCTTCGGCTGGATATAAAACAACGTGAGGGTCAGCTGGCACGCTTACCTTCTTCGCATCACACATACGAAATTTCTCTATTATTTTCCTTGTATATGCTGTTTGGTGTATGTTTAAAGTTTTCTTTACTCTATCTCTCTTAATCTGTAAACCTACAAACATACTTGAATCACCAACCGTTATGTTAAACGCCTCATTCATACAATTTGCTATATATTCTAGTGTCTCTATTGACCTTGCTGCAAACAAACCGTCATCCACAAACAAGGCTAACAACACTTGCTCATCGTTGAGGTTACCAACGAAAATACACTGATCGGCGTCACTACTTTTGAACTTGAATTGATCTAAAAAACGAGTGAACTTTTGGTTCCAGCACCTAGGTGCTTGTTTTAACCCGTAGAGAGACTTCTCTAGCTTGCACACTACACTATTCACTCCTGCTTCCTTCTTCTCTTCCTCGACGTTGAGTCCCTCCGGTACTTCCATGTAGATATCCTCGTCTAGATTCCCATAGAGAAAGGCTGTTTGAACATCGAACTGCAGTAGCTCGAGATCCTTCTCGGCTGCTGTTGCAAGAAGCACCCTGAGTGAGTCATACCGTACTACGGGTGCGAATGTTTCAAAGAAATTAATTCCATACTGCTGCAAAAAGCCTCGTGCACAGAGTCTAGCTTTGTACCGTTGCAACTTTTCTTCAGGAACTGTTTTCACTTTGAACACCCATTTTGAGTCTATCGTCTTCGACCCAGGGGGTCGTTGTATGATTTTCCAGGTATTGTTGACTTTGTGTGCTTGGAGTTCTTTTTCTATAGCTTCTGCCCACTGCGTGGCTCCCTTGCTACTTATTGCTTCGTTATAAGTGTTTGGAGTGACATATTCAGCTATGTCTACTTCGTACCTGATTGGTCGTCTAATTTCCATCCGATTCCTTAGGGTTCTTGGCGTTGCTGGCGGAGGTAGCTCCTCTGCCTGTGCATGCAACAACCTGTCTCGTTCTGGTATATTCTCAACAGCTCTTTGTTGATTTTCTGCGTTTGGTGGTATTATTTGTACAACCTCTTGTGGTTGTTCTAGTGCCTCGTCTTCTACTCTAACAGCTGGTAGCTCGATCTCGTCATTTTCTTCCTCGTACTCGTCTGCTTTCCTTGTCGTTTCTCCTGTTTCCTCGTGAAAAATCACGTTCCGCACAACTTGCACTTTCTTTGACACAGGGTCGTACACTCGATAATTCTCTGAATCTCCCTGATATCCAACAAGAATCATTTTCTTTGAGCGTGCGTCAAATTTCTTGGTAAATTGTTTAGGAATATGGACATAAGCATCGGACCCGAAGATTCGCAGGTGTTTTACGTTTGGTTTCTTACCCATCCATATCTCGTAGGGGGTAGCACCGCCACCTGGTGAAACTGATCGGTTGAGGACATAAACTGCAGTGTTGACTGCCTCTGCCCACAGACTCAGCGGAAGACCTTTGGCGTGAATCATTGTACGTGCGCTCTCGACAATGGTTCGATTATCACGTTCAGCCTTGCCGTTCTGCTCTGGATTATAAGGTGCTGTGTTTTCCTTCTTGATCCCGTTGGCTGCAAGATATTCGTCCATCTTCCTGTTGCAGAACTCGCGGCCGTTATCTGAACGCAAAACTTTAATTGATTGTCCGAACTTGTTCGCGACTCTTCTCTCAAATTCTTTAAACTTGTCAAACACATCGGCTTTATGTTTTAGAAAATACACGAAACGATACCCGCTAGCGTCGTCTTTGAATGTTAAGAAATAGTTTGCCCCACCTGGCGACTCCTCTGAGAATGGACCGCACACGTCGGTGTGTATGAGCTCACCTGGTTTCACTGACGCCTTCTCAGAACACTTTTTAAATGGCAATCTGTGCCCTTTCCCAAGTTTGCACGCTTCACAAAAAAGGTCTTCTGTGTCCTGCATCGACACACCAGTTACAAGCCCGTTCTTGGCCATTTCCTGTATCGCACGTTTACTTACGTGACCTAGACGTTCATGCCACAAACGCAAGCTAGCTGTTGCGGCATTTGCTTCCGCGACTCTACCGGAGAGTACTGTTTTGAAGAACATTCGGTAGATACCATTCTCTTGTTTTACACCAGACGCGACTACTTCGTTTTTCACCATGAGTTTTACGTAACCGTCCTGAAAAGTCACTTGAAAACCATTGCTGTCGCACACACCCACAGAAAACAGATTTTTCTTCAACTTGGGAACAAACAACACTTTTTCAATTCGAGACTCTTTCCACGTACCGGCTACAAGTTTCTTGATGATCACTGTACCTTCACCGACAACATCACATTCCTTGTTATCGCCAAGTGCTACAGTGTCGCCTCTTGTATTCGGTCGGTAATCGGTTATCCACTCCCGTCGGTAAGTAAGGTGCCTCGACGCGCCACTGTCGAACACCCAAGTCTCGCTCTGTTCGGTTTGCAGCAGATCTCTGACTTGACTGCTCGTCGGTATCACCCACTCGGTCGGTACACGCTTCGCACTGTGATCTGCTTCTTCTGTCACTACGAACGCGCAATCTCTGGACTGTTCACCTTTCTTTTCACCTCGTCCGGATCTTTTGTTTACACACTGACTTGCAAAATGTCCCATCTCATGACACTTATAGCACTCAATATCGTCTCTTGGTTTTTGTTTCTTTTTCTCGCCTTTCTCGCGATACTTGGGCTTTCTGATCCCTTGTTTTGTTACACTTAACGCACTCGACCCGTCACCATTATCTTCAGTGAAGCGAGCTTCTTCTCGAATAAGGCGTTCCTGGAGATTCTCTAGCGTCGATCGACCAGGGTCGACGCTATCCCAGGCCGTCTGTAATGTACTGAATTTTGATGACAGGCTTCCTAAGATTTTCGCCATGATGGTTACTTCTGTAACCGTTTCGCCGAGGTCTTGCAACTGTGCGGCCATATTCTACACCTTTGCCACGTGTTGTACCACTGAATCACCCGATGCCATCTTATACTGATGAAACTTCTGTGTTAACATTAACTTGTTGGCCGCAGATTTTTGCTCGTGGATCAAGGCTAACTTGTTCCACATATCTTTGGCTGTTGTACATACTAATAGCGGTTCCAGTCTCGAGTATTCCATCGTAGATGAGATGATGAACATCGCCTTGGCATTGTCCCGTACCCAAGCTTTTCCTTCGGCGGAGCCTCGATTTGCCGGCATCTCCCTCGTGCCATCGACCACGTCTTGAATTCCGTTTGTAACAAATAGAGCATTTATCTGGAACTTCCAACCTTGGAAATTTGTTCCGTCAAATTTCTTAACATTGCGAGCTGAGATGTCTTCTGACATATCGGATGCGAAACACACACACCGATTTCTTCCTCAGACACTTAACTACAATGGCTACCGCGCGCGCCTCGTGTTTCCCGATTCACGAACTTTAATCTCACGATCTCTCGCACCTTACACAGCCACTGCACAGGGTTTTGGTAAGACCTGGGCCCATAACCTGTTAAAACAGATAACTGTCTTGTAGCTGTGGAAAGGGAGAGAGGTATAACTAGAAGAAAAGGCACGATATACTTTACTATAATGGCTTGGTAGCTTAATGCTTTATTAAATATGTGGTACAGTTTGTGGCATGGATGCTATCGATCAACTGTCTTATTTCGAACGTAGATCGCCGACTCTGCCTCGGCCTGCTCCGTAGGTACGTAGAGTATGCGCCTGCGCAGAGACGCGACTAACTTACATCAACTATACGTTGATTATTCTCAACAACATACATGATATGTGCCAACCAGAAAGACCCGAATCGCTCTGTACTTCGATCACACCCAGAACGATGCAACCGTACGTTTTGCGTACATCCGCTATCTAATGTACGTATCACCTATATGATATGGGCCAAGCAGAGAGACCCGAATTGGTCTGTACCTAGATCATACTTAGAATGTTGCACCTGTACGTTCTACGTACATTCGCTAACTATCGTAGCTATCACATACATAATATCTGCCAAGCACAGAGACCCGAATCGGTCTGTACTTAGATCATACCCGGAATGTAGCACCTGTACGTTCTGCGTACAGTCTCTGACTATCGTACGTATCACATGTATGATATGTGCCAACCAAAGAGACCCGAATCGCTTTGTACATTGATCACACCCAGAACGTTGCAACCGTACGTTTTGCGTACATTTGCTATCTAATGTACGTATCACCTACATGATATGTGCCAAGCGAAGAGACACGAATCAGTCTGTACTGTGATCATACCCAGAATGTTGCACCTGTACGTACTGCGTATATTTGCTCACTATCGTGCGTATCACATACATGACATATGCCAACCAGAGAGACCGGAACCGGTCTGTACCTAGATCATACTTGGAATGTTGCACCTGTTTGTTCTGCGTGCATTCTTTATATGAAGTACGTATCACATACATGATATGTGCCAACCAGAGTGACCCTAATCGGCCTGTACTGTGATCATACCCAGAACGTTGCACCTGTTCGTTCTGCGTACATCCGATAACTATCGTACGTATCACATACATGAAATGTGCCGATCAGAAAGACCCGAATCGGCCTGTACGTTGATCATGCCGAGAATGTGACACCTGTTCGTTCTGCGTACATTCGCTCACTATCGTACGTATGACATACATGATATGTGCCAACCAGAGAGCCCCGCATCACTCTGTACTTCGATCACACCCAGAACGTTGCACGCGTACGTTCTGCGCACATTCGCTACCTGATATACGTATCACGTACATGTTATGTGCGAACCAGAGGGATTTGAATCGGTCTGTACTTTGATCATACGCAAAATGATGCACCCCCATATTCTGCGTACATTCGATCATTGTGAACTTATCACATACATGATAGTTGCCAACCAGAGAGACCCGAATCGGTCTCTACCATGATCATACCCAGGATCTAGCGCCTGTTCGTTCTGCGTACACTCACTCACTATCGTACGTATCACATGCATGATGTGTGCCAACCAGAGAGACCCGAATCGTTCTGTACGTTGATGATGCCTCGAACGTTGCACCCGTACGTTCTGCGTACATTCGCGCAATAATGTAGGTATCACGTACACGATATATGCCAACCAGAGAGAACCTAATCGGTCTGTACTCAGATCATACCCGAAATGTTGCACCTGTACGTTCTGCGTACACTCTCTAACTATCGTACGTATCACATACATGATGTGTGCCAACCAGAGAGACCCGAATCGTTCTGTACGTTGATGATGCCTCGAACGTTCCACCTGTACGTTCTGCGTACATTCCCTAACTATCGCACGTATCACATACATGATATGTGCCGACCAGAGAGACCCGAATCGGCATGTACGTTGATGATACCCCGAACGTTGCACCTGTACGTTCTGCGTACATTCCCTAACTATCGTACGTATCACATACATGATATTTGCCGACCAGAGAGTCCCGAATCGGCATGTACGTTGATCATGCCGAGAATGTGGCACCTGTACGATCTGCGTACATTCGCGCTATAATGTAGGTATCACGTAGATGATATATACCAACCAGAGAGAACCGAGTCGATCTGTACTCAGATCATAACCGAAATGTTGCACCTGTACGTTCTGCGTCCATTTTACAACTATCGTACGTATGACATACATGATATGTGCCAACCAGAGAGGCCCGAATCGGTCTATCCGTTGATCATGCCCTGAATGTTGCACCTTCAGATTCTGCGTACAATCGCTAACTAATGTACGTATCGCATACATAATATGTGCCGACCAGAGAGACCCGAATCGGTATGTACGTTGATCATGCCGAGACTGTGGCACCTGTACGTTCTGAGTACATTCGCTGACTATTGTACGTATCACATACATGATGTGTGCCGACCAGGGAGACCCGAATCGGACTGTACGTCGATCATGCCCGGAACGATGCACCTGTACGGTATGCGTACATTCGCGCAATAATGTAGGTATCACGTAGACGATATATGCCACCCAGAGAGAACCGAATTCGTCTGTACTCAGATCATACCCAACATGTTGCACCTGTACGTTGATGCGTTGATTTCCTAACTATCGTACATATCAGATACATGATATGTGCCGACCAGAGACCCGAATCGGCATGCACGTTGATCATGCCGAGAATGTGGCACCTGTACGATCTGCGTACATTCGCGCTATAATGTAGGTATCACGTAGTCGATATATGCCAACCAGAGAGAACCGAGTCGATCTGTACTCAGATCATAACCGAAATGTTGCACCTGTACGTTCTGCGTACATTTTCTAACTATCGTACGTATGACATACATGATGTGTGCCAACCAAAGAGACCCGGATCGTTTTGTACGTTGATGATACCCCGAACGTTGCACCTGTACGTTCTGCGTATATTCCCTAACTATCGTACGTATCACATACATGATATTTGCCAACGAGAAAGCCCCGAACCACTCTGTACTTCGATCACACCCAGAACGTTGCAAGCGCACGGTTTGCGTACATTCGCTATCTAATGTACGTATCACATACAAGATATGTGCCGAGCAGAGAGACCCGAATCGGTCTGTACGTTGATCATGCCGAGAATGTGGCACCTGTACGATCTGCGTACATTCGTGCTATAATGTAGGTATCACGTAGACGATATATGCCAACCAGAGAGAACCGAGTCGATCTGTACTCAGATCATAACCGAAATGTTGCACCTGTACGTTCTGCGTACATTTTCTAACTATCGTACGTATGACATACATGATATGTGCCAACCAGAGAGGCCCGAATCGGTCTATCCGTTGATCATGCCCCGAATGTTGCACCTTCACATTCTGCGTACATTCGCTAACTAATGTACGTATCGCATACATGATATGTGTCAACCAGAGGGACCCGAATCGGCCTGTACTCAGATCATACCCAGAATATTGCACCTGTACGTTCCGCGTACATTCGCCAACTAATGTACGTATCACATACATAATATGTGCCGACCAGAGATACCCGAATCGGTATGTACGTCGATCATGCCCGGAACGTTGCACCTGTACGTTCTGCGTACATTCGCCAACTATTGTACGTATCGCATGCATGATGTGTGCCAACCAGGGAGACCTGAATCGGACTGTAGGTTGATCATGCCCAGACCGCTGCACTTGTACGTAATGCGTACATTCGCTCAATATTGTAGGCATCACGTACACGATATATGCCAACCAGAAAGACCCGAATTAGTCTATAGTTAGATCATACCCGGAATGTTGCACCTGTACGTTCTGCGTACATCCGCTAACTGATATCCGTATCGCATCCATGATATGTGCCAAGCAGAAAGACCCGAATCGGTCTGTCCGTTGATCATGCCCTGAATGTTGCACCTTTACGTTCTGCGTGCATTTGCTAACTGATGTACGTACCACATACTTGATATGTGCCAACGAGAGATACCCGAATCGGTATGTTCGTCGATCATGCCCGGAATGTGGCACCTGCACGTTATGCGGACATTCGGTAACTATCGTACGTATCACATACATGATATCTGCCTAGCAGAGAGTTCCGAATCCGTCCGTACGTTGATGATACCCAGAACGCTGCACCTCTACGTTCCGCGTACATTCGTTGACCAATGTACGTATCACATACATGATATGTGTCAACCAGAGAGACCCGAATCGGTCTGTACAATGATCATGCCCAGAATGTGGCAGCTGTACGTTCTGCGTACATTCGCTGACTAATGTACGTATGATGTACATGACATGTGCCAACCAGAAAGACCCGAATCGTTCTATACGTCGATCATGCGCGAAACGTGGCACCCGTACGTTATGCATACATTCGCTCGCTAATGTAGGTATCACATACATGAAACGTGCCAACTGGAGAGACCCGAATCGTTCTGTACTTAGATCACGCCCAGAATGTTGCACCTGTACGTTCTGCGTACATTCGCTTATTGATGTACGTATCACATACATGATATGTGCCAACCAGAGAGCCCCGAATCACTCTGTACTTGATCACACCCAGAACGTTGCAAGCGTACGTTTTGCGTACTTTCGCTATCTGATGTACGCGAAACATCATGAGGTACATGACATGTGCCAACCAGAGAGACCGGAATCGGTCTATACGTCGATCATGCCCGAAACGTTGCACCTGTACGTTATGCGTACAATCGCGCAATAATGTAGGTATAACGTACACGATATATGCCGACCAGAGTGAACCGAATCGGTCTGTACTCAGATCATACCCAAAATGTTGCACCTGTACGTTCTGCGTACATTTCTTAACTATCGTACGTATCACATACATGATATGTGCTGACCAGAGAGACCCGAATCGGCCGGTGCGATGTTCATGCCGGGAATGTGGCACCTGTTCGTTCTGCGTACATTCGCTCACTATCGTACGTATCACATACATGATGTGTGCAAACCAGAGAGACCCGAATCGTTCTGTACGTTGATGATACCCCGAACGTTGCACCTGTACGTTCTGCGTGCATTCGCTTACTAATGTACGTATCACATACATGATATTTGCCAACCAGAGAGTCCCGAATCACTCTGTACTTCGATCACACCCAGAACGTTGCAAGCGCACGGTTTGCGTACATTCGCTATCTAATGTACGTATCACATACAAGATATGTGCCGAGCAGAGAGACCCGAATCGGTCTGTACGTCGAGAATGCCGAGAATGTGGCACCTGTTCTTTCTGCATACATTCGCTCACTATCGTACGTATCACATACATGATATTTGCCAACGAGAAAGCCCCGAACCACTCTGTACTTCGATCACACCCAGAACGTTGCAGGCGCACGGTTTGCGTACATTCGCTATCTAATGTACGTATCACATACAAGATATGTGCCGAGCAGAGAGACCCGAATCGGTCTGTACGTTGATCATGCCGAGAATGTGGCACCTGTACGATCTGCGTACATTCGTGCTATAATGTAGGTATCACGTAGACGATATATGCCAACCAGAGAGAACCGAGTCGATCTGTACTCAGATCATAACCGAAATGTTGCACCTGTACGTTCTGCGTACATTTTCTAACTATCGTACGTATGACATACATGATATGTGCCAACCAGAGAGGCCCGAATCGGTCTATCCGTTGATCATGCCCTGAATGTTGCACCTTCACATTCTGCGTACATTCGCTAACTAATGTACGTATCGCATACATGATATGTGTCAACCAGAGGGACCCGAATCGGCCTGTACTCAGATCATACCCAGAATATTGCACCTGTACGTTCCGCGTACATTCGCCAACTAATGTACGTATCACATACATAATATGTGCCGACCAGAGATACCCGAATCGGTATTTACGTCGATCATGCCCGTAGTGTGGCACCTGCACGTTAAGCGGACATTCGGTAACTATCGTACGTATCACATACATGACATGTGCCAACCAGAGAGACCCGAATCGGGCTATACGTCGATCATGCCCGGAACGTTGCACCTGTACGTTCTGCGTACATTCGCCAACTATTGTACGTATCGCATGCATGATGTGTGCCAACCAGGGAGACCTGAATCGGATTGTAGGTTGATCATGCCCAGACCGCTGCACTTGTACGTTATGCGTACATTCGCTCAATATTGTAGGCATCACGTACACGATATATGCCAACCAGAAAGACCCGAATTAGTCTATAGTTAGATCATACCCGGAATGTTGCACCTGTACGTTCTGCGTACATCCGCTAACTGATATCCGTATCGCATCCATGATATGTGCCAAGCAGAAAGACCCGAATCGGTCTGTCCGTTGATCATGCCCTGAATGTTGCACCTTTACGTTCTGCGTGCATTTGCTAACTGATGTACGTACCACATACTTGATATGTGCCAACGAGAGATACCCGAATCGGTATGTTCGTCGATCATGCCCGGAATGTGGCACCTGCACGTTATGCGGACATTCGGTAACTATCGTACGTATCACATACATGATATGTGTCAACCAGAGAGACCCGAATCGGTCTGTACATTGATCATGCCCAGAATGTGGCAGCTGTACGTTCTGCGTACATTCGCTGACTAATGTACGTATGATGTACATGACATGTGCCAACCAGAAAGACCCGAATCGTTCTATACGTCGATCATGCGCGAAACGTGGCACCCGTACGTTATGCATACATTCGCTCGCTAATGTAGGTATCACATACATGAAACGTGCCAACTGGAGAGACCCGAATCGTTCTGTACTTAGATCACGCCCAGAATGTTGCACCTGTACGTTCTGCGTACATTCGCTTATTGATGTACGTATCACATACATGATATGTGCCAACCAGAGAGCCCCGAATCACTCTGTACTTGATCACACCCAGAACGTTGCAAGCGTACGTTTTGCGTACTTTCGCTATCTGATGTACGCGAAGCATCATGAGGTACATGACATGTGCCAACCAGAGAGACCGGAATCGGTCTATACGTCGATCATGCCCGAAACGTTGCACCTGTACGTTATGCGTACAATCGCGCAATAATGTAGGTATAACGTACACGATATATGCCGACCAGAGTGAACCGAATCGGTCTGTACTCAGATCATACCCAAAATGTTGCACCTGTACGTTCTACGTACATTTCTTAACTATCGTACGTATCACATACATGATATGTGCTGACCAGAGAGACCCGAATCGGCCGGTGCGATGTTCATGCCGGGAATGTGGCACCTGTTCGTTCTGCGTACATTCGCTCACTATCGTACGTATCACATACATGATGTGTGCAAACCAGAGAGACCCGAATCGTTCTGTACGTTGATGATACCCCGAACGTTGCACCTGTACGTTCTGCGTGCATTCGCTTACTAATGTACGTATCACATACATGATATTTGCCAACCAGAGAGTCCCGAATCACTCTGTACTTCGATCACACCCAGAACGTTGCAAGCGCACGGTTTGCGTACATTCGCTATCTAATGTACGTATCACATACAAGATATGTGCCGAGCAGAGAGACCCGAATCGGTCTGTACGTCGAGAATGCCGAGAATGTGGCACCTGTTCGTTCTGCATACATTCGCTCACTATCGTACGTATCACATACATGATGTGTGCCAACCAGAGAGACCCGAATCGTTCTGTACTTAGATCATACCCAGAATGTTGCACCTGTACGTTCCACGTACATTCGCCAACTATTGTACGTATCACATACATGATGTGTGCCAACCAGGGAGACCCGAATCGGACTGTAGGTCGATCATGCCCGGAACGATGCACCTGTACGTTATGCGTACATTCGCTCAATAATGTAGGTATCACGTACACGATATATGCCATCCAGAAAGACCCGAATCAGACTATACTTAGATCATACCCGAAATGTTGCACCTGTACGTTCTGCGTACATTTCTTAACTATCGTACGTATCAAATACATGATATGTGCTGACCAGAGAGAACCGTATCGGCCGGTGCGTTGTTCATGTCGGGAATGTGGCACCTGTTCGTTCTGCGTACAATCGCTCACTATCGTACGTATCACATACATGATGTGTGCCAAGCAGAGAGACCCGAATCGTTCTGTACGTTGATGATAACCCGAACGGTGCACCTGTAGGTTTTGCGTACATTCGCTCAATAATGTACGTATCACATTCATGATATTTGCCAACCAGAGAGCCCCGAATCGGTCTGTACTCCGATCAGACACAGAACGTTGCAACCGTACGTTTCGCGTACATTCGCTATCCAATGTACATATCACATACATGATATGCGACGACCAGAGAGACCCGAATCGTTCTGTACGTTGATGATACCCCGAACGTTGCACCTGTACGTTCTGCGTACATTCGCTTACTAATGTACGTATCACATACATAATATCTGCCAACCAGAGAGCCCCGACTCACTCTGCACTTCGATCACATCCGGAACGTTGCAAGCGCACGGTTCGCGTACATTCGCTATCTCATGTACGTATCACATACAAGATATGTGCCGAGCAGAGAGACCCGAATCGGTCTGTACGTTGATCATGCCGGGAATGTGGCACCTGTACGTTCTGCGTACATTCGCTAACTAATGTACGTATGATGTACATGACATGTGCCAACCAGAGAGACCCGATTCGTTCTATACGTCGATCATGCCCGGAACGTTGCACCTTTACGTTCCGCGTGCGTGTGTTAACTGATGTACGTATCACATACTTGATATGTGACAACGAGAGATACCCGAATCGGTATGTACGTCGATCATGCCCGGAGTGTGGCACCTCTACGGTATGCGGACATTCGTTCATTATTGTACGTATCACATACGTGATATGTGTCAACCAGAGAGACCCGAATCGGTCTGTACATTGATCATGCCCAGAATGTGGCACCTGTACGTTCTGCGTACATTCGCTGACTAATGTACGTATGATGTACATGACATGTGCCAACCAGAGAGACCCGATTCGTTCTATACGTCGATCATGCGCGCAACGTTGCACCTGTACGTTATGCGTACATTCGCTCACTAATGTAGGTATCACATACATGGAACGTGCCAGCCGGAAAGACCCGAATTTTTCTGTACTTAGATCATACCCAGAATGTTGCACCTGTACGTTCCGCGTACATTCGCCAACTAATGTACGTATCACATACATCATATGTGCCGACCAGACAGAACCGAATCGGTATGTACGTTGATCATCCCGAAATTGTGGCACCTGTAAGTTATGCGTACATTCGCTCACTATTGTAGGTATTAAATACATGATATGTACCAACAGGAAAGACCCGAATCGTTCTGTTCTTAGATCATACCCATAATGTTGCAACCGTACTGTTTGATTTCCGTTTATATTGTGAGCTAAATATTCTCGTAAGAATACGTTGGGTCGGATGTGTGGTCGGGCAAACACAATAAGTACGCACATTTCTTGGGAATAGTAAGCGATTGAATTTATTTCTTTATAGGCATAAAAACCTCCACTCTTTGAGTGGAGGAAAAGCCGTGTAAGGAAGAAAACCGAATTCAAAATCTTAACGTAACGATATGGACACAAGGAAAAGAGAAGGAACTCGGGAAACAGTCCCTCGTTCCTTGAACTTGCGGATCAGCCCCCTATAATCTAAACCATACACACTCCATCCACACTCTCACCCGCACGCCCTACACCGTAATCCGTAAATACATGAAAGCCAGTCAGAACTTACATCGAGAACCAAGTCGGTCGAAGGATAAATACAGAATGAATTGTTATCGTCATCATCTGTCCTAATCTCGTTCGGTCTCTTACCCCCTTTCTCTGGGTAACACGCTGGCCCTCGACCGTCGCAACCGAAGCGCCCGAACATTCCGCCCGCCTTCGTCCAGTGGACGAATATCACACAAAATTAAGTACAAAGGGGTATATATTATGAGGCGCTTGGTGTTCTTAATCTTTTATTTCAGTACATTTGGTTGGCCGGGATGAATCTTCTTTCTTCTCATCGGCTTCAATCGACAATGGGCACAGACGTGCAATATGTCGGCGAAGGGTGTTGGTAGCGGTTTTCACAGTGACTACTCGAACTAGACCATCTGGTCCCTGATGAGTTTCAATGACGCGTCCCAGCGGCCATTTTGTTGGAGGATAACGGTCATCACGCAAAAGTACAAGTTGGCCGACTTTGAAATTCACTGTTGGCTCCCGCCACTTTCCTCTTTCTTGGAGATGTTGGAGATACTCCCCTGACCACTGATTCCAAAATTGACCGCTAATTTTCTGGAGTAACTGCCATCTGCTCAAGCGGTTTTCTGGCACTGATGGAGGCTCTGCATCTGGAACCAGGCCTGAAGTCGATCCGATAAGGAAATGCGCCGGTGTCAAGGCACTCAAATCATCGATATCAGATGATAGGGGACTCAACGGCCGTGAATTGAGACATGCTTCAATTTCAGCCAAGGCTGTACTAAGTTCTTTGAAGGTGAGCGCGTGTTCTCCTACCGCTCTTTTCAAGTGATGTTTGACGGATTTAACGCCAGCTTCCCATAGGCCGCCATAGTGCGGTGTTGTCGGTGGTATGAAAGTCCACGAGGTCCCGTCATTTACAAGACTAGCATCGGTATTTTGGTAAAATTCGGAAGCGTCGTTGAACATGCCTTGTAGCTCAGTATCTGCTCCTCTAAAGGTCGTCGCGTTGTCACTATAAAGGTGACGGCATATCCCTCTTCTGCTAACGAAACGACGATAGGCAGCGATGAACGATGCAGTGGTAAGATCACTCACGAGCTCCAGGTGGATTGCTCGCGTGACAAAACAGATGAATAAAACAATATATCCTTTGTAGGGGCGGTGCCCACGACCCTTGGTTGTGCGGATCTGAATAGGCCCGGCGTAGTCAAGGCCACTGGTTGTAAACGGACGGGCAGGTGTGATACGTGCCGCTGGTAGATCACCCATTAATTGATGGGCCAGTCGAGGTTTTATGCGCTGACATTTTATGCAATCCCGAATTACCGTTTTAACTAATTGTTTTCTGCCTAAAATCCACACATGTTGCATTACAACGTTCGAAGTAAGTGTGGGTCCACCATGAAGCGCGACGGTATGCGCATATCGTACAAATAAGCGGCTGAGATCCGAACGTCTCGGTAATATCGGCGGATGTTTACGATCCTGCCCGAGATCTGATTGTGATAGTCGACCGCCAACCCGCAAAACTTCGTCATGGTCATCCCAGAACGGATTGAGTTTACGCAACGAGTTATGTTTCAGCAACGCCCTTCCAGTTTTTATCATAGTAATTTCTGTTGCAACTGCGGGCAACTGTGCCAATCTTATGACAGCAAGACGGGCGCGTAAAAGCTCTGGAGCCGTAAGAGAGGTGGTTAGTGGGTTCAGCCCACTCTTGCGTCTTCGCAAGTTAACCAGTGGCCGTAAGCAGTAAGCCACGACGCTTGTAAGGCGGGTAAGGCTCGAAAATCGGGCGAGAATATCTGGCTCGTCCACATTGGCTCGAGCGTGAGCGCTGCGTACAGTTTCTGCTGGACAGGGCCAGTTTGCTGCAGGTAATGGGAGCCAGCTAGGGCCGCGCCACCACAGATCTGAAGGTATTAGTTCACTGGGTTTGCACCCGCGAGTCGCGATATCTGACGGATTGTCGGCTGTTGGAACGTGTCTCCACACGGCCGACGGTAGTTCCGTTTGTATTAAAGATACGCGATTCGCGACGAAAGTTTTCCAGTGACACGGATGTTTACTTAGCCACGCGAGAACGATTTGACTATCAGACCACATAAGCATAGGGAAAGTTTTGATGAAATCTAATTTGCGTAGATGACATACAAGCTTAACAAGAAGGGCTGCTCCGCACAACTCAAGATTCGGGATGCTTATGGTTTTCGCTGGCGCGACCTTTGATTTAGCGGCTAATAATGCGACCCGAATACCTCCGCTGCCGTCGTCCACACGTACGTAGACTGCTGCCGCGTAAGCGCGGGATGATGCATCGGCAAATCCGTGGATTTGACATGAGCCATTCGACGAGAAACCTAGCCATCTATCGATTGATATCTCAGGCAGTAAGGAGAGTGAATCGCAATATTCCAACCACCTTTTTCTAACATCGATCGGCAAAGCAGCATCCCAGTCATATTTCAATATCCAAAGATCCTGCATCAGTATTTTTGCTGTTACCGTTATCGGAGCAAGCCAGCCCAGTGGGTCAAATAAACGCGCAATACCCGAAAGAACAGACCGTTTCGTCACTGCTCCGGTTAAATTTTCTGATCGTATTGTGCTAAAGCTGAAGTCGTCCGAAGTTGGATTCCATTGTATACCGAGTGTTTTGACGGAGTCGTGGTGGTCGATTGGTTTGGGTATCGCGTCTGCGTCATGCGGCATTCGAAAAGGAAGAAGATCCACATGATTAGACGCCCATTTACCGAGTTCAAGTCCCGCCGAGCGTAAAATTTCGATCAGTTCTGTTCGTTTTTGTATGGCGAGTGTCAGATCATCTGCCCCGGCGAATATATCATCGACGTAAGTGTTGCATTCCAAACAATCGGATCCTAGTGGAAATCGTGATTTCTCATCGATCGCCAGCTGCGCAAGAGTTCTTATCGCTAAATATGGGGCGCAAGACGTGCCGTACGTAACTGTAGTTAAACGATACTCAACAGGGGCCTCTCCCGGGCTTGGCGCCCAAACGATTCTTTGCCAGTCTTGATCTTCGCGAGCGACACTGATTTGCCGAAACATTTTAACAATATCAGCCGTGAATACAAATCGATATTGTCGCCAAATCAATAAAATCAAGGAAAGGTCCCGCTGAAGTGAAGGCCCGGTCATCAAAAAATCATTTAAACGATACTGTTCGTGCGTGCGCCGTGATGCATCGAAAACCACACGGATTTTCCCATTCAAAGCGTTAGACTGCATTACCGCGTGGTGCGGTAAGTACCACGATCGAGGGTTTTCAACTTCATCCGGCGGTACGCGACTCATGTGTCCGAGTTTCTCATAGATTTCCATAAAATTTTGATAGGCGAGTTTGAGTTTGGAATCGCGTGAAAACCGGCGATGCATATGCGCAAGGGACCCTAATGACATTCGTCGGGTTTCATTTGCAACTTCAGGTAAATTTTTTCTCAAAGATAGGTGTACGATATAACGGCCATTTGTATCTCGCCTTTGTGTTTCAATAAATTGCTCTTCACACGTTTCCTCGTCGGGGCTTAACGGGCAATTTGGTCCTCGCACCTCTTCGAGAGTCCAGAATTTCTGTAAGGTCTGATGAAGATCTTCTTCCGATGTGCAGTGCAGGGCTCTAAGTGGTTCCCGGCGCAAGGGCTCCGCCCGCCTTGGCACATTCGGTTGTAAAGATCCGGAGATGATCCAACCTAACGCTGTATCTTGTGCGATTAATTTGGAACAAGGGATGTTTTGAAAACCCGCTCGTAGTTGTAATCCGTAGATGTCAGCTCCCAATATAAGATCCACCGAACCCGGCACGTGAAACTGAGGGTCGGCTATAGCCAGCCCCGTAATGTGCTCGAAGTTGAATTCGTCAAGATTGCGAGCCGGTAATTGAGTAGTAAGACGTGGAAGCACAAAAGCCTCGGTATTAAGCATAAAATCTGGATCAATTAGTGACTTCAATGTGAACCGCGTCTCAAAACGAGCAGTGCCGGCCGTGCAAGCTCCTAGACCCGACAGAGGAACCCGAACACGCCGTCTCGGCAGCCCCAATAGCTGTACGATAGCCTCCGAAACAAAGGATGCCTCAGAGCCCTGATCCAATAATGCACGGACACGGGTGCAATTGCCATTGGGCCCTATGACCGTAACCTGCGCCGTAGCGAGAATAACACTACACCTTGAACCCGACACGCCAGCTGTAAGCGCCTTGACGCCCGATGAAGTGGTTGCCGTTGGCTCATCAGTCCCTTCACTAGGTGGCTTTCGAGCCGAAGTACTAGGCTCGGACTGCGGTCGTGATTTCACATCATAATGTAAAAGCGAGTGATGCCTTTCCTTGCATACATTACACCGTCCCTTTGATTTACACTCTCGAAACATATGCGTCCCCATACAATTGAAGCAGAAACGTAACCGGCGTACTTCGGTGCGACGCTCGAACGAAGGCTTGGCGAGGAACTTCGGGCATTTCGAAAGATAATGTTTTTCGGGACACAAGGCGCGGTTTGATGAGCTAGTGTAAAATGATTTTCGCGATCCCGGTACTGGCTTAGCTAAGGAGCTACTTCCCTTCTGGTTCTTATTATCGATGCCGATCATAGTTAGTGTCTCAGAGCGTCTCTCTAAAAATTCGGTGAACTCGGTGAACTTGGGAAACAGAGCTAATGGATCCGGCTCTGTAGCCTCTCTAGTTGCGTTCAAACTTGTCTTTCGGTCCTTCGTACTTAACTCCGATTCCCACGCCTTTTTTGAATCGGGGTCTAAACGCGCGCCTAATATATGCATAAACCAGATGTCCCAATGTTGAACTGGCATCTTTAAGTTCGCCAGGGCACGTACAATTCTTTGCGCTTCATCAGCGAAGGCGCGCAACTCGACCGCGGACTCTTTCCCTAAAAGTGCCATGTTCATGAGTGCATTTAAATGGTTGCTAACTATCAATCGCGGTTTGTCGTACCGGGTTTTTAATGCCAGCCATGTGGAGGCGTAATTAGCATTAGTAGTGTTGACGTTTGAGAGCAAATCTGCGGCGGGGCCCGTAAGGCAAGTTTTTAAGTATTGAAGTTTTGTTGCGTCCGCTACTCGTGGAGCGTTATGCACAAGCGTCGTGAAAAGGTCGCAGAAGCTTGCCCAATCCTCGTATTTACCAGAGAACTTTGGCAGGTCAAGTTTTGGGAGTTTCGCTGGCCGAGGATTTATGTCCTCTACTCTCTCATCTGCCTGTCGAACCCGTATAGCGGTTTCATTCGCGACGTCGAACTCAGTCATCAGCGTTGAGATGTAATCCAGTGTGTCCTCATATTCCATCTGCATTCGCGTGAAAAAGTGATCCATCATGTACGCGTCTTGTTCAGCATCGTCCCGAGCTACTATTTCGGCGTGAGTCTTTCGTGATTCCGACCAAATCTCGTTAATTGCGTCGCATCGCGATTGTAAGATTTTCCTATTAAGGGTGCCGCGCTCCTTTTCTTTCAATCTTCCGCCCATAGAATTCATCTCTTCCATGCGTGCATTTTGAACTGCTGTCAACCGTTTTAGGACAACAGTGGGTGCCATCGTTATATTTTTAGGATTACAATGAATTTTCTCGGGATGTTGCCTATGAATTTCAAAGTAAACCGTCGGCCTACTGGTAACCGAGCTATAAAAGAAAATCGAATGATTCCGCGTGAATACCTTGATTCTACGATAATCTATCTAGTAGATAATTACTTTCCTTCGTAAGTCTCAAGATGCTTACACGAGCACACATCTTCACCCGGGGCACCATTTTGTTTGATTTCCGTTTATATTGTGAGCTAAATATTCTCGTAAGAATACGTTGGGTTGGATGTGTGGTCGGGCAAACACAATGAGTACGCACATTTCTTGGGAATGGTAAGCGATTGAATTTATTTCTTTATAGGCATAAAAACCTCCACTCTTTGAGTGGAGGAAAAGCCGTGTAAGGAAGAAAACCGAATTCAAAATCTTAACGTAACGATATGGACACAAGGAAAAGAGAAGGAACTCGGGAAACAGTCCCTCGTTCCTTGAACTTGGGGATCAGCCCCCTATAATCTAAACCATACACACTCCATCCACACTCTCACCCGCACGCCCTACACCGTAATCCGTAAATACATGAAAGCCAGTCAGAACTTACATCGAGAACCAAGTCGGTCGAAGGATAAATACAGAATGAATTGTTATCGTCATCATCTGTCTTGATCTCGTTCGGTCTCTTACCCCCTCTCTCTGGGTAACACGCTGGCCCTCAACCGACGCAACCGAGGCGCCCGAACACGTACGTTTTGCGTACATTCGCTATCTGATGTACGTATCACATACATGATATGTGCCGACCAGCGAGACCCTAATCGGTCTGTACGTTGATCATGCCCTGAATGTTGCACCTTTACGTTCCGCGTGCATTTGCTAACTGATGGACGTATCACATACTTGATATGTGCCATCGAGAGATACCCGAATCGGTATGTACGTCGATCATGCCCGGATTGTGGCACCTGCACGGTATGCGGACATTCGCTAACTATTGTACGTATCACATACATGATGTGTGCCAACCAGGGAGACCCGAATCGGACTGTAGGTCGATCATGCCCGAAACGATGCACCTGTACGTTATGCGTACATTCGCTCAATAATGTAGGTTTCACGTACACGATATATGCCAACCAGAAAGACCCGAATCAGACTACACTTAGATCATACCCGAAATGTTGCACCTGTACGTTCTGCGTACATCCGCTAACTGATATACGTATCACATACATGATATGTGCCAACCAGAGAGACTCGAATCGGCCTGGACGTTGATCATGCCGAAAATGTGGCACCTGTTCGTTCTGCGTACATTCGCTCATTATTGTACGTATCACATATATGATGTGCGCCAACCAGGGGGACCCGAATCGGACTATACTTAGATCATACCCGAAATGTTGCACCTGTACGTTCTGCGTACATTTCTTAACTATCGTACGTATCAAATACATGATATGTGCCAACCATAGAGACCCGATTCGTTCTATACGTCGATCATGCGCGGAACGTTGCACCTGTACGTTCTGCGTACATTCGCTGACTAATGTACGTATGAAGTACGTGACATGTGCCAACCAGAGAGCCCCGAATCATTCTGTACTTAGATCATACCCAGAATGATGCACCTGTACGTTCCGCGTACATTTGCCAACTAATGTACGTATCACATACATCATATGTGCCGACCAGACGGACCCGAATCGGTATGTACGTTGATCATCCCGAGAATGTGGCACCTGTACGTTTTGCGTACATTCGGTCACTAATGTACGTATGATGTTCATGACATGTGCCAACCAGAGAGACCCGAATCGGTCTGTACGTTGATGATACCCCGAACGTTGCACCTGTACGTTCTGCGTACATTCGCTTACTAATGTACGTATCACAGACATGATATTCGCCAACCAGAGAGCCCCGACTCACTCTGTACTTCGATCACACCCAGAACGTTGCAAGCGCACGGTTTGCGTACATTCGCCATCTAATGTACGTATCACATACAAGATATGTACCGAGCAGAGAGACGCGAATCGGTCTGTACTTTGATCACGCCGGGAATGTGGCACCTGTACGTTCTGCGTACATTCGCTAACTAATGTACGTATGATGTACATGACATGTGCCAACCAGAGAGACCCGAATCGGTCTATACGTCGATCATGCCCGGAACGTTGCACCTTTACGTTCCGCGTGCGTTTGTTAACTGATGTACGTATCACATACTTGATATGTGCCAACGAGAGATACCCGAATCGGTATGTACGTCGACCATGCCCGGAGTGTGGCACCTGCAGGGTAAGCGGACATTCGCTCACTATCATACGTATCACATACGTGATATGTGCCAACCAGAGAGACCCGAATCGGTCTGCACATTGATCATGCCCAGAATGTGGCACCTGTACGTTCTGCGTACATTCGCTGACTAATGTACGAATGATGTACGTGACATTTGCCAACCAGAGAGAGCCGAATCGTTCTCTACGTCGATCATGCGCGGAACGTTGCACCTGTAAGTTATGCGTACATTCGCTCACTAATGTAGGTATCACATACATGGAACGTGCCAACCGGAGAAACCCGAATTGTTCTGTACTTAGATCATACCCAGAATGTTGCACCTGTACGTTCCACGTACATTCGCCAACTATTGTACGTATCACATACATGATGTGCGCCAACCAGGGGGACCCGAATCGGACTATACTTAGATTATACCCGAAATGTTGCACCTGTACGTTCTGCGTACATTTCTTAACTATCGTACGTATCAAATACATGATATGTGCCAACCATAGAGACCCGATTCGTTCTATACGTCGATCATGTGAGCGTACATTCAATCACTAATGTAGGTATCACATACATGGAACGTGCCAGCCGGAGAGACCCGAATTGTTCTGTACTTAGATCATACCCAGAATGTTGCACCTGTACGTTCCCAACTAATGTACGTATCACATACATCATATGTGCCGACCAGACAGAACCGAATCGGTATGTACGTTGATCATCACGAAAATGTGGCACCTGTACGTTCTGCGTACATGCTCTAACTAATGTACTGTAACTTTGCGCTTGTATCTCAGGCTGTTAAGCTGTAGAGATACCAGCTGTTACGGTGAGTTCTTTGAATTATGATTGTTAATTGGGCTTCTCTTGAGGTGGATACGTGGGGAAAAGGAAATGGGGTTACCATCAAAAGCCACCTAACCGACCTTTTGATTTTAATACTGTCTAGGACTCGGGTGAATTCCTTCACCAAAGCCTTTCTCACGATCGGACTCAGGTAAAGACCAAAGCCGAGTTATCTCCTATTAGACAGAGCCGGGAAGTGACTCCAAGCCTGTCTTCCTACACAAATTTGATATCTTTCTCGGATCCGGGAATCTTGCGATTCCAAGACCGTGCAACAGACTCGGAATTGCCTTCCTTCGAGCCCGGACGCGGGATGTTATTCCAACGCCGAACGCTCGTAGTGACAATACAAAGCTGGTCCCTGTTGGCTTTGATAGGGATTGATGTTTTTGTCACCGGGGTTCGGAGCTGAACTATCCGACAAGGGTCAATGATATTATTGGAGTCGTATTTAATGAAACATTATTAAAGTTTTTAATACAGAGTTTTGCCTCAATGACTTTCCCTATAAACAGGTTTTCCTTATCTTTAATGTTATCTACTTCTATCTATGACTTTACGCGGACTTATGGTCTAGACGACCCTAACCTATGCTATATGTTGAGTGAATGGCTGATATTATTGAATACAGTTGGTCCTTAGACCTAGACGGTCTAGTGCTATTTGTAAATGATTTTAATTTGGGTCGCACCGGTGCTATACCTGGAATACGCTCTGATAGAATTATGTGAGTCGCCCAGTCGCTATGACATGATTGCGCTGCCGAACGCTAGCGTCTCCCGTTTATATATCCTTCCTCCCCACTTATTGGTGTGACGTCAGGGTATGGTTGATCGCCGAGGATTATCCTAATCCTCGTGTCCTTTTGTTCTGTCGTCAGATCTACCCACCTCATATCTGATATGTTACATTGCCCCCTTTCATCAAGTGAACTTCTGCATCGTGTCATAGTTTTTTGTTCTTGGTGCAGCAAAGGTTCGCTTGATGAACCTTCAGTCTTCGGAAACCCATCCGGTCGGTCGCTCGACTTTGCGTCTCTTCGATGTCCAGTTTGATGTTATTTGTTTTTTGAGGCCCAATGGGTCCGTCGGATCTCCCCTTGTTACGTAATCCGGTATTCCGGGTGCAATAAAAAGTGGCAGTACTGGGAGTGATGGTCCAGGTGCGTCTTTCCTTTTCGTTTTGAGTGCGTCAGGTACGGTAGGTAGTGCATGCTGCTTAATTAATATTGGCCTACTCTTTGCAGTCGTTTTGGTAAGTATATGAGCCCTATGTGACTCGATGTATGCGTGCACGTTTTTTTTGTATTTTCTTCTTTCTCCAGGTGTACGGTCAGTTATTCCGAGCTCCTCCATACCCCATGGCAAACCCAGGTCCACGTGTTTCTCCTCCTCCATAGCGCCCTCCTTTTTCCAGCGTATCTTCTGGTCGATCGTTAAGATGATGTCTTCAGTGATTATCGGTAGGTTTTTCTTTGTTTGTTTGCGCATTAATTCTTCTAATTCCCGCGTGATTTCTTCCTTGACTTCTTCGATTTGTTCTAGAGGTAAGCTCTTACTCCTCATTAGCATTTCTTCTATTTCGTCCTTGTTATTGTCATATTTCGGTTTTTTGGGTTTTCTTTTAAGGTCCAGAGGTCTTCCAGGCTTCGGCGTCATGGTATCCTTTCCAGGTCGAGCTCTACCATTCCCACTAATAAACTTTCCTGAGGGATTCAGGATTCGGTCTTCTTCCGGATTTATTTCGTCACCCTCTCGGTAGGTTTGCACCTCCTTGTCTTGCACGCTTATGTACCCGTAAGATATCATAGTGACTCAATATACTGGATTATCTGATTTTATTCGTGGGTTTATATAGTCGCAGTTGACAATGGCTTTATTTTGAATATTCCGATTCCGCCTTAATAACTGGATCGATCTGGTTTTGGATTCATTGTCCATCGGACACTTCTTATAATTATAATCCTAGTTCAGCTTATATAATGCTTAAACATATTTACATGGAATCGTCCTCGTTCTTTCAAATTCTTGGGATTCTCTAGTATGAATGTAGCCTCTCCTATTTGACCTTTTATTTTATACGGTCCTTCGTATAACGAGAAAAATTTAGCCATTTTCTTATTTCGAGTGTCTGATACATTTAACGCTCGTACTAATACTAAATCTCCTATTTTAAAACTAGACATTTTATGTGTAGCGTTGTAACGATCCGCACGATATTTTCCTCTTCTTTTTATGTTTTCTTTCGCCAATTTGAGCTTATATTCATGAGATGAATCCAATTTATTTTCAAATATATAATTTTCCCAAAATCTTTGAGGTTTCTCATTCTTTTGCAACTCGCAAGGCGCGAATCCCGTGGTGTCATGGTAAACTTCGTTCATGCACGTCTCGATGGTATCTAACCACTTTATCCAGTCGGTATGCTTGTCTGTGATAAAAGTTCTAAAATATCTCCCGATTTCTCGATTTACCCGTTCCACAATATTTCCTTGTGGATGTCTAATAGAGGAGAATATCGGCGTTACATTTTCGTTTTTCAACTTGTCTAACCATTTTACTGACGTAAATCGTGTACCATGATCAAATTGTATCCTTTTAGGTTTCCCAAATTCCGGTACGTATTTCTCGAATATGCTGTGACTGGTGGATTGCGCGTTAGCGGTTTTTAGCGGGTACAATTTCACGTACTTACTAAAAGCATCAATAACAACTAACAACCACTTATAGTTTCCGCGACTTGCCGGTAATGGGCCAAAAAAGTCAATAGAGATTAAGTCTCCTACCCCAGCGGGTATAATATTTTGCATATTTGCATAGCTGTAGCAGTTGGTTACCTTACATTTTTGACATAAGGTGCATCGAGCTAGTTCTTTGCGTATTACTTTACCAAACTTTGGATAATAAAATCCTTCCCGTAACAGTTTGTAGCATTTTGCTGCTCCTACATGACCGTAAACCTCATGGCACTCGATGATTAGTGTTTTTACTATTGATTCTGGCAAGTATCCTCGTAATTTGCCCCCTATTTCTCGATGATATAAAACTTCATCTTTGTATTTGAATTTTAACTGATTATTTGCTATTCCCCTTTCTACCAGATCAGCAATCCGGAGATCTGCCTTTTGTAATTTCGCCAAAGACTTGAGCTTTTGCATCAGATCTTCGCTGACCCTTTTCGCCAACTCCGCTATTACTTCGGCTGAACTAATTGCGCTTGCTTCTTGATTCTGTTCCGGTGGATATCTGCTGATAATGTCAGCTACAACATTTTCTTTCCCTTTTATGTGTTCAATTTTGAAATCATAGTTTTGAATGTATAATACCCATCTGGTTAACCTTGAGCTAGTTAATCTACAAGTTAACACAAACGTGAGTGCTTTATGGTCACTTCGGATAATCAATTCCGCCCCTATGATAAACGTTCTGAATTTTTCAAGCGAATAGACTATCGCTAGCAATTCCTTTTCAGTGGTAAAATACCCTATTTCTGCCCCCTTGAGTGTTCGACTTGCAAATCCTATGATTTTATGCTCGTTATCTCTGCCGATTTGATACAGCATACCCCCAATCGCATAGTTGCTTGCATCACATTCCAGGTAGTATTTTGCTTTCGGATCCGGGTGGTGAACTATCATTGTCTCGCAAAATAGCTCCTTTATTTTTTCGAAGTGATCATGCATCTGCTGTGTCCAATTCCATTTTACATTTTTTCGTAGTAGTTGTAACAGTGGATGAGTTAGATCCGAATAGTCTTTAGTGAATTTATTGTAATAGTTCGCTAACCCTAGGAATCCTTTCAATTGTTTTACATTCTTAGGTTTTGGGAAGTTTTTTATAGCCATGATTTTATCAGATTGGGGTTGTATACCGTTTTGTGTTATTTTGTGTCCCAGAAATTCAACTTCTTTTCTAAAGAACTTGGATTTCTGGAAGTTTAGCGTTAAGTTATGATTTTGAAAGGTTTCGAAAAGCTCTCCCAAATGTTTTATATGGTCTTCGACCGATGCCGACGTGCACAAAATGTCATCTACGAAATTTATAGTGAAGTGTGCTACTTCTTGCAATATTATATCTAATGTTCTGACCAGACCCGCTAAGCTTGTGTTTAACCCATATGGAGTTACTTTAAATTGATACGTTTTACCTTCAAACATGAATGCTGTGTATTTCCTTGATTCTACTTGCAACGGTACCTGCCAGAAACTGGCAGTCAAATCTAGACTAGACATCAGTTGTGTGTTTCCACATTTCTGAAAGAGTACCTCAGTGGATTGAGCACAATCTCTATCAGGCACGATCAACTTGTTGATAAAACGAGCATCGAGTACTAACCGTATTTCACCGTTTTTCTTTGACACTACTATAATAGGATTGATGTACTCGCTCCAAGATCGTTCTATAACTCCGTGATTCAACATTTTATTTATTTCTTTACTTACTTTTTCGCGGTGCATGATTGGTACAGGATACGACCTGCGTTCGAATGGTTTATCCTCGTAAATCCGTATTTTATGCTCATAAACTGACACCCTCCCAGGGATTTTGCTGAAAACACTCCTATACTTTCTTAACAAGTTAATAAAGCTTATCTGATGCTCGTTTTCCAACAAATCACATTCCGAGAGTTTGTCTCTGATTTCATCATCGGTTAACTCATATCTTTCGCATAATTTAAGGTGTTCTTCACCTGGCGTGTTCAAAATTGATATTTCTGATGGTGTTTCGTTTGACGTTTGTAATTTGATGTTTTCCGTATTGGATTCAGTGTTTATCGTTAATATGTTCATTTCTAAGTTTAAATTTGCTTTCCATCTCCCTAGTGTATCGATTCCAATAATTATATGTCTTCTTAAGTTCGGGATTATAAGGAAAGTAACATGATCTACGAAATTTCCGATTTTTACCTTAATAAAGGTTTGTAATCTTACTTTAACTGGTTTGCCACCGGTGGCTCCTACAATTTGATAGTTCACCACTGGGAGTTTTTCACAATCTTTGAAATTGTTTATATTTTCTGTATACCAATTTTCTGATATACCTGAAATTTGACTTCCTGTATCTATGAGTGCGATGTTTTCTAAATCATGCAAACATAACTTTACCGTTGGACAATATTTTATTTCCTTTCGTTTTATTTCTTCTTCTTTCAATAAGTATTCGGTCGGGTTTGCAAATGAATTTGAATTTATTATTTCTGCCGCATTTAATTTTACTTCGCGCTGTGCCGTGCATCTGGGCAGTGCGGTGCTCACAGCGCCAGCTGGTTTTCCGAACCCAAATCTTCGGTATCAGTCTTTCCGATATCACAAATTTCTTCATCTATAGCGTTTACTTGCCGGGTACTTGTCCAGTTTTGGCGACGATTGCCTTCTTGTATATTCGGTTTGAATTTATCATGGGAATCATGTACGTTTAATTCATCGCGTTGTGCGCTAGGCTTGGTGTTATTGTTTTGTTGCGTATAGCCGCTTCGCCATGTGTATTGTTTTGGTCGCTCATCGGGATGGCGTCCTGTGTTGTGATACCTGTTGGCGTTTTGGTTTTGGAAGCTTTGTTTCGGAATATTTGATCGTCCGCCGGATTGCATCTGGTCTAAGAAGGTTAGCAAACTGTCTATATCTCGAATGCTTCTACATTTAGCTGCTTCTACCACATTTTCGTCGAAGTGTCGTATCAAGTTGCTCACTATTTCGCTTTCGGTCATAGAAGGAGCCAAACCGCTAGCCGATGCAAATTTCCTACTGGCATATTCTGACCATCCTACTTTTCCATCTGGTAAGTAGTACCCGAATTCTAAATCTCTTCGGATTTCACGCTGGGTTTCTTCTCCCCAATATCTAGCTAAAAATCGCTCTTTGAATTCTTCCCACGAACTTATTACATTGCGACGCGCAATCCACCAGTCTTTAGCATCATTCGTCATACTTTGACCTATAAGCTTAAGTCCGATGTCGTCACTAATCCCTAAAAATGCAAAATACTCGTCCAATTCTCTTATGTAATTAGCCGGTCTTTCCCATGGTTTTCCCGCATAAGTCGGTAATTTTAACTGTTTTGCTATCAAACCCATGTTATTATTTATCGAATCTTGCCCTACTCGCAGTCGTCTAAGACGTCTCATTTCTGAATCTACTCCTAATTTAAGACTATCATGCTTATGACTAAGTTCGCTAATCATTTCCTGATTTGTTCTATGACTTTCTGTTATTTTACTTTTCAGGATCTCATAGGTGCTTACTTGGTCACCTTTAAGGATGTTTTCACATGTTTCTAGTTTATCTTTCCAATCGCCGGTTACTTCATCTAACCTATCAACGACAATTCTCAGGTTCGTGTTTATTTGTTCAAATTTGGTATCCCATTTGAGAGTATTCTTTTCCATTTTGCTATCCATCCTAGATTCATATTTAGCTCTCTCTTCTACATTTTCTGCTTGAGATCTTAGCACGGTTTGTTCTATTGACTCGACTCTAGTTTCTGTTTTCTTTTCCAGATTACCGAAAGAGGCTAAGATCCTGGCCATCGGGTCGGCCGGATTATTATCTGATTCTTGATCCATTGCAGAAGGCATCGTACTGGGTCTATCTCCTGCTGAACCTGAGTCTCGTCCCTGATTCCCTAAATTGACGACACCGGAATTTTTTGACGTTTTTGATCCCTCGTCGGACATCCCAGCCCCGACCCCAATCAAACAACAATTCCAAAGCCTGATGCACAGGTCTTTTGTCGGTCTATTTTTCGAATACTGAAACTTGACTCTAGATTCTACTCCTTCTATATGTTTTTCAATGACTTTACACGTTAATTTAAGTGGTTTTACTGACTTGATGTTATTTCATGCGTTTTCCAAATGATTTTACTAAGAGAAGCCCCACGTTGGGCGCCAAATGTAACTTTGCGCTTGTATCTCAGGCTGTTAAGCTGTAGAGATACCAGCTGTTACGGTGAGTTCTTTGAATTATGATTGTTAATTGGGCTTCTCTTGAGGTGGATACGTGGGGAAAAGGAAATGGGGTTACCATCAAAAGCCACCTAACCGACCTTTTGATTTTAATACTGTCTAGGACTCGGGTGAATTCCTTCACCAAAGCCTTTTTCACGATCGGACTCAGGTAAAAACCAAAGCCGAGTTATCTCCTATTAGACAGAGCCGGGAAGTGACTCCAAGCCTGTCTTCCTACACAAATTTGATATCTTTCTCGGATCCGGGAATCTTGCGATTCCAAGACCGTGCAACAGACTCGGAATTGCCTTCCTTCGAGCCCGGACGCGGGATGTTATTCCAACGCCGAACGCTCGTAGTGACAATACAAAGCTGGTCCCTGTTGGCTTTGATAGGGATTGATGTTTTTGTCACCGGGGTTCGGAGCTGAACTATCCGACAAGGGTCAATGATATTATTGGAGTCGTATTTAATGAAACATTATTAAAGTTTTTAATACAGAGTTTTGCCTCAATGACTTTCCCTATAAACAGGTTTTCCTTATCTTTAATGTTATCTACTTCTATCTATGACTTTACGCGGACTTATGGTCTAGACGACCCTAACCTATGCTATATGTTGAGTGAATGGCTGATATTATTGAATACAGTTGGTCCTTAGACCTAGACGGTCTAGTGCTATTTGTAAATGATTTTAATTTGGGTCGCACCGGTGCTATACCTGGAATACGCTCTGATAGAATTATGTGAGTCGCCCAGTCGCTATGACATGATTGCGCTGCCGAACGCTAGCGTCTCCCGTTTATATATCCTTCCTCCCCACTTATTGGTGTGACGTCAGGGTATGGTTGATCGCCGAGGATTATCCTAATCCTCGTGTCCTTTTGTTCTGTCGTCAGATCTACCCACCTCATATCTGATATGTTACAGTACGTATAATGTACATCACATGTGCCAACCAGAAAACCTGAATCGGTCTATACGTCGATTATGCTCGGAACATTACAGCTGTAAGTTATGCGTACATTCGCTCACTATTGTAGGTATCAAATACATGATATGTGCCAACCGGAAAGACCCGAATCGTTCTGTTCTTAGATCATACCAAGAATGTTGCAACCGTACGTTTTGCGTACATTCGCTATCTGATGTACGTATCACATACATGATATATGCCGACCAGAGAGACCCGAATCGGTCTGTACGTTGATCATGCCCTGAATGTTGCACCTTTACGGTTCGCGTGCATTTGCTAACTGATGTACGTATCACATACTTGATATGGCCATCGAGAGATACCCGAATCGGTATGTACGTCGATCATGCCCGGAGTGTGGCACCTGCACGGTATGCGTACGTTCGCTGATTAATGTAGGTTTCACGTACACGATATATGCCAACCAGAAAGACCCGAATCAGACTATACTTAGATCATACCCGAAATGTTGCACCTGTACGTTCTGCGTACACCCGCTACCTGATATACGTATCACATACATGATATGTGCCAACCAGAGAGACTCGAATCGGCCTGGACTTTGATCATGCCGAAAATGTGGGCCTGTTCGTTCTTCGTACATTCGCGCATTATTGAACGTATCACATACGTGATATGTGTCAACCAGAGAGACCCGAATCGGTCTGTACATTGATCATGCCCAGAATGTGGCACCTGTACGTTCTGCGTACATTCGCTGACTAATGTACGTATGATGTACATGACATGTGCCAACCAGAGAGACCCGATTCGTTCTATACGTCGATCATGCGCGGAACGTTGCACCTGTACGTTATGCGTACATTCGTTCACTAATGTAGGTATCACATACATGGAACGTGCCAGCCGGAGAGACCCGAATTGTTCTGTACTTAGATCATACCCAGAATGTTGCACCTGTACGTTCCGCGTACATTCGCCAACTAATGTACGTATCACATACATCATATGTGCCGACCAGACAGAACCGAATCGGTATGTACGCTGATCATCACGAAAATGTGGCACCTGTACGTTCTGCGTACATGCTCTAACTAATGTACGTATAATGTACAGTAATGTTCATGAATGGGTTACCTAACATCTAACTTCTATTTTTCGATTTTGTCCAAAATGAGTTTCCTCTCTAAACGTATCTCATGTTCCTATGGCCGGCGGAGCAGGCGACAGAAGAAGCTAGAGAAACCACAGCCTCCCACAGCTGTCATCCACTCACCTGTAATTTCGCGGGACATGACTGCTCATCAAATTAGTAACCCCAAAATTGACGACGCGTCATTGATTATTTTATTGGTTAGCTGCTTCAGTATAATAAATAGATAATATAGATGAATAATGACCTAAAATTTATCAACAGGAGTGATTGAATGATAGTAATAAATAAATAATGATAATAGTATCAATTTGATGAAGAGTCATGTGCCGCGAAATTACAGGTGAGTGGATGACAGCTGAGGGAGACAATAGTCTTGATATCTCTAGCTTCTTCTGTCGCCTGTTCCGCCGGCCATAGGAACATGAGATACGTTTAGAGAGGAAACTCAGTTTGGAAAAAATCGAAAAATAGAAGTTAGATGTTAGGTAACCCATTCATGAACATTACTGTACATCACATGTGCCAACCAGAGAGACCTGAATCGGTCTATACGTCGATTATGCACGGAACATTGCAGCTGTAAGTTATGCGTACATTCGCTCACTATTGTAGGTATCAAATACATGATATGTGCCAACCGGAAAGACCCAAATCGTTCTGTTCTTAGATCATACCAAGAATGTTGCAACCGTACGTTTTGCGTACATTCGCCATCTGATGTACGTATCACATACATGATATGTGCCGACCAGAGAGACCCGAATCGGTCTGTACGTTGATCATGCCCTGAATGTTGCACCTTTACGTTCGGCGTGCATTTGCTAACTGATGTACGTATCACATACTTGATATGGCCATCGAGAGATACCCAAATCGGTATGTACGTCGATCATGCCCGGAGTGTGGCACCTGCAGGGTATGCGGACATTCGCTAACTATCGTACGTATCACATACGTGATATGTGCAAACCAGAGAGACCCGAATTGGTCTGTACAACTATCATGCCCAGAATGTGGCACGTGTACGTTTTGCGTACATTCGTTAACCAATGTACGTATCGCATTCATGATATGTGTCAACCAGAGAGACCCGGATTGTTCTGTACGTTGATGATACCCCGGACGTTCCACCTGTACGTTCTGCGTACATTCGCTTATCAATGTACGTATCACATACATGATATGTGCCAGCCAGAGAGACCCGAATCGGTCTGTCCGTTGATCATGCCCTGAATGTTGCACCTGTACGTTCTGTGTACATTCGCTTATTAATGTACGTATCACATACATGATATGTGCCGACCAGAGAGACCCGAATCGGTCTGTACGTTGATCATGCCCTGAATGTTGCACCTTTACGTTCCGCGTGCATTTGCTAGCTGATGTACGTATCACATACATGATATGGCCATCGAGAGATACCCGAATCGGTATGTACGTTGATCATGCCCGGAGTGTGGCACCTGCACGGTATGCGGACATTCGCTAACTATTGTACGTATCACATACCTGATGTGTGTCAACCAGGGAGACCCGAATCGGACTGTAGGTCGATCATGCCCGAAACGATGCACCTGTACGTTCTGCGTACATTCGCTGACTAATGTACGTATCACATACATGATATGTGCCAACCAGAGAGACCCGAATCGGTCTGTACATTGATCATGCCCAGAATGTGGCACCTGTACGTTCTGCGTACATTCGCTGACTGATGTACGTATCACATACATGATATGTGCCAACCAGAGAGACCCGAATCGGTCTGTACATTGATCATGCCCAGAATGTGGCACCTGTACGTTCTGCGTACATTCGCTGACTAATGTACGTATGATGTACATGACATGTGCCAACCAGAGAGACCCGATTCGTTCTATACGTCGATCATGCGCGGAACGTTGCACCTGTACGTTATGCGTACATTCGTTCACTAATGTAGGTATCACATACATGGAACGTGCCAGCCGGAGAGACCCGAATTGTTCTGTACTTAGATCATACCCAGAATGTTGCACCTGTACGTTCCGCGTACATTCGCCAACTAATGTACGTATCACATACATCATATGTGCCGACCAGACAGAACCGAATCGGTATGTACGCTGATCATCACGAAAATGTGGCACCTGTACGTTCTGCGTACATGCTCTAACTAATGTACGTATAATGTACATCACATGTGCCAACCAGAGAGACCTGAATCGGTCTATACATCGATTATGCACGGAACATTGCAGCTGTAAGTTATGCGTACATTCGCTCACTATTGTAGGTATCAAATACATGATATGTGCCAACCGGAAAGACCCGAATCGTTCTGTTCTTGGATCATACCAAGAATGTTGCAACCGTACGTTTTGCGTACATTCGCCATCTGATGTACGTATCACATACTTGATATGGCCATCGAGAGATACCCAAATCGGTATGTACGTCGATCATGCCCGGAGTGTGGCACCTGCAGGGTATGCGGACATTCGCTAACTATCGTACGTATCACATACGTGATATGTGCCAGCCAGAGAGACCCGAATCGGTCTGTCCGTTGATCATGCCCTGAATGTTGCACCTTGACGTTCTGCGTACGTTCGCTGACTGATGTACGCATCACATACATGATATGTGCCAACCAGAGAGACCCGGAACGGTCTATACGTCGATCATGCCCGGAACGTTGCACCTGTACGTTCTGCGTACATTCGCTAACTAATGTACGTATGATGTACTTGACATGTGCCAACCAGAGAGACCTGAATCGGTCTATACGTCGATCATGCTCGGATCATTGCACCTGTACGTTATGCGTACATTCGCTCACTATTGTAGGTATCAAATACATGAGATGTACCAACCGAAAAGACCCGAATCGTTCTGTTCTTAGATCACACCCAGGATGTTGCACCTGTACGTTCTGTGTACATTCGCTTATTAATGTACGTATCACATACATGATATGTGCCGACCAGAAAGACCCGAATCGGTCTGTACGTTGATCATGCCCTGAATGTTGCACCTTTACGTTCCGCGTGCATTTGCTAACTGATGTACGTATCACATACTTGATATGGCCATCGACAGATACCCGAATCGGTATGTACGTCGATCATGCCCGGAGTGTGGCAACTGCACGGTATGCGGACATTCGCTAACTATTGTACGTATCACATACATGATGTGTGCCAACCAGGGAGACCCGAATCGGACTGTAGGGCGATCATGCCCGAAACGATGCACCTGTACGTTATGCGTACATTCGCTCAATAATGTAGGTTTCACGTACACGATATATGCCAACCAGAAAGACCCGAATCAGACTATACTTAGATCATACCCGAAATGTTGCACCTGTACGTTCTGCGTACACCCGCTACCTGATATACGTATCACATACATGATATGTGCCAACCAGAGAGACTCGAATCGGCCTGGACTTTGATCATGCCGAAAATGTGGGCCTGTTCGTTCTGCGTACATTCGCGCATTATTAAACGTATCACATACGTGATATGTGTCAACCAGAGAGACCCGAATCGATCTGTACATTGATCATGCCCAGAATGTGGCACCTGTACGTTCTGCGTACATTCGCCGACTAATGTACGTATTATGTACATGACATGTGCCAACCAGAGAGACCCGATTCGTTCTATACGTCGATCATGCGCGGAACGTTGCGGCTGTACGTTATGCGTACATTCGTTCACTAATGTAGGTATCACATACATGGAACGTGCCAGCCGGAGAGACCCGAATTGTTCTGTACTTAGATCATACCCAGAATGTTGCACCTGTACGTTCCGCCTACATTCGCCAACTAATGTACGTATAATGTACATCACATGTGCCAACCAGAGAGACCTGAATCGGTCTATACGTCGATTATGCTCGGAACATTGCAGCTGTAAGTTATGCGTACATTCGCTCACTATTGTAGGTATCAAATACATGATATGTGCCGACCAGAGAGACCCGAATCGGTCTGTACGTTGATCATGCCCTGAATGTTGCACCTTTACGTTCGGCGTGCATTTGCTAACTGATGTACGTATCACATACTTGATATGGCCATCGAGAGATACCCAAATCGGTATGTACGTCGATCATGCCCGGAGTGTGGCACCTGCAGGGTATGCGGACATTCGCTAACTATTGTAGGTATCAAATACATGAGATGTACCAACCGAAAAGACCCGAATCGTTCTGTTCTTACATCATACCCAGGATGTTGCAACCGTACGTTTTGCGTACATTCGCTATCTGATGTACGCATCACATACATGATATGTGCCAACGAGAGATACCCGAATCGGTATGTACGTCGATCATGCCCGGAGTGTGGCACCTGCACGGTATGCGGACATTCGCTCACTATCCTACGTATCACATACAAGACATGTGCCAACCAGAGAGACCGGAATCGTTCTGTACTTAGATCATACCCGAAATGTTGCACCTGTACGTTCCGCGTACATTTGCCAACTAATGTACGTATCACATACATCATATGTGCCGGGCAGACAGACCCGAATGGGTATGTACGTTGATTATCCCGAGAATGTGGCACCTGTACGTTTTGCGTACATTCGGTCACTAATGTACGTATAATGTACATCACATGTGCCAACCAGAGAGACCTGAATCGGTCTATACGTCGATTATGCTCGGAACATTGCAGCTGTAAGTTATGCGTACATTCGCTCACTATTGTAGGTATCAAATACATGATATGTGCCAACCGCACAGACCCGAATCACTCTGTACTTCGATCACACCCAGAACGTTGCAAGCGCACGGTTTGCGTACATTCGCTATCTGATGTACGTATCACATACAAGATATGTGCCGAACAGAGAGACCCGAATCGGTCTGTACGTTGATCATGCCCTGAATGTTGCACCTTTACGTTCCGCGTGCATTTGCTAACTGACGTACGTATCACATACTTGATATGGCCATCGAGAGATACCCGAATCGGTATGTACGTCGATCATGCCCGAAGTGTGGCACCTGCACGGTATGCGGACATTCGCTAACTATTGTACGTATCACATACATGATATGTGCCAACCAGAGAGGCCCGAATCGGTCTGCACATTTATCATGCCCAGAATGTGGCACCTGTACGTCCTGCGTACATTCGCTGACTAATGTACGTATGAAGTACGTGACATGTGCCAACCAGAAAGACCCGAATCGTTCTGTACTTAGATCATACCCAGAATGTTGCACCTGTACGTTCCGCGTACATTTGCCAACTAATGTACGTATCACATACATGATATTTGCCAACCAGAGAGCCCCGACTCACTCTGTACTTCGATCACACCCAGAACGTTGCAAGCGCACTGTTTGCGTACATTCGCTATCTAATGTACGTATCACATACAAGATATGTACCGAGCAGAGAGACCCGAATCGGTCTGTACTTTGATCATGCCGGGAATGTGGCACGTGTACGTTCTGCGTACATTCGCTAACTAATGTGTGTATGATGTACATGACATGTGCCAACCAGAGAGACCCGAATCGGTCTATACGTCGATCATGCCCGGAACGTTGCACCTTTACGTTCCGCGTGCGTTTGTTAACTGATGTACGTATCACATACTTGATATGTGCCAACGAGAGATACCCGAATCGGTATGTACGTCGATCATGCCCGGAGTGTCGCACCTGCACGGTATGCGGACATTCGTTCACTATTGTACGTATCACATACGTAATATGTGCCAATCAGAGAGACCCGAATCGGTCTGTACATTGATCATGCCTAGAATGTGGCACCTGTACGTTCTGCGTACATTCGCTGACTAATGTACGTATGATGTACATGACATGTGCCAACCAGAGAGACCCGATTCGTTCTATACGTCGATCATGCCCTGAATGTTGCACTTTTACGTTCCGCGTGCGTTTGTTAACTGATGTACGTATCACATACTTGATATGTGCCAACGAGAGATACCCGAATCGGTATGTACGTCGATCATGCCCGGAGTGTCGCACCTGCACGGTATGCGGACATTCGTTCACTATTGTACGTATCACATACGTAATATGTGCCAATCAGAGAGACCCGAATCGGTCTGTACATTGATCATGCCTGGAATGTGGCACCTGTACGTTATGCGTACATTCGCTCACTAATGTAGGTATCACATACATGGATCGTGCCAGCCGGAGAGACCGGAATTGTTCTGTACTTAGATCATACACAGAATGTTGCACCTGTACGTTCCGCGTACATTCGCCAACTAATGTACGTATCACATACATCATATGTGCCGACCAGACAGAACCGAATCGGTATGTACGCTGATCATCACGAAAATGTGGCACCTGTACGTTCTGCGTACATTCGCTGACTATCGTACGTATCACATACATGATATGTGCCGACCAGAGACACCCGAATCGGTCTGTACGTTGATCATGCCCTGAATGTTGCACCTTTACGTTCCGCGTGCATTTGCTAACTGATGTACGTATCACATACTTGATATGGCCATCGAGAGATACCCGAATCGGTATGTACGTCGATCATGCCCGGAGTGTGGCACCTGCAGGGTATGCGGACATTCGCTCACTATCATACGTATCACATACGTGATATGTGTCAACCAGAGGGACCCGAATCGGTCTATACGTCGATCATGCCCGGAACGTTGCACCTTTACGTTCCGCGTGCGTTTGCTAACTGATGTACGTATCACATACTTGATATGTGCCAACGATAGATACCCGAATCGGTATGTACGTCGACCATGCCCGGAGTGTGGCACCTGCACGGTATGCGGACATTCGCTCACTATCATACGTATCACATACGTAATATGTGCCAAACAGGGTGACCCGAATCGGTCTGTACTCTGATCATACCCAGAACGTTGCACCCGTGAGTTCTGCGTACATTCGCTGACTGATGTACGTATCACATACATGATATGTGCCCACCAAAGAGTCACCCGAATCGGTCTGTACTTAGATCATACCCGAAATGATGCACTTATACTTTCTGCGTACATTCGCTGACTATCGTACGTATCACATACATGATATGTGTCAACGTGGGAGCCCCGAATCACTCTGTACTTCGATCCCACCCAGAACGTTGCAAGCGTACGTTTTGCATACATTCGCAATCCAATGAACGTATGATGTACATGACATGTGACAACCAGAGATACCGGAATCGGACTGTACGTCGATCATGCCCGGAACGTTGCACCTGTACGTTATGCGTACATTCGCGCAATAACGTAGGTGTCACGTAGACGATATATGCCAACCAGAGAGAACCGAGTCGGTCTGTACTCAGATCATACCCAGAATATTGCACCTGTACGTTCCGCGTACATTCAACAACTAATGTACGTATCACATACATAATATGTGCCGACCAGAAAGACCCAAATCGGTATGTACGTTGATCATGCCGAGAATGTGGCACCTGTACGTTCTGCGTACATTCGCTAACTATCGTACGTATCACATACATGATTTGTGCCGACCAGAGAGACCCGAATCGGCATGTACGTTGATCATGCCGAGAATGTGGCACCTGTACGATCTGCGTACATTCGCTCACTGACGTACGTATCACATACATGATATTTGCCAACCAGAGAGCCTCGCATCACTCTGTACTTCGATCACACCCAGAACGTTGCACGCGTACGTTCTGCGCACATTTGCTACCTGATATACGTATCACGTACATGGTATGTGCGAACCAGAGGGATTCGAATCGGTCTGTACTTTGATCATACGCAAAATGATGCACCCCCATATTCTGCGTACATTCGATCATTGTGAACTTATCACATACATGATAGTTGCCAACCAGAGAGACCCGAATCGGTTTCTACCATGATCATACCAAGGATCTAGCGCCTGTTCGTTCTGCGTACACTCGCTCACTATCGTACGTATCACATGCATGATGTGTGCCAACCAGAGAGACCTGAATCGTTCTGTACGTTGATGATGCCTCGAACGTTGCACCCGTACGTTCTGCGTACATTCGCGCAATAATGTAGGTATCACGTACACGATATATGCCAACCAGAGAGAACCGAATCGGTCTGTACTCAGATCATACCCGAAATGTTGCACCTGTACGTTCTGCGTACATTCCCTAACTATCGTACGTATCACATACATGATATGTGCCGACCAGAGAGACCCGATTCGGGCTGTGCGTCGATCATCACCGGAACGTTGCACCTGTACGTTATGCGTATATTCGCGCAATACTGAAGGTATCACGTACTCGATATATGCCAACCAGAGAGAACCTAATCGGTCTGTACTCAGATCATACCCGAAATGTTGCACCTGTACGTTCTGCGTACACTCTCTAACTATCGTACGTATCACATACATGATGTGTGCCAACCAGAGAGACCCGAATCGTTCTGTACGTTGATGATGCCTCGAACGTTGCACCTGTACGTTCTGCGTACATTCGCGCAATAATGTAGGTATCACGTACACGATATATGCCAACCAGAGAGAACCGAGTCGGTCTGTACTCAGATCATACCCGAAATGTTGCACCTGTACGTTCTGCGTACATTTTCTAACTATCGTACGTATGACATACATGATGTGTGCCAACCAGAGAGACCCGGATCGTTCTGTACGTTGATGATACCCCGAACGTTGCACCTGTACGTTCTGCGTACATTCCCTAACTATCGTACGTATCACATACATGATATGTGCCGACCAGCGAGACCCGAATCGGCATGTACGTTGATCATGCCGAGAATGTGGCACCTGTACGATCTGCGTACATTCGCGCAATAATGTAGGTATCACGTACACGATATATGCCAACCAGAGAGAACCGAGTCGGTCTGTACTCAGATCATACCCGAAATGTTGCACCTGTACGTTCTGCGTACATTTTCTAACTATCGTACGTATGACATACATGATGTGTGCCAACCAGAGAGACCCGGATCGTTCTGTACGTTGATGATACCCCGAACGTTGCACCTGTACGTTCTGCGTACACTCTCTAACTATCGTACGTATCACATACATGATGTGTGCCAACCAGAGAGACCCGAATCGTTCTGTACGTTGATGATGCCTCGAACGTTGCACCTGTACGTTCTGCGTACATTCGCGCAATAATGTAGGTATCACGTACACGATATATGCCAACCAGAGAGAACCGAGTCGGTCTGTACTCAGATCATACCCGAAATGTTGCACCTGTACGTTCTGCGTACATTTTCTAACTATCGTACGTATGACATACATGATGTGTGCCAACCAGAGAGACCCGGATCGTTCTGTACGTTGATGATACCCCGAACGTTGCACCTGTACGTTCTGCGTACATTCCCTAACTGTCGTACGTATGACATACATGATATGTGCCAACCAGAGAGGCCCGAATCGCTCTATCCGTTGATCATGCCCAGAATGTGGCACCTGTACGTCCTGCGTACATTCGCTGACTAATGTACGTATGAAGTACGTGACATGTGCCAACCAGAAAGACCCGAATCGTTCTGTACTTAGATCATACCCAGAATGTTGCACCTGTACGTTCCGCGTACATTTGCCAACTAATGTACGTATCACATACATCATATGTGCCGACCAGAGAGCCCCGACTCACTCTGTACTTCGATCACACCCAGAACGTTGCAAGCGCACTGTTTGCGTACATTCGCTATCTAATGTACGTATCACATACAAGATATGTACCGAGCAGAGAGACCCGAATCGGTCTGTACTTTGATCATGCCGGGAATGTGGCACGTGTACGTTCTGCGTACATTCGCTAACTAATGTGTGTATGATGTACATGACATGTGCCAACCAGAGAGACCCGAATCGGTCTATACGTCGATCATGCCCGGAACGTTGCACCTTTACGTTCCGCGTGCGTTTGTGAACTGATGTACGTATCACATACTTGATATGTGCCAACGAGAGATACCCGAATCGGTATGTACGTCGATCATGCCCGGAGTGTCGCGCCTGCACGGTATGCGGACATTCGTTCACTATTGTACGTATCACATACGTAATATGTGCCAATCAGAGAGACCCGAATCGGTCTGTACATTGATCATGCCTAGAATGTGGCACCTGTACGTTCTGCGTACATTCGCTGACTAATGTACGTATGATGTACATGACATGTGCCAACCAGAGAGACCCGATTCGTTCTATACGTCGATCATGCCCTGAATGTTGCACCTTTACGTTCCGCGTGCGTTTGTTAACTGATGTACGTATCACATACTTGATATGTGCCAACGAGAGATACCCGAATCGGTATGTACGTCGATCATGCCCGGAGTGTCGCACCTGCACGGTATGCGGACATTCGTTCACTATTGTACGTATCACATACGTAATATGTGCCAATCAGAGAGACCCGAATCGGTCTGTACATTGATCATGCCTGGAATGTGGCACCTGTACGTTATGCGTACATTCGCTCACTAATGTAGGTATCACATACATGGAACGTGCCAGCCGGAGAGACCCGAATTGTTCTGTACTTAGATCATACACAGAATGTTGCACCTGTACGTTCCGCGTACATTCGCCAACTAATGTACATATCACATACATCATATGTGCCGACCAGACAGAACCGAATCGGTATGTACGCTGATCATCACGGAAATGTGGCACCTGTACGTTCTGCGTACATTCGCTAACTATCGTACGTATCACATACATGATGTGTGCCGACCAGGGAGACCCGAATCGGGCTGTACGTTGATGCTGCCCAGAATGCTGCACCTGTTCGTTCTGCGTACATTCGCTCACTGACGTACGTATCACATACATGATTTGTGCCGACCAGAGAGACCCGAATCGGCATGTACGTTGATCATGCCGAGAATGTGGCACCTGTACGATCTGCGTACATTCGCTCACTGACGTACGTATCACATACATGATATTTGCCAACCAGAGAGCCTCGCATCACTCTGTACTTCGATCACACCCAGAACGTTGCACGCGTACGTTCTGCGCACATTTGCTACCTGATATACGTATCACGTACATGGTATGTGCGAACCAGAGGGATTCGAATCGGTCTGTACTTTGATCATACGCAAAATGATGCACCCCCATATTCTGCGTACATTCGATCATTGTGAACTTATCACATACATGATAGTTGCCAACCAGAGAGACCCGAATCGGTCTCTACCATGATCATACCAAGGATCTAGCGCCTGTTCGTTCTGCGTACACTCGCTCACTATCGTACGTATCACATGCATGATGTGTGCCAACCAGAGAGACCTGAATCGTTCTGTACGTTGATGATGCCTCGAACGTTGCACCCGTACGTTCTGCGTACATTCGCGCAATAATGTAGGTATCACGTACACGATATATGCCAACCAGAGAGAACCGAATCGGTCTGTACTCAGATCATACCCGAAATGTTGCACCTGTACGTTCTGCGTACATTCCCTAACTATCGTACGTATCACATACATGGAACGTGCCAGCCGGAGAGACCCGAATTGTTCACTACTTAGATCATACACAGAATGTTGCACCTGTACGTTCCGCGTACATTCGCCAACTAATGTACGTATCACATACATCATATGTGCCGACCAGAGAGACCCGAATCGGTCTGTACGTTGATCATGCCCTGATTGTTGCACCTTCACGTTCTGAGTACGTTCGCTGACTGATGTACGTATCACATACATGATATGTGCCCACCAAAGAGACCCGAATCGGTATGTACGTTGATCATGCCGAGACTGTGGCACCTGTACGTTCTGAGCACCTTCGCTAACCATTGTACGTATCACATACATGATGTGTGCCGACCAGGGAGACCCGAATCGGACTGTACGTCGATCATGCCCGGAACGTTGCACCTGTACGGTATGCGTACATTCGCGCAATAATGTAGGTATCACGTAGACGATATATGCCACCCAGAGAGAACCGAATTGGTCTGTACTCAGATCATACCCAACATGTTGAACCTGTACGTTCTGCGTTGATTTCCTAACTATCGTACATATCAGATACATGATATGTGCCGACCAAAAAGACGCGAATCGGCATGTACGTTGATCATGCCGAAAATGTGGCACCTGTACGATCTGCGTACATTCTCGCTATAATGTAGGTATCACGTAAACGATATATGCCAACCAGAGAGAACCGAGTCGATCTGTACTCAGATCATAACCGAAATGTTGCACCTGTACGTTCTGCGTACATTTTCTTACGATCGTACGTATGACATACATGATGTGTGCCAACCAGAGAGACCCGGATCGTTCTGTACGTTGATGATACCCCGAACGTTGCACCTGTACGTTCTGCGTACATACGCTCACTATCGTACGTATGAAGTACGTGACATGTGCCAACCAGAGAGGCCCGAATCGGTCTATCCGTTGATCATGCCCTGAATGTTTCACCTTCACATTCTGCGTACATTCGCTAACTATTGTACGTATCACATACATGATGTGTGCGGACCAGGGAGACCCGAATCGGACTGTACGTTGATGATGCCTCGAACGTTGCACCTGTACGTTCTGCGTACATTCGCAAAATAATGTAGGTATCACGTACACGATATATGCCAACCAGAGAGAACCGATTCGGTCTGTACTCAGATCATACCCGAAATGTTGCACCTGTACGTTCTGCGTACATTCCCTAACTATCGTACGTATCACATACATGATATGTGCCGACCAGAGAGACCCGAATCGGCATGTACGTTGATCATGCCGAGAATGTGGCACCTGTACGATCTGCGTACACTCGCGCTATAAAGTAGGTATCACGTAGACGATATATGCCAACCAGAGAGAACTGAGTCGATCTGTACTCAGATCATAACCGAAATGCTACACCTGTACGTTCTGCGTACATTTTCTAACTATCGTACGTATGACATACATGATGTGTGCCAACCAGAGAGACCCGGATCGTTCTGTACGTTGATGATACCCCGAACGTTGCACCTGTACGTTCTGCGTACATTGCCTAACTATCGTACGTATCACATACATGATATATGCCGACCAGAGAGACCCGAATCGGCCTGTACGTTGATCATGCCGAGACTGTGGCACCTGTACGTTCTGCGTACATTCGCTAACTATTGTACGTATCACATACATGATGTGTCCGGACCAGGAAGACCCGAATCGGACTGTACGTCGATCATGCCCGGAACGTTGCACCTGTACGGTATGCGTACATTCGCGCAATAATGTAGGTATCACGTAGACGATATATGCCACCCAGAGAGAACCGAATCGGTCTGTACTCAGATCATACCCAACATGTTGCACCTGTACGTTCTGCGTTGATTTCCTAACTATCGTACATATCAGATACATGATATGTGCCGACCAGAGAGACCCGAATCGGCCTGTACGTTGATCATGCCGATAATGTGGCAGCTGTTCGAGCTGCGTACATTCGCTCACTATCGTACGTATCACATACAAAAATCAGGAAGTGATTTATATCTACTATTCTCCTGCCGGTCAACTCGAATGGAGGACTTGATTCGACTTTGGAATTATCGACATTTACTCCTATCTTTTCGATTTCTAACTGGTAGTCTTCTTCCACATTGCTTTCGGTTGTGGGCGGAATACTCACAGATTTCAAGGTACCTACAACTGCCGGGACTTCAATGACGTCCGTTATTAAAATTGGAGAGTTAGGCATTGCCGCCGAGCAAAACAAATCGACTTCAGGGAATTCCGTTGGATATCCGACCCCGTCAAACTCGGTAACGTTATCTGTTATCGTGTCTCCCGAAGGCATGATTTCCGTGATCAATTTTTCGTCGATTATTTGACTCGCAGCAATTCTGCACGAAGCATATTATAGGTCAACGACTGAAAAGTCTATACGCAAGTACCAACTATTGGAATCAAGAGCGTTGATATTGTTGTAGAGAAAACAGGCGACGAGATCTATCGTGTCTTACAGGTTAGTCAAATTTATTAGCCAATCGAATATGGACAAATTGATGGAATAACATTCGAGCTCTTCCTATTTGAGTTCTGACCCCATGCCTTTTCTGTTTCAATGTTGTTTTGTTCATATTTATATGTAGGTAGTTCTAGCCAAAAAAGTGCAAGCTGGATTATGATATTATGTTTATAATATCGGCCGATGACTCACTGATGTAATAATAATCTCTCAAGCACAAAATTTGGTCATCTGTGGTAATGTTATAATCAGCTACATACATCATCGACATTCTATAAATAGTATGTATGTCAGAAAAAATTGTAAAGAAGATAAACTGATAAATTTGTGATTTAGATGTGACCGATTGAAAAAAGGCGTTTCCACAACGGTAAGCGAAACATTTTGCGACCTTTTCGATGTTGACGTCGTCATTTCTATTGAATCTATGACTTATTCAAGGCACTTCGGGAGTCAAGTACTAGACAAATAATTGTTTTGCCTGGATAAACCAAAAAAAGCTCAAACCTTCAGGTATTTGAATACTTCAGGTAATCACAGGGTTATTGATTTCTCCAACATTTTTCGTGAAGTGACACCTTTTCTCAAATGATACTGAAGAACAAATTCAGTTGAATATTTCTTTGATTCACTATAATATTTGATTTTCAGCAAAATTTCATTCGATTCGATGAAGTTATAATTTACTTAATGATATTCGTTATTCGTTGTTACTTCTATGAAATAATGAATAATTCAATTGCATCGAAAATATTTCAATCGATCTGAATAGAATCGATTACTTGTGGGCTTCCGAAAAAACTGTTATTACATCGTTGCCGGTGAATATAGGCCCATCTGATTATTGAAATACGTCTATGACGATTTTTGTTCGCATCGGTGTAGATGCAGCTAAATTGGTGGGGTCAGGTCTCAGGTTTGATTGAACTGAGTGCAAGTTCTATTTCGAATTGTGAATAATATCTGAATGCGTGGATCGATAATTAGTTCTTTACTGAAAACTATCAGAATTACCATTGCCTTCCGCATTCTACAGTCCAAAATATACCTTTATTTATCCCGGAATTATACGAACTTGAAAGAGAGGGGCTCGCGACCGGTCGAATAAATGGCTGACTGGCTGCGGATTATTACAACTTTGTAAGACACATTCAAATAGCACGTTATGTTTCCGACGCATTGGTGTATCGCGTGTTAATCTTGATAAACACAGTCTCAAACATTAATACCAAATTCAACAAATTCTCACAAATTATTACCAAATAATCACTCTTAGATCAATGTAAGGCAAAAGTCATCGTACTAGATGATAGATTCTACAGGATTAGTGTAAGAATTGATTAACGAAGCACACATTAAAAAGCAGATGCCAAATGATAATTTTAAAAGATTGATAAGAAATCATTTCAATGATCAAATAATTAATAAAATCATGCACGTTAGATATCGGGTACAAGTTCAGGGCAATCAAATATATATACGTAAACTGCATGCAATTTCAATTACCTCAACCTCTCGTGCCGTTAAATAGCCAAATTTGTACCACCCTTGCTCTTTTTTTTCGCCTTCCTTACCTCCTGTCTCGTTTTACCCATGGTGAATAAATAAGAAAAAACTTTTTCAAAACTCTGGGATCTGATCACACTGGTGCAAAGAAATTATAAACAGCGCAAGGCCCGCGTGCCAGATCACGTGTTCACTTCAGAACATCTACTAGAGCCGTTAGTTTGCACCACAGGCGGCCTAGGCCCGAGGTGGCGCTAGCAAGCGGTCGCTTTTCGTGGGAAAAATCCGCTGTTTAGTGCTTCGGCTCATGCAAGTTTTCTCGCAGGCCTTATGTGCGATTTTTTTGGGTTTGGTCTTAAATGGAAGGGGAAGGATGGATCTGTGCTTTGTATTTTTCCGAATTTCGAAAAAAAAATTGGTTTCCATTTTATCGCTGTGGGAACTATACCTACTTTCAGAGCCGGTTTTTACGACGTGCAAAATAAAATTTCAAAATTTGGAAGAATACAAAGCACAGATCACTCCTTTATCTTCAAATTGATCCCAAAAGAATATCGATCCCTATATAAATGGCAGAGAAAACTTGCATCCCGTGAACGTCTGCGAGCGCTAGCTGTGCCGGGGATAGGCAACGTCCTTAAGTAATAACTTTGTTCGGGTTTTTTAATCTTGCATCTTGAATTATTTGTACAAAGTTCGCTGGAACATAAAGTTTACAATTTTTTTTGCGTCTCTTGATTGCAGTGTGCACTGAATTACACCCCATTTGAGTGTGCCCTTTCACAAGATATTTTTTATGAATGACTATATCTTTTTCATTGGCAAATTGAAGTAATGCGTTTGCTATGGTGACATTTCGATTCTGCGCACTACAACCATCACTATAAATAATTATCGAAACTCTGAGGTCAATTTCAGTACTTAAAAAATCTATCAAACAAGATGCAAATACATCAAGATTCGCGGTAGCGAATCGCCGCCAAGTACAAAAAAAAAAGACGAGGACCGTGTGACAACGGCGGGCGCTAGCCGAGAATCATTTACTCTAGGGGACTTTTATACCTGTAAGCAGAGGCCTATATCTCCGAAACGAGTGAATATTTTAACACGAAATATATATGGCTGGAAGACCCCGCCGATATGTCCCTACTGGATGAATTTTTACGAAATCGATTAAGTAATCACCGAGATATGAGCCCCCAAAGTTGATGGAAAATCACAATCTTCTTCTTCTTCTTCTTCTTCTTCTTCTTCTTCTCCAGCCCGTGCTGCTTGGGACCTCGATATCTGTCGAACCGTTGCATGGATTGACTTGAAATTTTTAAGGTGGACATGTTCAACTTAGATCTCGCCCCCTATTGTTTTTGGGTTTCATTTATACACTAATTCAGCCCTTAGATTTCAATAAAATCACAAAGTGGCCTAATGGCCGCCCGAACCTCCGTGACGTCATCGTAACGAACAATCGATTGATGTAGAAGTGATCGCACGACGATGATTGAAAACACAATAATCGATTGAGGACAACAAGAAACAAGATGGCTACACGCACGGCCTGTCAGAATAGCTGCAACCGTACGTGTCAAACAACGGGTACCGTAATATCATTCACTAAATTATCGTACCGTGGTACTTTCGTAGAAAGATTCAGTATAATACAGTCTGAATGACATTGTTGAGTGAATATCAGTGACACAACCGATGACTTGGTGTCTTATAAAATTCTAACCTACACAAACGTGATTTGACAGGTAGGTTAGATTCACCGTAAATGTTGTGCTGTTATGAAGAGATTATTATTTCATACTACCTTGTGAAAAAATAAGAATAGGTGTATATAGAAAGAAAGGTTTGCGTAAGTTTAAACCTTATAATTTTTAATCTACGAACTTTTTTTTACACACTCACCTAACTCCGAGTTTTCCAGCATCAAAATTTGCGTGATATTTTTATGCCTTTTATAGAATGAATATTCTGACGTTCGAAGCTCTATTTATTTATATGTACTTATGTTCACTGTACAGAAGTCGCCAACCTCAATCAGTGATGATACACAGTGAAAGAGTTGTAGTGTCGGGATTAATTTTCATCGGTATAGTAGATAATAAATTCACGATTGCGGATCGCCATCGCATATCAGAACGAAAGAAACGGACGCTGTATGCATTGAACAGTCGTTCAATCATCAAAATTTGAAAAAAGATTTCTAATCGCATAGTTACAAAAACAATAACTATGTACGGTCATCGTAGCTAATTATGATTTGAGTGAAGTTCAGGAAGAAAAGGAAGAAGCACGGAATTAAAAAATATGGGCTAAGAAGTTGAAAATATGTTTCACACGCTGTAGAGCGGCGTACGTGGAGGAGACTCTGAATCTGAAACTCCAAAACGGTACTGTACTCGTCAATTATTACTATAATTTATCTCAGTTAAATTAACCTAATGTATGCGCCACATAACGAAATTTCGATAAACTAACTTCATTCAAATGAATAATGAGAATATTTCATTACCATTACGTCTTTATGAATGTCTCATGGAAAACTTATCAACCTACCGATAATCTTCATATTATCGGGTGCGCAGAAAACCAAGAAGTAATTACTCTTGTTTACATGCTTTTAGTGGTCCTGTGAAAAGCGAAAGAATTGACACAAGACAAGACGACCATATCAAAAGACAAGACGATAGCATGATTTTTGTTCTCATGGAAATGAGACGACGAGGCAACTATTAACGCACTGAATGCTATATGAGGTGTGTAGGACAGAAAAAAAAATTAAACGATACATATAAATGTAACGACCATAATGGAGGGAATTATTCATTAAATACGGGGCATTGAAGGAAAATTGATATCTTACAACAACTATAACCACATTACAAATCAGATTATTGGGACTCCGCTTCGAAAATCCATTCATTCTGTACATAAACGATCCATCGAATAAAGTGTATTGTAATTAATTCTAATCAGTAAATCGTAATCTTCCAAAAAGAAAGTGGAATAAACGGCAAACACATTTTTAATGTAAAAAATTCGGCAAATTGAAAAAAAAGACGAAAACTGAGTACGATCAAAGTCGTGGAATGATAAAAGATGACCAAGTCAAGCCATAATCAACTCAAAAATTTCCGCACGTCTAGGTAGGGAAATCAATCAAATCGCCAAGTACTAACGAATCACTCAAAAGTTTACATTATACGACATTCACAAAGAATATTTTTATTAATCGAACCTACTTGCCGGGCACATTCTAAAAATAAATATCACGATTTACTTATTAGAATTAATTACAATACACTTTATTCTATTGTTCGTTTTTTTACAAAATTAATTAATTTTTTAAACGGAATTTAAGAAACTAAATTTGAAAAAATTAAATTTTTTTTTTTCTATATCTCCGCCGCAAGATATTTGTATATCTTTCTCGTCATCAACTCGTTTGTACCAATGTATACCCTGATAGAGCAGCGGATCCTGAGGTATGAACGACGTGTTCGTAGATAATACTTTCAAAAATGCATTAATAAAATAAATGCATTTATTCCATAAATTTTTAATATATACATGACCCCTAACAAAAAATTTTATTTTTATTCTTATACTTGTCGGCGATTCACTCGTGCTAATCTCAATCATTACAACCAATAATGGCATATCGATACACAAACATCCTAAAACAGTTTATTTATTTTAAAATAATCAAAATATATTTAAAATTAATACATTAATTTCATCAATTGAAGTACCCCAGCGCGATTTACAAATTTTCAATACATAGATTAAGCCTTTTCCAACTTTGACGAATGTAGTACCAATATGCATGTACAACAATTTTCAATTAAAAAATCCCCTTTCAACTCATATTCACAGTGGAATTACAAATTTTAACTGCTTTTCTACAAAACTTCTTACGCAACTATGACGTTTGCACCCGAACCCAACTTTTTGTACCATTAAACTACCATCTCATGTTGTATTTACTGTACATTGATGAGATACGCATATAAATATTGAGTTATCTGAGATGCGATCAACACATCAATTACAGTCGATAATTTTAATTCTATCCATAAACTTAATGCACTTACATTACACATAACAATGAACAATTTGAATAATATATACTTAGCGCATTCTTAGCTTAATAGCCCAGGTTTAGCCCACACTTTTATAGTAAAATAATTATATAAAATTTCCTTCTATGCCCCATATTTGATGATTAATTCCCTCCATTATGGTCATCATATGTATATGTATCGTTTAACATTTTCTCTGTCCTATACACCTCATACAGCATAAAGTGCGTTGATCGTCGCTTGGTCTTGTCATTTCCTCTATAACAAAAATCATGCTATCGTCTTGTCTCCCTATATGTTCGTCTTGTGTTGTGTCCATTCTTCTGCTGCTCACAGCATCAATAAAAGCATGTAAACAAGAGTAATTACTTCTCGGTTTTCTGCGCACCCAATAACATAAAGATTAGCGGTAGGTTGATAAGTTTATAATGATACATTCATTAAAATGTAATAATAATTGAATATTCTCATTATTCATTTTAATTAAACTAGTTTTATCTAAATTTCGTTATGTGGCGCATACATCAGGTTAATTTAACCGTGATAAATTATAATAATAATTTTCGAGTACCGTACCGTTTTTGAGTTTCACATTCAGAGTCTCCTCTACGTACGCCGCTCTGCAGCGTGCTAAACATTTTTTCAATTTTGTATCCCATATTTTTTAATTCCATGCTTCTTACTTTTCTCCTTTCCTTCCTGAGCTTCACTCTACGGAGTAAAATTCATCCCGACATTACAAGTCTTTCACTGTGTATTATCACTGATTGAGGTTGGCGACTTCTGTACAGTAAACATAAGAACATATAAATAAATTGAGTTGCGAACGCCATAATATTTATTATATCAAATTCATAAAAATATTAATAAATTTTTTACGTATTAAAACTCTGAGTTAGGTGAGTGTGTATAAAAAGTTCGTTTATTAAAAATTATAATGGTTAATCTTACTCAAACGTATCTTTTCATATACACCTATTCTTATTTTTTCACAAGGTAGTACGAAATGATAATATTATAAAAACGGCAGCACATTCCGGGTGAAGCTAAGCTACGCTAACCTACCTGTAAACTCAGGTTTGTGTAGGCTACAATTTTATAAGACAATCAAATCAATCATCGGTCGTGTCACTAATATTCACTCAACAATGTCATTCAAATTTTATTACACGAATCTGTCCACGGAAGTAACACAGTGCGATAACTTATTTAATAATATTACTGGACTCGTAGTTTCACACGTACGGTTGCAGCTATTCTGACAGGCCATGCGTATAGCCATCTTTTTTCTTGTTGTCCACGATCGATTATTGTGTTTCAAATCATCGTCATGCGATTACTGCTACACAAATCGATTGTTCGTTACGATAGCGTCGGGGAGGTCCGGGCGGCCATTAGGCCACTTTGTTATTTTAATAGAATCCATGTGCTGAATTAGTGTATAAATGAAACCCAAAAACAATAGGGGGCGAGATTCAAGTTGAAAATATCCACAATCAAAATTTCAAGTCAATCCATGCAACGGTTCGACAGATATCGAGGTCCTAAGCAGCACGGGCTGGAGAAGAAGAAGAAGAAGAAGAAGAAGAAGAAGAAGAAGATGATTGTGGTATTTCATCAACTTTGGGTGCTAATATCTCGGTGATTACTTAATCGATTTCGTAAAAATTCATCCAGTAGGGACATATCGTCGGGTTCTTCCAGCCATATAAATTTCGTCTCAAAATATTTACTCGTTTCGGAGTTATAGGCCTCTGCTTACAGGTATAAAAGTCCCCTAGAGTAAATGATTCTCGGATAGCGCCCGCCGTTGTCACACGTTCCTCATCCTTTTTTGTACTTGGCGGCGATTCGCTACCGCAAATCTTGATCATGATTACATCAAAATCGATGACATTTTGTCAACATTTTGAAAATTTGAGTGTCGGTTGGGGGGAAAGATCCATGTTTACGAGCGCAAGGGTGGGTCGGGGCGAGATTTGTGAGAGAAAAAAGTTCTGGTGCTCACCTAGCACAACTCAGCACATCTCGCAAATTTTGGAAATTGCGGAAATTTTGGAAATTTGAGTGTCTGTTGGGGGCGAAGATCCATGCTTATGAGCGCAAGGGTGAGTCGGAGCGAGATCTGTGAGAGGAAAAAGTTTATGTGCTCGCCTAGCACAACTCAGCACAGCTCGCAAATTTTGGAAATTGCGGAAATTTTGGAAATTTGAGTGTTGGTTGGAGGGAAAGATCCATGTTTACGAGCGCAAGGGTGGGTCGGAGCGAGAATTGTAAAAGAAAAAAGTTTATGTGCCCGCCTAGCACAACTCAGCACAACTCGCAAGTTTTGGAAATTGCGGAAATTTTGGAAATTTGAGTGTCTGTTGAGGGCGAAGAACCATGCTTACGAGCGCAAGGGTGGGTCGGACGAGATTCGTAAGAGGAAAAAGTTCATGTGCGAGCATAGCAAAACTCAGCACAACTCGCAAATTTTGGAAATTGCGGAAATTTTGGAAATTTGAGTGTCGGTTGGGGGGAAAGATCCATGTTTACGAGCGCAAGGGTGGGTCGGGGCGAGATTCGTGAGAGGAAAAAGTTCATGTGCTCGCCTAGCACAACTCAGCACAACTCGCAAATTTCGGAAATTGCGGAAATTTTGGAAATTTGAGTGTGGGTTGGGGGGAAATATCCATGTTTACGAGCGCAAGGGTGGGTCGGAGCGAGATTTGTACGGGGAAAAAGTTCATGTGCTCGCCTAGTACAACTCAGCACATCTCGCAAATTTTGGAAATTGCGGAAATTTTGGAAATTTGATTGTCTGTTGGGGGCGAAGATCCATGCTTACGAGCGCAAGGGTGGGTCGGAGCGAGATTTGTGAGAGGAAAAAGTTTATGTGCTCGCCTAGCGCAACTCAGCACAACTCACAAAATTTGGAAATTGCGGAAATTTTGGAAATTTGAGTGTCGGTTGGGGGGAAAGATCCATGTTTACGAGCGCACGGGTGGGTTGGAGCGAGATTTGTAACGGGAAAGAGTTCATGTGCTCGTCTAGCACAACTCAGCAAAATTCGCAAATTACGGAAATTGCGGAAATTTTCGAAATTTGAGTGTCGGTTGGGGGGAAAGATCCATGTTTACGAGCGCAAGGGTGGGTCGGCGCGAGATTTGTAAGAGGAAAAAGTTCATGTGCTCGCCTAGCACAACTCAGCACAACTCGCAAATTTTGGAAATTGCGGAAATTTTGGAAATTTGAGTGTCGGTTGGAGGGAAAGATCCATGTTTACGAGCGCAAGGGTGGGTCCGCGCGAAATTTGTAAGAGAAAAATGTTCATGTGCTCGCCCAGCACAACTCAGCACAACTGGCCAGTTTTGGAAAATACGGAAATTTTGGAAATTTGAGTGTCGGTTGGAGGGAAAGATCCATGTTTACGAGCGCAAGGGTGGGTCGGAGCGAGATTTGTAAAAGGAAAAAGTTTATGTGCCCGCCTAGCACAACTCAGCACAGCTCGCAAATTTTGGAAATTGCGGAAATTTTGGAAATTTGAGTGTCGGTTGGAGGGAAAGATCCATGTTTACGAGCGCAAGGGTGGGTCGGAGCGAGATTTGTAAAAGGAAAAAGTTTATGTGCCCGCCTAGCACAACTCAGCACAACTCGCAAATTTTGGAAATTGCGGAAATTTTGGAAATTTGAGTGTCTGTTGGGGGCGAAGAACCATGCTTACGAGCGCAAGGGTGGGTCGGACGAGATATATAAGAGGAAAAAGTTCATGGGCGAGCATAGCAAAACTCAGCACAACTCGCAAATTTTGGAAATTGCGGAAATTTTGGAAATTTGAGTGTCGGTTGGGGGGAAAGATCCATGTTTACGAGCGCAAGGGTGGGTCGGGGCGAGATTCGTGAGAGGGAAAAGTTCATGTGCTTGCCTAGCACAACTCAGCACAACTCGCAAATTTCGGAAATTGCGGAAATTTTGGAAATTTGAGTGTGGGTTGGGGGGAAATATCCATGTTTACGAGCGCAAGAGTGGGTCGGAGCGAGATTTGTAAGAGGAAAAAGTTCATGTGCTCGCCTAGCACTACTCAGCACAGTTCGCAAATTTCGGAAATTGCGGAAATTTGGGAAATTTGAGTGTCGATTGGGGGGAATGATCCATGTTTACGAGCGCAAGGGTGGGTGGGAGCGAGATTTGTAAGGGGAAAAAGTTCATGTGCTCGCCTAGTACAACTCAGCACATCTCGCAAATTTTGGAAATTGCGGAAATTTTGGAAATTTGATTGTCTGTTGGGGGCGAAGATCCATGCTTACGAGCGCAATGGTGGGTCGGAGCGAGATTTGTGAGAGGAAAAAGTTTATGTGCTCGCCTAGCGCAACTCAGCACAACTCAAAAAATTCGGAAATTGCGGAAATTTTGGAAATTTGAGTGTCGGTTGGGGGGAAAGATCCATGATTACGAGCGCACGGGTGGGTTGGAGCAAGATTTGTAACGGGAAAGAGTTCATGTGCTCGCCTAGCACAACTCAGCACAATTCGCAAATTTTGGAAATTGCGGAAATTTTGGAAATTTGAGTGTCGGTTGGGGGGAAAGATCCATGTTTACGAGCGCAATGGTGGGTCGGCGCGAAATTTGTAAGAGAAAAATGTTCATGTGCTCGCCCAGCACAACTCAGCACAACTGGCCAGTTTTGGAAAATACGGAAATTTTGGAAATTTGAGTGTCTGTTGGGGGCGAAGATCCATGCTTACGAGCGCAAGGGTGAGTCGGAGCGAGATCTGTGAGAGGAAAAAGTTTATGTGCTCGCCTAGCACAACTCAGCACAGCTCGCAAATTTTGGAAATTGCGGAAATTTTGGAAATTTGAGTGTCGGTTGGAGGGAAAGATCCATGTTTACGAGCGCAAGGGTGGGTTGGAGCGAGATTTGTAAATTGAAAAAGTTTATGTGCACGCCTAGCACATTCCAGCATAACCCGCAAATTTTGGAAATTGCGGAAATTTTGGAAATTTGAGTGTCTGTTGGGGGCGAAGAACCATGCTTACGAGCGCAAGGGTGGGTCGGACGAGATTTGTAAGAGGAAAAAGTTCATGTGCGAGCATAGCACAACTCAGCACAATTCGCAAATTTTGGAAATTGCGGAAATTTTGGAAATTTGAGTGTCGGTTGGGGGGAAAGATCCATGTTTACGAGCGCAAGGGTGGGTCGGAGCGAGATTTGTAAAAAGAAAAAGTTTATGTGCCGTCCTAGCACAACTCAGCACAGCTCGCAAATTTTGGAAATTGCGGAAATTTTGGAAATTTGAGTGTCGGCTGGGGGGAAAGATCCATGTTTACGAGCGCAAGGGTGGGTCGGGGCGAGATTCGTGAGAGGAAAAAGTTCATGTGCTCGCCTAGCACAACTCAGCACAACTCGCAAATTTCGGAAATTGCGGAAATTTTGGAAATTTGAGTGTGGGTTGGGGGGAAATATCCATGTTTACGAGCGCAAGGGTGGGTCGGAGCGAGATTTGTAAAGAAAAAAAGTTTATTTGCCCGCCTAGCACAACTCAGCACAACTCGCAAATTTTGGAAATTGCGGAAATTGCGGAAATTTGATTGTCTGTTGGGGTCGAAGATCCATGCTTACGAGCGCAAGGGTGGGTCGGAGCGAGATTTGTGAGAGGAAAAAGTCTATGTGCTCGCCTAGCACAACTCAGCACGACTCGCAAAATTTGGAAATTGCGGAAATTTTGGAAATTTGAGTGTCGATTGGGGGGAATGATCCATGTTCACGAGCGCAAGGGTGGGTCGGCGCGAGATTTGTAAGAGAAAAATGTTCATGTGCTCGCACAGCACAACTCAGCACAACTCGCAAGTTTTGGAAATTGCGGAAATTTTGGAAATTTGAGTGTCTGTTGAGGGCGAAGAACCATGCTTACGAGCGCAAGGGTGGGTCGGACGAGATTCGTAAGAGGAAAAAGTTCATGTGCGAGCATAGCAAAACTCAGCACAACTCGCAAATTTTGGAAATTGCGGAAATTTTGGAAATTTGAGTGTCGGTTGGGGGGAAAGATCCATGTTTACGAGCGCAAGGGTGGGTCGGGGCGAGATTCGTGAGAGGAAAAAGTTCATGTGCTCGCCTAGCACAACTCAGCACAACTCGCAAATTTCGGAAATTGCGGAAATTTTGGAAATTTGAGTGTGGGTTGGGGGGAAATATCCATGTTTACGAGCGCAAGGGTGGGTCGGAGCGAGATTTGTACGGGGAAAAAGTTCATGTGCTCGCCTAGTACAACTCAGCACATCTCGCAAATTTTGGAAATTGCGGAAATTTTGGAAATTTGATTGTCTGTTGGGGGCGAAGATCCATGCTTACGAGCGCAAGGGTGGGTCGGAGCGAGATTTGTGAGAGGAAAAAGTTTATGTGCTCGCCTAGCGCAACTCAGCACAACTCACAAAATTTGGAAATTGCGGAAATTTTGGAAATTTGAGTGTCGGTTGGGGGGAAAGATCCATGTTTACGAGCGCACGGGTGGGTTGGAGCGAGATTTGTAACGGGAAAGAGTTCATGTGCTCGTCTAGCACAACTCAGCAAAATTCGCAAATTACGGAAATTGCGGAAATTTTCGAAATTTGAGTGTCGGTTGGGGGGAAAGATCCATGTTTACGAGCGCAAGGGTGGGTCGGCGCGAGATTTGTAAGAGGAAAAAGTTCATGTGCTCGCCTAGCACAACTCAGCACAACTCGCAAATTTTGGAAATTGCGGAAATTTTGGAAATTTGAGTGTCGGTTGGAGGGAAAGATCCATGTTTACGAGCGCAAGGGTGGGTCCGCGCGAAATTTGTAAGAGAAAAATGTTCATGTGCTCGCCCAGCACAACTCAGCACAACTGGCCAGTTTTGGAAAATACGGAAATTTTGGAAATTTGAGTGTCGGTTGGAGGGAAAGATCCATGTTTACGAGCGCAAGGGTGGGTCGGAGCGAGATTTGTAAAAGGAAAAAGTTTATGTGCCCGCCTAGCACAACTCAGCACAGCTCGCAAGTTTTGGAAATTGCGGAAATTTTGGAAATTTGAGTGTCTGTTGAGGGCGAAGAACCATGCTTACGAGCGCAAGGGTGGGTCGGACGAGATTCGTAAGAGGAAAAAGTTCATGTGCGAGCATAGCAAAATTCAGCACAACTCGCAAATTTTGGAAATTGCGGAAATTTTGGAAATTTGAGTGTCGGTTGGGGGGAAAGATCCATGTTTACGAGCGCAAGGGTGGGTCGGGGCGAGATTCGTGAGAGGAAAAAGTTCATGTGCTCGCCTAGCACAACTCAGCACAACTCGCAAATTTCGGAAATTGCGGAAATTTTGGAAATTTGAGTGTGGGTTGGGGGGAAATATCCATGTTTACGAGCGCAAGGGTGGGTCGGAGCGAGATTTGTACGGGGAAAAAGTTCATGTGCTCGCCTAGTACAACTCAGCACATCTCGCAAATTTTGGAAATTGCGGAAATTTTGGAAATTTGATTGTCTGTTGGGGGCGAAGATCCATGCTTACGAGCGCAAGGGTGGGTCGGAGCGAGATTTGTGAGAGGAAAAAGTTTATGTGCTCGCCTAGCGCAACTCAGCACAACTCACAAAATTTGGAAATTGCGGAAATTTTGGAAATTTGAGTGTCGGTTGGGGGGAAAGATCCATGTTTACGAGCGCACGGGTGGGTTGGAGCGAGATTTGTAACGGGAAAGAGTTCATGTGCTCGTCTAGCACAACTCAGCAAAATTCGCAAATTACGGAAATTGCGGAAATTTTCGAAATTTGAGTGTCGGTTGGGGGGAAAGATCCATGTTTACGAGCGCAAGGGTGGGTCGGCGCGAGATTTGTAAGAGGAAAAAGTTCATGTGCTCGCCTAGCACAACTCAGCACAACTCGCAAATTTTGGAAATTGCGGAAATTTTGGAAATTTGAGTGTCGGTTGGAGGGAAAGATCCATGTTTACGAGCGCAAGGGTGGGTCCGCGCGAAATTTGTAAGAGAAAAATGTTCATGTGCTCGCCCAGCACAACTCAGCACAACTGGCCAGTTTTGGAAAATACGGAAATTTTGGAAATTTGAGTGTCGGTTGGAGGGAAAGATCCATGTTTACGAGCGCAAGGGTGGGTCGGAGCGAGATTTGTAAAAGGAAAAAGTTTATGTGCCCGCCTAGCACAACTCAGCACAGCTCGCAAATTTTGGAAATTGCGGAAATTTTGGAAATTTGAGTGTCGGTTGGAGGGAAAGATCCATGTTTACGAGCGCAAGGGTGGGTCGGAGCGAGATTTGTAAAAGGAAAAAGTTTATGTGCCCGCCTAGCACAACTCAGCACAACTCGCAAATTTTGGAAATTGCGGAAATTTTGGAAATTTGAGTGTCTGTTGGGGGCGAAGAACCATGCTTACGAGCGCAAGGGTGGGTCGGACGAGATATATAAGAGGAAAAAGTTCATGGGCGAGCATAGCAAAACTCAGCACAACTCGCAAATTTTGGAAATTGCGGAAATTTTGGAAATTTGAGTGTCGGTTGGGGGGAATGATCCATGTTTACGAGCGCAAGAGTGGGTCGGAGCGAGATTTGTAAGAGGAAAAAGTTCATGTGCTCGCCTAGCACTACTCAGCACAGTTCGCAAATTTCGGAAATTGCGGAAATTTGGGAAATTTGAGTGTCGATTGGGGGGAATGATCCATGTTTACGAGCGCAAGGGTGGGTGGGAGCGAGATTTGTAAGGGGAAAAAGTTCATGTGCTCGCCTAGCACAACTCAGCACAATTCGCAAATTTTGGAAATTGCGGAAATTTTGGAAATTTGAGTGTCGGTTGGGGGGAAAGATCCATGTTTACGAGCGCAATGGTGGGTCGGCGCGAAATTTGTAAGAGAAAAATGTTCATGTGCTCGCCCAGCACAACTCAGCACAACTGGCCAGTTTTGGAAAATACGGAAATTTTGGAAATTTGAGTGTCTGTTGGGGGCGAAGATCCATGCTTACGAGCGCAAGGGTGAGTCGGAGCGAGATCTGTGAGAGGAAAAAGTTTATGTGCTCGCCTAGCACAACTCAGCACAGCTCGCAAATTTTGGAAATTGCGGAAATTTTGGAAATTTGAGTGTCGGTTGGAGGGAAAGATCCATGTTTACGAGCGCAAGGGTGGGTTGGAGCGAGATTTGTAAATTGAAAAAGTTTATGTGCACGCCTAGCACATTCCAGCATAACCCGCAAATTTTGGAAATTGCGGAAATTTTGGAAATTTGAGTGTCTGTTGGGGGCGAAGAACCATGCTTACGAGCGCAAGGGTGGGTCGGACGAGATTTGTAAGAGGAAAAAGTTCATGTGCGAGCATAGCACAACTCAGCACAATTCGCAAATTTTGGAAATTGCGGAAATTTTGGAAATTTGAGTGTCGGTTGGGGGGAAAGATCCATGTTTACGAGCGCAAGGGTGGGTCGGAGCGAGATTTAGAAAAAGAAAAAGTTTATGTGCCCTCCTAGCACAACTCAGCACAGCTCGCAAATTTTGGAAATTGCGGAAATTTTGGAAATTTGAGTGTCGGCTGGGGGGAAAGATCCATGTTTACGAGCGCAAGGGTGGGTCGGGGCGAGATTCGTGAGAGGAAAAAGTTCATGTGCTCGCCTAGCACAACTCAGCACAACTCGCAAATTTCGGAAATTGCGGAAATTTTGGAAATTTGAGTGTGGGTTGGGGGGAAATATCCATGTTTACGAGCGCAAGGGTGGGTCGGAGCGAGATTTGTAAAGAAAAAAAGTTTATTTGCCCGCCTAGCACAACTCAGCACAACTCGCAAATTTTGGAAATTGCGGAAATTTTGGAAATTTGATTGTCTGTTGGGGTCGAAGATCCATGCTTACGAGCGCAAGGGTGGGTCGGAGCGAGATTTGTGAGAGGAAAAAGTCTATGTGCTCGCCTAGCACAACTCAGCACGACTCGCAAAATTTGGAAATTGCGGAAATTTTGGAAATTTGAGTGTCGATTGGGGGGAATGATCCATGTTCACGAGCGCAAGGGTGGGTCGGCGCGAGATTTGTAAGAGAAAAATGTTCATGTGCTCGCACAGCACAACTCAGCACAACTCGCCAGTTTTGGAAAATACGGAAATTTTGGAAATTTGAGTGTCTGTTGGGGGCGAAGATCCATGCTTACGAGCGCAAGGGTGAGTCGCAGCGAGATTTGTGAGAGGAAAAAGTTTATGTGCTCGCCTAGCACAACTCAGCACAGCTCGCAAATTTTGGAAATTGCGGAAATTTCGGAAATTTGGGTGTCGGTTAGAGGGAAAGATCCATGTTTACGAGCGCAAGGGTGGGTCGGAGCGAGATTTGTAAGGAAAAAAAGTTTATTTGCCCGCCTAGCACAACTCAGCACAACTCGCAAATTTTGGAAATTGCGGAAATTTTGGAAATTTGAGTGTCGGTTGGAGGGAAAGATCCATGTTTACGAGCGCAAGGGTGGGTCGGACGAGATTTGTAAGATGGAAAAGTTCATGTGCTAGGATAGCAAAACTCAGCACAACTCGCAAATTTTGCAAATCTCGGAAATTTTGGAAATTTGAGTGTCGGTTGTGGGGAAAGATCCATGTTTACGAGCGCAAGGGTGGGTCGGAGCGGAATTTGTAAGAGGAAAAAGTTCATGTGCTCGCATAGCACAACTCAGCACATTTCGCAAATTGTGGTAATTGCTGAAATTTTGGAAATTTGAGTGTCGGCTGGGGGGAAAGATCCATGTTTTCGAGCGCAAGGGTGGGTCGGAGCAAGATTTGTAAGAGGAAAAAGTTCATGTGCTCGCCTAGCACAACTCAGCATAGTTCGCAAATATCGGAAATTGCGGAAATTTTGGAAATTTGAGTGTCGATTGGGGGGAATGATCCATGTTTACGAGCGCAAGGGTGGGTCGGCGCGAGATTTGTAAGAGGAAAAAGTTCAGGTGCTCGCCTAGCACAACTCAGCACATCTCACAAATTTTGGAAATCGCGGAAATTTTGAAAATTTGAGTGACCGTCGGGGGCGAAGATCCATGCTTACGAGCGCAAGGGTGGGTCGGAGCGAGATTTGTAAGAAATCGAAGTTCATGTGCTCGCCTAGCATAACTCAGCACAATTCGCAAATTGTGGAAATTGCGGAAATTTTGGAAATTCGATTGACGGTCGGGGGGAAGGATCCATGCTTACGAGCGCAAGGGTGGGTCGGCGCGAGATTTGTAAGAGGAAAAAGTTCATGTGCTCGCCTAGCACAACTCAGCACAACTCGCAAATTTTGGAAATTGCGGAAATTTTGGAAATTTGATTGTCTGTTGGGGTCGAAGATCCATGCTTACGAGCGCAAGGGTGGGTCAGAGCGAGATTTGTGAGAGGAAAAAGTCTATGTGCTCGCCTAGCACAACTCAGCACGACTCGCAAAATTTGGAAATTGCGGAAATTTTGGAAATTTGAGTGTCGATTGGGGGGAATGATGCATGTTCACGAGCGCAAGGGTGGGTCGGCGCGAGATTTGTAAGAGAAAAATGTTCATGTGCTCGCACAGCACAACTCAGCACAACTCGCAAGTTTTGGAAATTGCGGAAATTTTGGAAATTTGAGTGTCTGTTGAGGGCGAAGAACCATGCTTACGAGCGCAAGGGTGGGTCGGACGAGATTCGTAAGAGGAAAAAGTTCATGTGCGAGCATAGCAAAACTCAGCACAACTCGCAAATTTTGGAAATTGCGGAAATTTTGGAAATTTGAGTGTCGGTTGGGGGGAAAGATCCATGTTTACGAGCGCAAGGGTGGGTCGGGGCGAGATTCGTGAGAGGAAAAAGTTCATGTGCTCGCCTAGCACAACTCAGCACAACTCGCAAATTTCGGAAATTGCGGAAATTTTGGAAATTTGAGTGTGGGTTGGGGGGAAATATCCATGTTTACGAGCGCAAGGGTGGGTCGGAGCGAGATTTGTACGGGGAAAAAGTTCATGTGCTCGCCTAGTACAACTCAGCACATCTCGCAAATTTTGGAAATTGCGGAAATTTTGGAAATTTGATTGTCTGTTGGGGGCGAAGATCCATGCTTACGAGCGCAAGGGTGGGTCGGAGCGAGATTTGTGAGAGGAAAAAGTTTATGTGCTCGCCTAGCGCAACTCAGCACAACTCACAAAATTTGGAAATTGCGGAAATTTTGGAAATTTGAGTGTCGGTTGGGGGGAAAGATCCATGTTTACGAGCGCACGGGTGGGTTGGAGCGAGATTTGTAACGGGAAAGAGTTCATGTGCTCGTCTAGCACAACTCAGCAAAATTCGCAAATTACGGAAATTGCGGAAATTTTCGAAATTTGAGTGTCGGTTGGGGGGAAAGATCCATGTTTACGAGCGCAAGGGTGGGTCGGCGCGAGATTTGTAAGAGGAAAAAGTTCATGTGCTCGCCTAGCACAACTCAGCACAACTCGCAAATTTTGGAAATTGCGGAAATTTTGGAAATTTGATTGTCGGTTGGAGGGAAAGATCCATGTTTACGAGCGCAAGGGTGGGTCCGCGCGAAATTTGTAAGAGAAAAATGTTCATGTGCTCGCCCAGCACAACTCAGCACAACTGGCCAGTTTTGGAAAATACGGAAATTTTGGAAATTTGAGTGTCGGTTGGAGGGAAAGATCCATGTTTACGAGCGCAAGGGTGGGTCGGAGCGAGATTTGTAAAAGGAAAAAGTTTATGTGCCCGCCTAGCACAACTCAGCACAGCTCGCAAATTTTGGAAATTGCGGAAATTTTGGAAATTTGAGTGTCGGTTGGAGGGAAAGATCCATGTTTACGAGCGCAAGGGTGGGTCGGAGCGAGATTTGTAAAAGGAAAAAGTTTATGTGCCCGCCTAGCACAACTCAGCACAACTCGCAAATTTTGGAAATTGCGGAAATTTTGGAAATTTGAGTGTCTGTTGGGGGCGAAGAACCATGCTTACGAGCGCAAGGGTGGGTCGGACGAGATATATAAGAGGAAAAAGTTCATGGGCGAGCATAGCAAAACTCAGCACAACTCGCAAATTTTGGAAATTGCGGAAATTTTGGAAATTTGAGTGTCGGTTGGGGGGAAAGATCCATGTTTACGAGCGCAAGGGTGGGTCGGGGCGAGATTCGTGAGAGGGAAAAGTTCATGTGCTTGCCTAGCACAACTCAGCACAACTCGCAAATTTCGGAAATTGCGGAAATTTTGGAAATTTGAGTGTGGGTTGGGGGGAAATATCCATGTTTACGAGCGCAAGAGTGGGTCGGAGCGAGATTTGTAAGAGGAAAAAGTTCATGTGCTCGCCTAGCACTACTCAGCACAGTTCGCAAATTTCGGAAATTGCGGAAATTTGGGAAATTTGAGTGTCGATTGGGGGGAATGATCCATGTTTACGAGCGCAAGGGTGGGTGGGAGCGAGATTTGTAAGGGGAAAAAGTTCATGTGCTCGCCTAGTACAACTCAGCACATCTCGCAAATTTTGGAAATTGCGGAAATTTTGGAAATTTGATTGTCTGTTGGGGGCGAAGATCCATGCTTACGAGCGCAATGGTGGGTCGGAGCGAGATTTGTGAGAGGAAAAAGTTTATGTGCTCGCCTAGCGCAACTCAGCACAACTCAAAAAATTCGGAAATTGCGGAAATTTTGGAAATTTGAGTGTCGGTTGGGGGGAAAGATCCATGATTACGAGCGCACGGGTGGGTTGGAGCAAGATTTGTAACGGGAAAGAGTTCATGTGCTCGCCTAGCACAACTCAGCACAATTCGCAAATTTTGGAAATTGCGGAAATTTTGGAAATTTGAGTGTCGGTTGGGGGGAAAGATCCATGTTTACGAGCGCAATGGTGGGTCGGCGCGAAATTTGTAAGAGAAAAATGTTCATGTGCTCGCCCAGCACAACTCAGCACAACTGGCCAGTTTTGGAAAATACGGAAATTTTGGAAATTTGAGTGTCTGTTGGGGGCGAAGATCCATGCTTACGAGCGCAAGGGTGAGTCGGAGCGAGATCTGTGAGAGGAAAAAGTTTATGTGCTCGCCTAGCACAACTCAGCACAGCTCGCAAATTTTGGAAATTGCGGAAATTTTGGAAATTTGAGTGTCGGTTGGAGGGAAAGATCCATGTTTACGAGCGCAAGGGTGGGTTGGAGCGAGATTTGTAAATTGAAAAAGTTTATGTGCACGCCTAGCACATTCCAGCATAACCCGCAAATTTTGGAAATTGCGGAAATTTTGGAAATTTGAGTGTCTGTTGGGGGCGAAGAACCATGCTTACGAGCGCAAGGGTGGGTCGGACGAGATTTGTAAGAGGAAAAAGTTCATGTGCGAGCATAGCACAACTCAGCACAATTCGCAAATTTTGGAAATTGCGGAAATTTTGGAAATTTGAGTGTCGGTTGGGGGGAAAGATCCATGTTTACGAGCGCAAGGGTGGGTCGGAGCGAGATTTGTAAAAAGAAAAAGTTTATGTGCCCTCCTAGCACAACTCAGCACAGCTCGCAAATTTTGGAAATTGCGGAAATTTTGGAAATTTGAGTGTCGGCTGGGGGGAAAGATCCATGTTTACGAGCGCAAGGGTGGGTCGGGGCGAGATTCGTGAGAGGAAAAAGTTCATGTGCTCGCCTAGCACAACTCAGCACAACTCGCAAATTTCGGAAATTGCGGAAATTTTGGAAATTTGAGTGTGGGTTGGGGGGAAATATCCATGTTTACGAGCGCAAGGGTGGGTCGGAGCGAGATTTGTAAAGAAAAAAAGTTTATTTGCCCGCCTAGCACAACTCAGCACAACTCGCAAATTTTGGAAATTGCGGAAATTTTGGAAATTTGATTGTCTGTTGGGGTCGAAGATCCATGCTTACGAGCGCAAGGGTGGGTCGGAGCGAGATTTGTGAGAGGAAAAAGTCTATGTGCTCGCCTAGCACAACTCAGCACGACTCGCAAAATTTGGAAATTGCGGAAATTTTGGAAATTTGAGTGTCGATTGGGGGGAATGATCCATGTTCACGAGCGCAAGGGTGGGTCGGCGCGAGATTTGTAAGAGAAAAATGTTCATGTGCTCGCACAGCACAACTCAGCACAACTCGCCAGTTTTGGAAAATACGGAAATTTTGGAAATTTGAGTGTCTGTTGGGGGCGAAGATCCATGCTTACGAGCGCAAGGGTGAGTCGCAGCGAGATTTGTGAGAGGAAAAAGTTTATGTGCTCGCCTAGCACAACTCAGCACAGCTCGCAAATTTTGGAAATTGCGGAAATTTCGGAAATTTGGGTGTCGGTTAGAGGGAAAGATCCATGTTTACGAGCGCAAGGGTGGGTCGGAGCGAGATTTGTAAGGAAAAAAAGTTTATTTGCCCGCCTAGCACAACTCAGCACAACTCGCAAATTTTGGAAATTGCGGAAATTTTGGAAATTTGAGTGTCGGTTGGAGGGAAAGATCCATGTTTACGAGCGCAAGGGTGGGTCGGACGAGATTTGTAAGATGGAAAAGTTCATGTGCTCGCATAGCACAACTCAGCACATTTCGCAAATTGTGGTAATTGCTGAAATTTTGGAAATTTGAGTGTCGGCTGGGGGGAAAGATCCATGTTTTCGAGCGCAAGGGTGGGTCGGAGCAAGATTTGTAAGAGGAAAAAGTTCATGTGCTCGCCTAGCACAACTCAGCATAGTTCGCAAATATCGGAAATTGCGGAAATTTTGGAAATTTGAGTGTCGATTGGGGGGAATGATCCATGTTTACGAGCGCAAGGGTGGGTCGGCGCGAGATTTGTAAGAGGAAAAAGTTCAGGTGCTCGCCTAGCACAACTCAGCACATCTCACAAATTTTGGAAATCGCGGAAATTTTGAAAATTTGAGTGACCGTCGGGGGCGAAGATCCATGCTTACGAGCGCAAGGGTGGGTCGGAGCGAGATTTGTAAGAAATCGAAGTTCATGTGCTCGCCTAGCATAACTCAGCACAATTCGCAAATTGTGGAAATTGCGGAAATTTTGGAAATTCGATTGACGGTCGGGGGGAAGGATCCATGCTTACGAGCGCAAGGGTGGGTCGGCGCGAGATTTGTAAGAGGAAAAAGTTCATGTGCTCGCCTAGCACAACTCAGCACAACTCGCAAATTTTGGAAATTGCGGAAATTTTGGAAATTTGAGTGTCGGTTGGAGGGAAAGATCCATGTTTACGAGCGCAAGGGTGGGTCGGCGCGAAATTTGTAAGAGAAAAATGTTCATGTGCTCGCCCAGCACAACTCGCCAGTTTTGGAAAATACGGAAATTTTGGAAATTTGAGTGTCTGTTGGGGGCGAAGATCCATGCTTACGAGCGCAAGGGTGAGTCGGAGCGAGATTTGTGAGAGGAAAAAGGATATGTGCTCGCCTAGCACAACTCAGCACAATTCGCAAATTTTGGAAATTGCGGAAATTTTGGAAATTTGAGTGTCGGTTGGGGGGAAAGATCCATGTTTACGAGCGCAAGGGTGGGTCGGAGCGAGATTTGTAAGAGGAAAAAGTTCATGTGCTTGCCTAGCACAACTCAGCACACGTCGCAAATTTTGGAAATTGCGGAAATTTTGGAATTTGAGTGTCTGTTGGGGGAAAAGATCCATGTTTACGAGCGCAAGGGTGGGTCGGAGCGAGATTTGTAAGAGGAAAAAGTTCATGTGCTCGCCTAGCACAACTCAGCACAACTCGCAAATTTCGGAAATTGCGGAAATTTTTGAAATTTGAGTGTCGGTTGGGGGGAAAGATCCATGTTTACGAGCGCAAGGGTGGGTCGGGGCGACATTTGTAAAAGGAAAAAGTTCATGTGCTCGCCTAGCACAACTCAGCACATTTCGCAAATTTTTGAAATTGCGGAAATTTTTGAAATTTGAGTGTCGGTTGGGGGGAAAGATCCATGTTTACGAGCGCAAGGGTGGGTCGGGGCGACATTTGTAAAGGGAAAAAGTTCATGTGATCGCCTAGCACAACTCAGCACAACTCGCAAATTTTTGAAATTGCGGAAATTTTTGAAATTTGAGTGTCGGCTGGGGGGAAAGATCCATGTTTACGAGCGTGAGGGTGGGTCGGATCGAGATTTGTAAGAGGAAAAAGTTCATGTGCTCGCCTAGTACAACTCAGCACATCTCGCAAATTTTGGAAATTGCGGAAATTTTGGAAATTTGATTGTCTGTTGGGGTCGAAGATCCATGCTTACGAGCGCAAGGGTGGGTCGGAGCGAGATTTGTGAGAGGAAAAAGTCTATGTGCTCGCCTAGCACAACTCAGCACGACTCGCAAAATTTGGAAATTGCGGAAATTTTGGAAATTTGAGTGTCGATTGGGGGGAATGATCCATGTTCACGAGCGCAAGGGTGGGTCGGCGCGAGATTTGTAAGAGAAAAATGTTCATGTGCTCGCACAGCACAACTCAGCACAACTCGCCAGTTTTGGAAAATACGGAAATTTTGGAAATTTGAGTGTCTGTTGGGGGCGAAGATCCATGCTTACGAGCGCAAGGGTGAGTCGCAGCGAGATTTGTGAGAGGAAAAAGTTTATGTGCTCGCCTAGCACAACTCAGCACAGCTCGCAAATTTTGGAAATTGCGGAAATTTCGGAAATTTGGGTGTCGGTTGGAGGGAAAGATCCATGTTTACGAGCGCAAGGGTGGGTCGGAGCGAGATTTGTAAAGAAAAAAAGTTTATTTGCCCGCCTAGCACAACTCAGCACAACTCGCAAATTTTGGAAATTGCGGAAATTTTGGAAATTTGAGTGTCGGTTGGAGGGAAAGATCCATGTTTACGAGCGCAAGGGTGGGTCGGACGAGATTTGTAAGATGGAAAAGTTCATGTGCTAGGATAGCAAAACTCAGCACAACTCGCAAATTTTGCAAATCTCGGAAATTTTGGAAATTTGAGTGTCGGTTGTGGGGAAAGATCCATGTTTACGAGCGCAAGGGTGGGTCGGGGCGAGATTCGTGAGAGGAAAAAGTTCAAGTGCTCGCCTAGCACAACTCAGCACAACTCGCAAATTTCGGAAATTGCGGAAATTTTGGAAATTTGAGTGTCGGTTGGGGGGAAAGATCCATGTTTACGAGCGCAAGGGTGGGTCGGAGCGAGATTTGTAAGAGGAAAAAGTTCATGTGCTCGCATAGCACAACTCAGCACATTTCGCAAATTGTGGTATTTGCTGAAATTTTGGAAATTTGAGTGTCGGCTGGGGGGAAAGATCCATGTTTTCGAGCGCAAGGGTGGGTCGGAGCAAGATTTGTAAGAGGAAAAAGTTCATGTGCTCGCCTAGCACAACTCAGCATAGTTCGCAAATATCGGAAATTGCGGAAATTTTGGAAATTTGAGTGTCGATTGGGGGGAATGATCCATGTTTACGAGCGCAAGGGTGGGTCGGCGCGAGATTTGTAAGAGGAAAAAGTTCATGTGCTCGCCTAGCACAACTCAGCACAACTCGCAAATTTTGGAAATTGCGGAAATTTTGGAAATTTGAGTGTCGGTTGGAGGGAAAGATCCATGTTTACGAGCGCAAGGGTGGGTCCGCGCGAAATTTGTAAGAGAAAAATGTTCATGTGCTCGCCCAGCACAACTCAGCACAACTGGCCAGTTTTGGAAAATACGGAAATTTTGGAAATTTGAGTGTCGGTTGGAGGGAAAGATCCATGTTTACGAGCGCAAGGGTGGGTCGGAGCGAGATTTGTAAAAGGAAAAAGTTTATGTGCCCGCCTAGCACAACTCAGCACAGCTCGCAAATTTTGGAAATTGCGGAAATTTTGGAAATTTGAGTGTCGGTTGGAGGGAAAGATCCATGTTTACGAGCGCAAGGGTGGGTCGGAGCGAGATTTGTAAAAGGAAAAAGTTTATGTGCCCGCCTAGCACAACTCAGCACAACTCGCAAATTTTGGAAATTGCGGAAATTTTGGAAATTTGAGTGTCTGTTGGGGGCGAAGAACCATGCTTACGAGCGCAAGGGTGGGTCGGACGAGATATATAAGAGGAAAAAGTTCATGGGCGAGCATAGCAAAACTCAGCACAACTCGCAAATTTTGGAAATTGCGGAAATTTTGGAAATTTGAGTGTCGGTTGGGGGGAAAGATCCATGTTTACGAGCGCAAGGGTGGGTCGGGGCGAGATTCGTGAGAGGGAAAAGTTCATGTGCTTGCCTAGCACAACTCAGCACAACTCGCAAATTTCGGAAATTGCGGAAATTTTGGAAATTTGAGTGTGGGTTGGGGGGAAATATCCATGTTTACGAGCGCAAGAGTGGGTCGGAGCGAGATTTGTAAGAGGAAAAAGTTCATGTGCTCGCCTAGCACTACTCAGCACAGTTCGCAAATTTCGGAAATTGCGGAAATTTGGGAAATTTGAGTGTCGATTGGGGGGAATGATCCATGTTTACGAGCGCAAGGGTGGGTGGGAGCGAGATTTGTAAGGGTAAAAAGTTCATGTGCTCGCCTAGTACAACTCAGCACATCTCGCAAATTTTGGAAATTGCGGAAATTTTGGAAATTTGATTGTCTGTTGGGGGCGAAGATCCATGCTTACGAGCGCAATGGTGGGTCGGAGCGAGATTTGTGAGAGGAAAAAGTTTATGTGCTCGCCTAGCGCAACTCAGCACAACTCAAAAAATTCGGAAATTGCGGAAATTTTGGAAATTTGAGTGTCGGTTGGGGGGAAAGATCCATGATTACGAGCGCACGGGTGGGTTGGAGCAAGATTTGTAACGGGAAAGAGTTCATGTGCTCGCCTAGCACAACTCAGCACAATTCGCAAATTTTGGAAATTGCGGAAATTTTGGAAATTTGAGTGTCGGTTGGGGGGAAAGATCCATGTTTACGAGCGCAATGGTGGGTCGGCGCGAAATTTGTAAGAGAAAAATGTTCATGTGCTCGCCCAGCACAACTCAGCACAACTGGCCAGTTTTGGAAAATACGGAAATTTTGGAAATTTGAGTGTCTGTTGGGGGCGAAGATCCATGCTTACGAGCGCAAGGGTGAGTCGGAGCGAGATCTGTGAGAGGAAAAAGTTTATGTGCTCGCCTAGCACAACTCAGCACAGCTCGCAAATTTTGGAAATTGCGGAAATTTTGGAAATTTGAGTGTCGGTTGGAGGGAAAGATCCATGTTTACGAGCGCAAGGGTGGGTTGGAGCGAGATTTGTAAATTGAAAAAGTTTATGTGCACGCCTAGCACATTCCAGCATAACCCGCAAATTTTGGAAATTGCGGAAATTTTGGAAATTTGAGTGTCTGTTGGGGGCGAAGAACCATGCTTACGAGCGCAAGGGTGGGTCGGACGAGATTTGTAAGAGGAAAAAGTTCATGTGCGAGCATAGCACAACTCAGCACAATTCGCAAATTTTGGAAATTGCGGAAATTTTGGAAATTTGAGTGTCGGTTGGGGGGAAAGATCCATGTTTACGAGCGCAAGGGTGGGTCGGAGCGAGATTTGTAAGAAATCGAAGTTCATGTGCTCGCCTAGCATAACTCAGCACAATTCGCAAATTGTGGAAATTGCGGAAATTTTGGAAATTCGATTGTCGGTCGGGGGGAAGGATCCATGCTTACGAGCGCAAGGGTGGGTCGGCGCGAGATTTGTAAGAGGAAAAAGGATATGTGCTCGCCTAGCACAACTCAGCACAATTCGCAAATTTTGGAAATTGCGGAAATTTTGGAAATTTGAGTGTCGGTTGGGGGGAAAGATCCATGATTACGAGCGCGAGGGTGGGTCGGAGCGAGATTTGTAAGAGGAAAAAGTTCATGTGCTTGCCTAGCACAACTCAGCACACGTCGCAAATTTTGGAAATTGCGGAAATTTTGGAATTCGAGTGTCTGTTGGGGGGAAAGATCCATGTTTACGAGCGCAAGGGTGGGTCGGGGCGAGATTCGTGAGAGGAAAAATTTCATGTGCTCGCCTAGCACAACTCAGCACAACTCGCAAATTTCGGAAATTGCGGAAATTTTGGAAATTTGAGTGTGGGTTGGGGGGAAATATCCATGTTTACGAGCGCAAGGGTGGGTCGGAGCGAGATTTGTAAAGAAAAAAAGTTTATTTGCCCGCCTAGCACAACTCAGCACAACTCGCAAATTTTGGAAATTGCGGAAATTTTTGAAATTTGAGTGTCGGTTGGGGGGAAAGATCCATGTTTACGAGCGCAAGGGTGGGTCGGAGCGAGATTTGTAAGAGAAAAAAGTTCATGTGCCCGCCTAGCACAACTCAGCACAACTCGCAAATTTCGGAAATTGCGGAAATTTTTGAAATTTGAGTGTCGGTTGGGGGGAAAGATCCATGTTTACGAGCGCAAGGGTGGGTCGGGGCGACATTTGTAAAAGGAAAAAGTTCATGTGCTCGCCTAGCACAACTCAGCACATTTCGCAAATTTTTGAAATTGCGGAAATTTTTGAAATTTGAGTGTCGGTTGGGGGGAAAGATCCATGTTTACGAGCGCAAGGGTGGGTCGGGGCGACATTTGTAAAGGGAAAAAGTTCATGTGATCGCCTAGCACAACTCAGCACAACTCGCAAATTTTTGAAATTGCGGAAATTTTTGAAATTTGAGTGTCGGCTGGGGGGAAAGATCCATGTTTACGAGCGTGAGGGTGGGTCGGATCGAGATTTGTAAGAGGAAAAAGTTCATGTGCTCGCCTAGTACAACTCAGCACATCTCGCAAATTTTGGAAATTGCGGAAATTTTGGAAATTTGATTGTCTGTTGGGGTCGAAGATCCATGCTTACGAGCGCAAGGGTGGGTCGGAGCGAGATTTGTGAGAGGAAAAAGTCTATGTGCTCGCCTAGCACAACTCAGCACGTCTCGCAAAATTTGGAAATTGCGGAAATTTTGGAAATTTGAGTGTCGATTGGGGGGAATGATCCATGTTCACGAGCGCAAGGGTGGGTCGGCGCGAGATTTGTAGTAGAAAAATGTTCATGTGCTCGCACAGCACAACTCAGCACAACTCGCCAGTTTTGGAAAATACGGAAATTTTGGAAATTTGAGTGTCTGTTGGGGGCGAAGATCCATGCTTACGAGCGCAAGGGTGAGTCGCAGCGAGATTTGTGAGAGGAAAAAGTTTATGTGCTCGCCTAGCACAACTCAGCACAGCTCGCAAATTTTGGAAATTGCGGAAATTTCGGAAATTTGGGTGTCGGTTGGAGGGAAAGATCCATGTTTACGAGCGCAAGGGTGGGTCGGAGCGAGATTTGTAAAGAAAAAAAGTTTATTTGCCCGCCTAGCACAACTCAGCACAACTCGCAAATTTTGGAAATTGCGGAAATTTTGGAAATTTGAGTGTCGGTTGGAGGGAAAGATCCATGTTTACGAGCGCAAGGGTGGGTCGGACGAGATTTGTAAGATGGAAAAGTTCATGTGCTAGGATAGCAAAACTCAGCACAACTCGCAAATTTTGCAAATCTCGGAAATTTTGGAAATTTGAGTGTCGGTTGTGGGGAAAGATCCATGTTTACGAGCGCAAGGGTGGGTCGGGGCGAGATTCGTGAGAGGGAAAAGTTCAAGTGCTCGCCTAGCACAACTCAGCACAACTCGCAAATTTCGGAAATTGCGGAAATTTTGGAAATTTGAGTGTCGGTTGGGGGGAAAGATCCATGTTTACGAGCGCAAGGGTGGGTCGGAGCGAGATTTGTAAGAGGAAAAAGTTCATGTGCTCGCATAGCACAACTCAGCACATTTCGCAAATTGTGGTATTTGCTGAAATTTTGGAAATTTGAGTGTCGGCTGGGGGGAAAGATCCATGTTTTCGAGCGCAAGGGTGGGTCGGAGCAAGATTTGTAAGAGGAAAAAGTTCATGTGCTCGCCTAGCACAACTCAGCATAGTTCGCAAATATCGGAAATTGCGGAAATTTTGGAAATTTGAGTGTCGATTGGGGGGAATGATCCATGTTTACGAGCGCAAGGGTGGGTCGGCGCGAGATTTGTAAGAGGAAAAAGTTCATGTGCTCGCCTAGCACAACTCAGCACATCTCACAAATTTTGGAAATCGCGGAAATTTTGAAAATTTGAGTGACCGTCGGGGGCGAAGATCCATGCTTACGAGCGCAAGGGTGGGTCGGAGCGAGATTTGTAAGAAATCGAAGTTCATGTGCTCGCCTAGCATAACTCAGCACAATTCGCAAATTGTGGAAATTGCGGAAATTTTGGAAATTCGATTGACGGTCGGGGGGAAGGATCCATGCTTACGAGCGCAAGGGTGGGTCGGCGCGAGATTTGTAAGAGGAAAAAGTTCATGTGCTCGCCTAGCACAACTCAGCACAACTCGCAAATTTTGGAAATTGCGGAAATTTTGGAAATTTGAGTGTCGGTTGGAGGGAAAGATCCATGTTTACGAGCGCAAGGGTGGGTCGGCGCGAAATTTGTAAGAGAAAAATGTTCATGTGCTCGCCCAGCACAACTCGCCAGTTTTGGAAAATACGGAAATTTTGGAAATTTGAGTGTCTGTTGGGGGCGAAGATCCATGCTTACGAGCGCAAGGGTGAGTCGGAGCGAGATTTGTGAGAGGAAAAAGGATATGTGCTCGCCTAGCACAACTCAGCACAATTCGCAAATTTTGGAAATTGCGGAAATTTTGGAAATTTGAGTGTCGGTTGGGGGGAAAGATCCATGTTTACGAGCGCAAGGGTGGGTCGGAGCGAGATTTGTAAGAGGAAAAAGTTCATGTGCTTGCCTAGCACAACTCAGCACACGTCGCAAATTTTGGAAATTGCGGAAATTTTGGAATTTGAGTGTCTGTTGGGGGAAAAGATCCATGTTTACGAGCGCAAGGGTGGGTCGGAGCGAGATTTGTAAGAGGAAAAAGTTCATGTGCTCGCCTAGCACAACTCAGCACAACTCGCAAATTTCGGAAATTGCGGAAATTTTTGAAATTTGAGTGTCGGTTGGGGGGAAAGATCCATGTTTACGAGCGCAAGGGTGGGTCGGGGCGACATTTGTAAAAGGAAAAAGTTCATGTGCTCGCCTAGCACAACTCAGCACAACTCGCAAATTTTTGAAATTGCGGAAATTTTTGAAATTTGAGTGTCGGCTGGGGGGAAAGATCCATGTTTACGAGCGTAAGGGTGGGTCGGATCGAGATTTGTAAGAGGAAAAAGTTCATGTGCTCGCCTAGTACAACTCAGCACATCTCGCAAATTTTGGAAATTGCGGAAATTTTGGAAATTTGAGTGTCTGTTGGGGTCGAAGATCCATGCTTACGAGCGCAAGGGTGGGTCGGAGCGAGATTTGTGAGAGGAAAAAGTCTATGTGCTCGCCTAGCACAACTCAGCACGACTCGCAAAATTTGGAAATTGCGGAAATTTTGGAAATTTGAGTGGAGGATGGGGGGAAAGATCCATGTTTACGAGCGCACGGGTGGGTTGGAGCGAGATTTGTAACGGGACAGAGTTCATGTGCTCGCCTAGCACAACTCAGCACAATTCGCGAAGTTTGGAAATTGCGGAAATTTTGGAAATTTGAGTGTTGGTTGGGGGGAAAGATCCATGTTTACGAGCGCAAGGGTGGGTCGGAGCGAGATTTGTAAGGGGAAAAATTTCATGTGCTCGCCCAGCACAACTCAGCACAATTCGCAAATTACGGAAATTGCGGAAATTTTGGAAATTTGAGTGTCGGTTGGGGGGAAAGATCCATGTTTACGAGCGCAAGGGTGGGTCGGAGCGAGATTTGTAACGGGAAAAAGTTTATGTGCTCGCCTAGCACAACTCAGCACGAGTCGCAAATTTTGGAAATTGCGGAAATTTTGGAAATTTGAGTGTCTGTTCGGGGGAAAGATCCATGTTTACGAGCGCAAGGGTGGGTCGGTGCGAGATTTGTAAGAAATCGAAGTTCATGTGCTCGCCTAGCATAACTCAGCACAATTCGCAAATTGTGGAAATTGCGGAAATTTTGGAAATTCGAGTGTCGGTGGGGGGGAAAGATCCATGCTTACGAGCGCAAGGGTGGGTCGGCGCGAGATTTGTAAGAGAAAAAAGTTCATGTGCTCGCCTAGCACAACTCAGCAAATCTCGCAAAATTTGGAAATTGCGGAAATTTTGGAAATTTGAGTGTCGGTCGGGGGGAAAGATCCATGTTTACGAGCGCAAGGGTGGGTCGGAGCGAGATTTGTAACGGGAAAAAGTTTATGTGCTCGCCTAGCACAACTCAGCACGAGTCGCAAATTTTGGAAATTGCGGAAATTTTGGAAATTTGAGTGTCTGTTCGGGGGAAAGATCCATGTTTACGAGCGCAAGGGTGGGTCGGTGCGAGATTTGTAAGAAATCGAAGTTCATGTGCTCGCCTAGCATAACTCAGCACAATTCGCAAATTGTGGAAATTGCGGAAATTTTGGAAATTCGAGTGTCGGTGGGGGGGAAAGATCCATGCTTACGAGCGCAAGGGTGGGTCGGCGCGAGATTTGTAAGAGAAAAAAGTTCATGTGCTCGCCTAGCACAACTCAGCACAACTCGCAAATTTTGGAAATTGCGGAAATTTTGGAAATTTGAGTGTCGGTTGGAGGGAAAGATCCATGTTTACGAGCGCAAGGGTGGGTCAGCGCGAAATTTGTAAGAGAAAAATGTTCATGTGCTCGCCCAGCACAACTCAGCACAACTCGCCAGTTTTGGAAAATACGGGAATTTTGGAAATTTGAGTGTCGGTTGGGGGGAAAGATCCATGCTTACGAGCGCAAGGGTGGGTCGGAGCAAGATTTGTAAGAGGAAAAAGTTCATGTGCTCGCCTAGCACAACTCAGCACAGTTCGCAAATATCGGAAATTACGGAAATTTTGGAAATTTGAGTGTCGATTGGGGGGAATGATCCATGTTTACGAGCGCAAGGGTGGGTCGGCGCGAGATTTGTAAGAGGAAAAAGTTCATGTGCTCGCCTAGCACAACTCAGCACATCTCACAAATTTTGGAAATCGCGGAAATTTTGAAAATTTGAGTGACCGTCGGGGGCGAAGATCCATGCTTACGAGCGCAAGGGTGGTTCGGAGCGAGATTTGTAAGAAATCGAAGTTCATGTGCTCGCCTAGCATAACTCAGCACAATTCGCAAATTGTGGAAATTGCGGAAATTTTGGAAATTCGATTGTCGGTCGGGGGGAAGGATCCATGCTTACGAGCGCAAGGGTGGGTCGGCGCGAGATTTGTAAGAGGAAAAAGGATATGTGCTCGCCTAGCACAACTCAGCACAATTCGCAAATTTTGGAAATTGCGGGAATTTTGGAAATTTGAGTGTCGGTTGGGGGAAAAGATCCATGTTTACGAGCGCAAGGGTGGGTCGGGGCGAGATTCGTGAGAGGAAAAAGTTCATGTGCTCGCCTAGCACAACTCAGCACAACTCGCAAATTTCGGAAATTGCGGAAATTTTAGAAATTTGAGTGTCGGTTGGGGGGAAAGATCCATGTTTACGAGCGCAAGGGTGGGTCGGAGCGAGATTTGTAAGAGGAAAAAGTTCGTGTGCTCGCATAGCACAACTCAGCACATTTCGCAAATTGTGGTAATTGCTGAAATTTTGGAAATTTGAGTGTCGGCTGGGGGGAAAGATCCATGTTTACGAGCGCAAGGGTGGGTCGGAGCGAGATTTGTAAGAGGAAAAAGTTCATGTGCTCGCCTAGCACAACTCAGCACATTTCGCAAATATCGGAAATTGCGGAAATTTTGGAAATTTGAGTGTCGATTGGGGGGAATGATCCATGTTTACGAGCGCAAGGGTGGGTCGGCGCGAGATTTGTAAGAGGAAAAAGTTCATGTGCTCGCCTAGCACAACTCAGCACATCTCACAAATTTTGGAAATCGCGGAAATTTTGAAAATTTGAGTGACCGTCGGGGGCGAAGATCCATGCTTACGAGCGCAAGGGTGGGTCGGAGCGAGATTTGTAAGAAATCGAAGTTCATGTGCTCGCCTAGCATAACTCAGCACAATTCGCAAATTGTGGAAATTGCGGAAATTTTGGAAATTCGATTGTCGGTCGGGGGGAAGGATCCATGCTTACGAGCGCAAGGGTGGGTCGGCGCGAGATTTGTAAGAGGAAAAAGGATATGTGCTCGCCTAGCACAACTCAGCACAATTCGCAAATTTTGGAAATTGCGGAAATTTTGGAAATTTGAGTGTCGGTTGGGGGGAAAGATCCATGATTACGAGCGCGAGGGTGGGTCGGAGCGAGATTTGTAAGAGGAAAAAGTTCATGTGCTTGCCTAGCACAACTCAGCACACGTCGCAAATTTTGGAAATTGCGGAAATTTTGGAATTCGAGTGTCTGTTGGGGGGAAAGATCCATGTTTACGAGCGCAAGGGTGGGTCGGGGCGAGATTCGTGAGAGGAAAAATTTCATGTGCTCGCCTAGCACAACTCAGCACAACTCGCAAATTTCGGAAATTGCGGAAATTTTGGAAATTTGAGTGTGGGTTGGGGGGAAATATCCATGTTTACGAGCGCAAGGGTGGGTCGGAGCGAGATTTGTAAAGAAAAAAAGTTTATTTGCCCGCCTAGCACAACTCAGCACAACTCGCAAATTTTGGAAATTGCGGAAATTTTTGAAATTTGAGTGTCGGTTGGGGGGAAAGATCCATGTTTACGAGCGCAAGGGTGGGTCGGAGCGAGATTTGTAAGAGAAAAAAGTTCATGTGCCCGCCTAGCACAACTCAGCACAACTCGCAAATTTCGGAAATTGCGGAAATTTTTGAAATTTGAGTGTCGGTTGGGGGGAAAGATCCATGTTTACGAGCGCAAGGGTGGGTCGGGGCGACATTTGTAAAAGGAAAAAGTTCATGTGCTCGCCTAGCACAACTCAGCACATTTCGCAAATTTTTGAAATTGCGGAAATTTTTGAAATTTGAGTGTCGGTTGGGGGGAAAGATCCATGTTTACGAGCGCAAGGGTGGGTCGGGGCGACATTTGTAAAGGGAAAAAGTTCATGTGATCGCCTAGCACAACTCAGCACAACTCGCAAATTTTTGAAATTGCGGAAATTTTTGAAATTTGAGTGTCGGCTGGGGGGAAAGATCCATGTTTACGAGCGTGAGGGTGGGTCGGATCGAGATTTGTAAGAGGAAAAAGTTCATGTGCTCGCCTAGTACAACTCAGCACATCTCGCAAATTTTGGAAATTGCGGAAATTTTGGAAATTTGATTGTCTGTTGGGGTCGAAGATCCATGCTTACGAGCGCAAGGGTGGGTCGGAGCGAGATTTGTGAGAGGAAAAAGTCTATGTGCTCGCCTAGCACAACTCAGCACGTCTCGCAAAATTTGGAAATTGCGGAAATTTTGGAAATTTGAGTGTCGATTGGGGGGAATGATCCATGTTCACGAGCGCAAGGGTGGGTCGGCGCGAGATTTGTAAGAGAAAAATGTTCATGTGCTCGCACAGCACAACTCAGCACAACTCGCCAGTTTTGGAAAATACGGAAATTTTGGAAATTTGAGTGTCTGTTGGGGGCGAAGATCCATGCTTACGAGCGCAAGGGTGAGTCGCAGCGAGATTTGTGAGAGGAAAAAGTTTATGTGCTCGCCTAGCACAACTCAGCACAGCTCGCAAATTTTGGAAATTGCGGAAATTTCGGAAATTTGGGTGTCGGTTGGAGGGAAAGATCCATGTTTACGAGCGCAAGGGTGGGTCGGAGCGAGATTTGTAAAGAAAAAAAGTTTATTTGCCCGCCTAGCACAACTCAGCACAACTCGCAAATTTTGGAAATTGCGGAAATTTTGGAAATTTGAGTGTCGGTTGGAGGGAAAGATCCATGTTTACGAGCGCAAGGGTGGGTCGGACGAGATTTGTAAGATGGAAAAGTTCATGTGCTAGGATAGCAAAACTCAGCACAACTCGCAAATTTTGCAAATCTCGGAAATTTTGGAAATTTGAGTGTCGGTTGTGGGGAAAGATCCATGTTTACGAGCGCAAGGGTGGGTCGGGGCGAGATTCGTGAGAGGGAAAAGTTCAAGTGCTCGCCTAGCACAACTCAGCACAACTCGCAAATTTCGGAAATTGCGGAAATTTTGGAAATTTGAGTGTCGGTTGGGGGGAAAGATCCATGTTTACGAGCGCAAGGGTGGGTCGGAGCGAGATTTGTAAGAGGAAAAAGTTCATGTGCTCGCATAGCACAACTCAGCACATTTCGCAAATTGTGGTATTTGCTGAAATTTTGGAAATTTGAGTGTCGGCTGGGGGGAAAGATCCATGTTTTCGAGCGCAAGGGTGGGTCGGAGCAAGATTTGTAAGAGGAAAAAGTTCATGTGCTCGCCTAGCACAACTCAGCATAGTTCGCAAATATCGGAAATTGCGGAAATTTTGGAAATTTGAGTGTCGATTGGGGGGAATGATCCATGTTTACGAGCGCAAGGGTGGGTCGGCGCGAGATTTGTAAGAGGAAAAAGTTCATGTGCTCGCCTAGCACAACTCAGCACATCTCACAAATTTTGGAAATCGCGGAAATTTTGAAAATTTGAGTGACCGTCGGGGGCGAAGATCCATGCTTACGAGCGCAAGGGTGGGTCGGAGCGAGATTTGTAAGAAATCGAAGTTCATGTGCTCGCCTAGCATAACTCAGCACAATTCGCAAATTGTGGAAATTGCGGAAATTTTGGAAATTCGATTGACGGTCGGGGGGAAGGATCCATGCTTACGAGCGCAAGGGTGGGTCGGCGCGAGATTTGTAAGAGGAAAAAGTTCATGTGCTCGCCTAGCACAACTCAGCACAACTCGCAAATTTTGGAAATTGCGGAAATTTTGGAAATTTGAGTGTCGGTTGGAGGGAAAGATCCATGTTTACGAGCGCAAGGGTGGGTCGGCGCGAAATTTGTAAGAGAAAAATGTTCATGTGCTCGCCCAGCACAACTCGCCAGTTTTGGAAAATACGGAAATTTTGGAAATTTGAGTGTCTGTTGGGGGCGAAGATCCATGCTTACGAGCGCAAGGGTGAGTCGGAGCGAGATTTGTGAGAGGAAAAAGGATATGTGCTCGCCTAGCACAACTCAGCACAATTCGCAAATTTTGGAAATTGCGGAAATTTTGGAAATTTGAGTGTCGGTTGGGGGGAAAGATCCATGTTTACGAGCGCAAGGGTGGGTCGGAGCGAGATTTGTAAGAGGAAAAAGTTCATGTGCTTGCCTAGCACAACTCAGCACACGTCGCAAATTTTGGAAATTGCGGAAATTTTGGAATTTGAGTGTCTGTTGGGGGAAAAGATCCATGTTTACGAGCGCAAGGGTGGGTCGGAGCGAGATTTGTAAGAGGAAAAAGTTCATGTGCTCGCCTAGCACAACTCAGCACAACTCGCAAATTTCGGAAATTGCGGAAATTTTTGAAATTTGAGTGTCGGTTGGGGGGAAAGATCCATGTTTACGAGCGCAAGGGTGGGTCGGGGCGACATTTGTAAAAGGAAAAAGTTCATGTGCTCGCCTAGCACAACTCAGCACAACTCGCAAATTTTTGAAATTGCGGAAATTTTTGAAATTTGAGTGTCGGCTGGGGGGAAAGATCCATGTTTACGAGCGTAAGGGTGGGTCGGATCGAGATTTGTAAGAGGAAAAAGTTCATGTGCTCGCCTAGTACAACTCAGCACATCTCGCAAATTTTGGAAATTGCGGAAATTTTGGAAATTTGAGTGTCTGTTGGGGTCGAAGATCCATGCTTACGAGCGCAAGGGTGGGTCGGAGCGAGATTTGTGAGAGGAAAAAGTCTATGTGCTCGCCTAGCACAACTCAGCACGACTCGCAAAATTTGGAAATTGCGGAAATTTTGGAAATTTGAGTGGAGGATGGGGGGAAAGATCCATGTTTACGAGCGCACGGGTGGGTTGGAGCGAGATTTGTAACGGGACAGAGTTCATGTGCTCGCCTAGCACAACTCAGCACAATTCGCGAAGTTTGGAAATTGCGGAAATTTTGGAAATTTGAGTGTTGGTTGGGGGGAAAGATCCATGTTTACGAGCGCAAGGGTGGGTCGGAGCGAGATTTGTAAGGGGAAAAATTTCATGTGCTCGCCCAGCACAACTCAGCACAATTCGCAAATTACGGAAATTGCGGAAATTTTGGAAATTTGAGTGTCGGTTGGGGGGAAAGATCCATGTTTACGAGCGCACGGGTGGGTCGGAGCGAGATTTGTAAGAGGAAAAAGTTCATGTGCTCGCATAGCACAACTCAGCACAAATCGCAAATTGTGGAAATTGCGGAAATTTTGAAAATTTGAGTGTCGGCTGGGGGGAAAGATCCATGTTTACGAGCGCAAGGGTGGGTCGGAGCATGAGTTGTAAGAGGAAAAAGTTCATGTGCTCGCCTAGCACAACTCAGCACAACTCGCAAATTTCGGAAATTGCGGAAATTTTGAAAATTTGAGTGTCGGCTGGGGGGAAAGATCCATGTTTACGAGCGCAAGGGTGGGTCGGAGCATGAGTTGTAAGAGGAAAAAGTTCATGTGCTCGCCTAGCACAACTCAGCACAACTCGCAAGTTTCGGAAATTGCGGAAATTTTGGAAATTTGAGTGTCGATTGGGGGGAATGATCCATGTTTACGAGCGCAAGGGTGGGTCAGCGCGAGATTTGTAAGAGGAAAAAGTTCATGTGCTCGCCTAGCACAACTCAGCACAACTCGCAAATTGTGGAAAATGCGGAAATTTTGGAAATTCGAGTGTCGGATGGGGGGAAAGATCCATGCTTACGAGCGCAAGGGTGGGTCGGCGCGAGATTTGTAAGAGGAAAAAGTTCATGTGCTCGCCTAGCACAACTCAGCACATCTCGCAAATTGTGGAAATCGTGGAAATTTTGAAAATTTGAGTGTCTGTCGGGGGCGAAGATCCATGCTTACGAGCGCAAGGGTGTGTCGGAGCGAGATTTCTGAGAGGAAAAAGTTTATGTGCTCGCCTATCACAACTCAGCACAATTCGCAAAATTTGGAAATTGCGGAAATTTTGGAAATTTGAGTGTCGATTGGGGGGAATGATCCATGTTTACGAGCGCAAGGGTGGGTCAGCGCGAGATTTGTAAGGGGAAAAATTTCATGTGCGCGCCTAGCACAACTCAGCACATCTCGCAAATTTTGGGAATTGCGGAAATTTTGGAAATTTGAATGTCTGTTGGGGGCGAAGATCCATGCTTACGAGCGCGAGGGTGGGTCGGAGCTAGATTTGTGAGATGAAAAAGTTTATGTGCTCGCCCAGCACAACTCAGCAAATCTCGCAAAATTTGGAAATTGCGGAAATTTTGGAAATTTGAGTGTCGGTCGGGGGGAAAGATCCATGTTTACGAGCGCAAGGGTGGGTCGGAGCGAGATTTGTAACGGGAAAAAGTTTATGTGCTCGCCCAGCACAACTCAGCACGAGTCGCAAATTTTGGAAATTGCGGAAATTTTGGAAATTTGAGTGTCTGTTCGGGGGAAAGATCCATGTTTACGAGCGCAAGGGTGGGTCGGTGCGAGATTTGTAAGAAATCGAAGTTCATGTGCTCGCCTAGCATAACTCAGCACAATTCGCAAATTGTGGAAATTGCGGAAATTTTGGAAATTCGAGTGTCGGTGGGGGGGAAAGATCCATGCTTACGAGCGCAAGGGTGGGTCGGCGCGAGATTTGTAAGAGAAAAAAGTTCATGTGCTCGCCTAGCACAACTCAGCACAACTCGCAAATTTTGGAAATTGCGGAAATTTTGGAAATTTGAGTGTCGGTTGGAGGGAAAGATCCATGTTTACGAGCGCAAGGGTGGGTCGGCGCGAAATTTGTAAGAGAAAAATGTTCATGTGCTCGCCCAGCACAACTCAGCACAACTCGCCAGTTTTGGAAAATACGGGAATTTTGGAAATTTGAGTGTCGGTTGGGGGGAAAGATCCATGCTTACGAGCGCAAGGGTGGGTCGGAGCAAGATTTGTAAGAGGAAAAAGTTCATGTGCTCGCCTAGCACAACTCAGCACAGTTCGCAAATATCGGAAATTACGGAAATTTTGGAAATTTGAGTGTCGATTGGGGGGAATGATCCATGTTTACGAGCGCAAGGGTGGGTCGGCGCGAGATTTGTAAGAGGAAAAAGTTCATGTGCTCGCCTAGCACAACTCAGCACATCTCACAAATTTTGGAAATCGCGGAAATTTTGAAAATTTGAGTGACCGTCGGGGGCGAAGATCCATGCTTACGAGCGCAAGGGTGGTTCGGAGCGAGATTTGTAAGAAATCGAAGTTCATGTGCTCGCCTAGCATAACTCAGCACAATTCGCAAATTGTGGAAATTGCGGAAATTTTGGAAATTCGATTGTCGGTCGGGGGGAAGGATCCATGCTTACGAGCGCAAGGGTGGGTCGGCGCGAGATTTGTAAGAGAAAAAAGGATATGTGCTCGCCTAGCACAACTCAGCACAATTCGCAAATTTTGGAAATTGCGGGAATTTTGGAAATTTGAGTGTCGGTTGGGGGAAAAGATCCATGTTTACGAGCGCAAGGGTGGGTCGGGGCGAGATTCGTGAGAGGAAAAAGTTCATGTGCTCGCCTAGCACAACTCAGCACAACTCGCAAATTTCGGAAATTGCGGAAATTTTAGAAATTTGAGTGTCGGTTGGGGGGAAAGATCCATGTTTACGAGCGCAAGGGTGGGTCGGAGCGAGATTTGTAAGAGGAAAAAGTTCGTGTGCTCGCATAGCACAACTCAGCACATTTCGCAAATTGTGGTAATTGCGGAAATTTTGGAAATTTGAGTGTCGATTGGGGGGAATGATCCATGTTTACGAGCGCAAGGGTGGGTCGGCGCGAGATTTGTAAGAGGAAAAAGTTCATGTGCTCGCCTAGCACAACTCAGCACATCTCACAAATTTTGGAAATCGCGGAAATTTTGAAAATTTGAGTGACCGTCGGGGGCGAAGATCCATGCTTACGAGCGCAAGGGTGGGTCGGAGCGAGATTTGTAAGAAATCGAAGTTCATGTGCTCGCCTAGCATAACTCAGCACAATTCGCAAATTGTGGAAATTGCGGAAATTTTGGAAATTCGATTGTCGGTCGGGGGGAAGGATCCATGCTTACGAGCGCAAGGGTGGGTCGGCGCGAGATTTGTAAGAGGAAAAAGGATATGTGCTCGCCTAGCACAACTCAGCACAATTCGCAAATTTTGGAAATTGCGGAAATTTTGGAAATTTGAGTGTCGGTTGGGGGGAAAGATCCATGATTACGAGCGCGAGGGTGGGTCGGAGCGAGATTTGTAAGAGGAAAAAGTTCATGTGCTTGCCTAGCACAACTCAGCACACGTCGCAAATTTTGGAAATTGCGGAAATTTTGGAATTCGAGTGTCTGTTGGGGGGAAAGATCCATGTTTACGAGCGCAAGGGTGGGTCGGAGCGAGATTTGTAAGAGGAAGGAGTTCATGTGCTCGCCTAGCACAACTCAGCACAACTCGCAAATTTCGGAAATTGCGGAAATTTTTGAAATTTGAGTGTCGGTTGGGGGGAAAGATCCATGTTTACGAGCGCAAGGGTGGGTCGGGGCGACATTTGTAAAAGGAAAAAGTTCATGTGCTCGCCTAGCACAACTCAGCACAACTCGCAAATTTTTGAAATTGCGGAAATTTTTGAAATTTGAGTGTCGGCTGGGGGGAAAGATCCATGTTTACGAGCGTAAGGGTGGGTCGGATCGAGATTTGTAAGAGGAAAAAGTTCATGTGCTCGTCTAGTACAACTCAGCACATTTCGCAAATTTTGGAAATTGCGGAAATTTTGGAAATTTGATTGTCTGTTGGGGGCGAAGATCCATGCTTACGAGCGCAAGGGTGGGTCGAAGCGAGATTTGTGAGAGGAAAAAGTTTATGTGCTCGCCTAGCACAACTCAGCACGACTCGCAAAATTTGGAAATTGCGGAAATTTTGGAAATTTGAGTGTGGGATGGGGGGAAAGATCCATGTTTACGAGCGCACGGGTGGGTTGGAGCGAGATTTGTAACGAGACAGAGTTCATGTGCTCGCCTAGCACAACTCAGCACAATTCGCAAAGTTTGGAAATTGCGGAAATTTTGAAAATTTGAGTGTTGGTTGGGGGGAAAGATCCATGTTTACGAGCGCAAGGGTGGGTCGGAGCGAGATTTGTGAGTGGAAAAAGTTCATGTGCTCGCCCAGCACAACTCAGCACAATTCGCAAATTACGGAAATTGCGGAAATTTTGGAAATTTGAGTGTCGGTTGGGGGGAAAGATCCATGTTTACGAGCGCACGGGTGGGTCGGAGCGAGATTTGTAAGAGGAAAAAGTTCATGTGCTCGCATAGCACAACTCAGCACAAATCGCAAATTGTGGAAATTGCGGAAATTTTGAAAATTTGAGTGTCGGCTGGGGGGAAAGATCCATGTTTACGAGCGCAAGGGTGGGTCGGAGCATGAGTTGTAAGAGGAAAAAGTTCATGTGCTCGCCTAGCACAACTTAGCACAACTCGCAAATTTCGGAAATTGCGGAAATTTTGGAAATTTGAGTGTCGATTGGGGGGAATGATCCATGTTTACGAGCGCAAGGGTGGGTCGGCGCGAGATTTGTAAGAGGAAAAAGTTCATGTGCTCGCCTGGCACAACTCAGCACATCTCGCAAATTTTGGAAATCGCGGAAATTTTGAAAATTTGAGTGTCTGTTGGGGGCGAAGATCCATGCTTACGAGCGCAAGGGTGGGTCGGAGCGAGATTTGTGAGAGGAAAAAGTTTATGTGCTCGCGTAGCACAACTCAGCACAACTCGCAAAATTTGAAATTGCGGAAATTTTGGAAATTTGAGTGTCGGTTGAGGGGGAAAGATCCATGTTTACGAGCACAAGGGTGGGTCGGAGCGAGATTTGTAAGAGAAAAAAGTTCATGTGCTCGCCTAGCACAACTCAGCACGACTCGCAAAATTTGGAAATTGCGGAAATTTTGGAAATTTGAGTGTAGGTTCGGGGGAAAGATCCATGTTTACGAGCGCACGGGTGGGTTGGAGCGAGATTTGTAACGGGACAGAGTTGATGTGCTCGCCTAGCACAACTCAGCACATCTCACAAATTTTGGAAATCGCGGAAATTTTGAAAATTTGAGTGACCGTCGGGGGCGAAGATCCATGCTTACGAGCGCAAGGGTGGTTCGGAGCGAGATTTGTAAGAAATCGAAGTTCATGTGCTCGCCTAGCATAACTCAGCACAATTCGCAAATTGTGGAAATTGCGGAAATTTTGGAAATTCGATTGTCGGTCGGGGGGAAGGATCCATGCTTACGAGCGCAAGGGTGGGTCGGCGCGAGATTTGTAAGAGGAAAAAGGATATGTGCTCGCCTAGCACAACTCAGCACAATTCGCAAATTTTGGAAATTGCGGGAATTTTGGAAATTTGAGTGTCGGTTGGGGGAAAAGATCCATGTTTACGAGCGCAAGGGTGGGTCGGGGCGAGATTCGTGAGAGGAAAAAGTTCATGTGCTCGCCTAGCACAACTCAGCACAACTCGCAAATTTCGGAAATTGCGGAAATTTTAGAAATTTGAGTGTCGGTTGGGGGGAAAGATCCATGTTTACGAGCGCAAGGGTGGGTCGGAGCGAGATTTGTAAGAGGAAAAAGTTCGTGTGCTCGCATAGCACAACTCAGCACATTTCGCAAATTGTGGTAATTGCTGAAATTTTGGAAATTTGAGTGTCGGCTGGGGGGAAAGATCCATGTTTACGAGCGCAAGGGTGGGTCGGAGCGAGATTTGTAAGAGGAAAAAGTTCATGTGCTCGCCTAGCACAACTCAGCACAGTTCGCAAATATCGGAAATTGCGGAAATTTTGGAAATTTGAGTGTCGATTGGGGGGAATGATCCATGTTTACGAGCGCAAGGGTGGGTCGGCGCGAGATTTGTAAGAGGAAAAAGTTCATGTGCTCGCCTAGCACAACTCAGCACATCTCACAAATTTTGGAAATCGCGGAAATTTTGAAAATTTGAGTGACCGTCGGGGGCGAAGATCCATGCTTACGAGCGCAAGGGTGGGTCGGAGCGAGATTTGTAAGAAATCGAAGTTCATGTGCTCGCCTAGCATAACTCAGCACAATTCGCAAATTGTGGAAATTGCGGAAATTTTGGAAATTCGATTGTCGGTCGGGGGGAAGGATCCATGCTTACGAGCGCAAGGGTGGGTCGGCGCGAGATTTGTAAGAGGAAAAAGGATATGTGCTCGCCTAGCACAACTCAGCACAATTCGCAAATTTTGGAAATTGCGGAAATTTTGGAAATTTGAGTGTCGGTTGGGGGGAAAGATCCATGATTACGAGCGCGAGGGTGGGTCGGAGCGAGATTTGTAAGAGGAAAAAGTTCATGTGCTTGCCTAGCACAACTCAGCACACGTCGCAAATTTTGGAAATTGCGGAAATTTTGGAATTCGAGTGTCTGTTGGGGGGAAAGATCCATGTTTACGAGCGCAAGGGTGGGTCGGAGCGAGATTTGTAAGAGGAAGGAGTTCATGTGCTCGCCTAGCACAACTCAGCACAACTCGCAAATTTCGGAAATTGCGGAAATTTTTGAAATTTGAGTGTCGGTTGGGGGGAAAGATCCATGTTTACGAGCGCAAGGGTGGGTCGGGGCGACATTTGTAAAAGGAAAAAGTTCATGTGCTCGCCTAGCACAACTCAGCACAACTCGCAAATTTTTGAAATTGCGGAAATTTTTGAAATTTGAGTGTCGGCTGGGGGGAAAGATCCATGTTTACGAGCGTAAGGGTGGGTCGGATCGAGATTTGTAAGAGGAAAAAGTTCATGTGCTCGTCTAGTACAACTCAGCACATTTCGCAAATTTTGGAAATTGCGGAAATTTTGGAAATTTGATTGTCTGTTGGGGGCGAAGATCCATGCTTACGAGCGCAAGGGTGGGTCGAAGCGAGATTTGTGAGAGGAAAAAGTTTATGTGCTCGCCTAGCACAACTCAGCACGACTCGCAAAATTTGGAAATTGCGGAAATTTTGGAAATTTGAGTGTGGGATGGGGGGAAAGATCCATGTTTACGAGCGCACGGGTGGGTTGGAGCGAGATTTGTAACGAGACAGAGTTCATGTGCTCGCCTAGCACAACTCAGCACAATTCGCAAAGTTTGGAAATTGCGGAAATTTTGAAAATTTGAGTGTTGGTTGGGGGGAAAGATCCATGTTTACGAGCGCAAGGGTGGGTCGGAGCGAGATTTGTGAGTGGAAAAAGTTCATGTGCTCGCCCAGCACAACTCAGCACAATTCGCAAATTACGGAAATTGCGGAAATTTTGGAAATTTGAGTGTCGGTTGGGGGGAAAGATCCATGTTTACGAGCGCACGGGTGGGTCGGAGCGAGATTTGTAAGAGGAAAAAGTTCATGTGCTCGCATAGCACAACTCAGCACAAATCGCAAATTGTGGAAATTGCGGAAATTTTGAAAATTTGAGTGTCGGCTGGGGGGAAAGATCCATGTTTACGAGCGCAAGGGTGGGTCGGAGCATGAGTTGTAAGAGGAAAAAGTTCATGTGCTCGCCTAGCACAACTTAGCACAACTCGCAAATTTCGGAAATTGCGGAAATTTTGGAAATTTGAGTGTCGATTGGGGGGAATGATCCATGTTTACGAGCGCAAGGGTGGGTCGGCGCGAGATTTGTAAGAGGAAAAAGTTCATGTGCTCGCCTGGCACAACTCAGCACATCTCGCAAATTTTGGAAATCGCGGAAATTTTGAAAATTTGAGTGTCTGTTGGGGGCGAAGATCCATGCTTACGAGCGCAAGGGTGGGTCGGAGCGAGATTTGTGAGAGGAAAAAGTTTATGTGCTCGCGTAGCACAACTCAGCACAACTCGCAAAATTTGAAATTGCGGAAATTTTGGAAATTTGAGTGTCGGTTGAGGGGGAAAGATCCATGTTTACGAGCACAAGGGTGGGTCGGAGCGAGATTTGTAAGAGAAAAAAGTTCATGTGCTCGCCTAGCACAACTCAGCACGACTCGCAAAATTTGGAAATTGCGGAAATTTTGGAAATTTGAGTGTAGGTTCGGGGGAAAGATCCATGTTTACGAGCGCACGGGTGGGTTGGAGCGAGATTTGTAACGGGACAGAGTTGATGTGCTCGCCTAGCACAACTCAGCACGACTCGCAAAATTTGGAAATTGCGGAAATTTTGGAAATTTGAGTGTAGGTTGGGGGGAAAGATCCATGTTTACGAGCGCACGGGTGGGTTGGAGCGAGATTTGTAACGGGACAGAGTTCATGTGCTCGCCTAGCACAACTCAGCATGACTCGCAAATTTTGGAAATCGCGGAAATTTTGGAAATTTGAGTGTCGGTTGGGGGGAAAGATCCATGTTTACGAGCGCAAGGGTGGGTCGGAGCGAGAATTGTGAGAGGAAAAAGTTTATGTGCTCGCCTAGCACAACTCAGCACAACTCGCAAAATTGGGAAATTGCGGAAATTTTGGAAATTTGAGTGTCGGTTGAGGGGGAAAGATCCATGTTTACGAGCACAAAAGTGGGTCGGAGCGAGATTTGTAGGAGTAAAAAGTTCATGTGCTCGCCTAGCACAACTCAGCACGACTCGCAAATTTTGGAAATTGCGGAAATTTTGGAAATTTGAGTGTCGGTTGGGGGGAAAGATCCATGTTTACGAGCGCAAGGGTGGGTCGGAGCGAGAATTGTGAGAGGAAGAAGTTCATGTGCTCGCCTAGCACAACTCAGCACAACTCGCAAATTGTGGAAATTGCGGAAATTTTGGAAATTCGAGTGTCGGTTGGGGGGAAAGATCCATGCTTATACGAGCGCAAGGGTGGGTCGGCGCGAGATTTGTAAGAGGAAAAAGTTCATGTGCTCGCCTAGCACAACTCAGCACATCTCGCAAATTGTGGAAATCGTGGAAATTTTGAAAATTTGAGTGTCTGTCGGGGGCGAAGATCCATGCTTACGAGCGCAAGGGTGGGTCGGAGCGAGATTTCTGAGAGGAAAAAGTTTATGTGCTCGCCTATCACAACTCAGCACAATTCGCAAAATTTGGAAATTGCGGAAATTTTGGAAATTTGAGTGTCGATTGGGGGGAATGATCCATGCTTACGAGCGCAAGGGTGGGTCAGCGCGAGATTTGTAAGAGGAAAAATTTCATGTGCGCGCCTAGCACAACTCAGCACATCTCGCAAATTTTGGAAATTGCGGAAATTTTGGAAATTTGAATGTCTGTTGGGGGCGAAGATCCATGCTTACGAGCGCGAGGGTGGGTCGGAGCTAGATTTGTGAGAGGAAAAAGTTTATGTGCTCGCCTAGCACAACTCAGCAAATTTCGCAAAATTTGGAAATTGCGGAAATTTTGGAAATTTGAGTGTCGGTTGGGGGGAAAGATCCATGTTTACGAGCGCACGGGTGGGTCGGAGCGAGATTTGTAAGAGGAAAAAGTTCATGTGCTCGCATAGCACAACTCAGCATAAATCGCAAATTGTGGAAATTGCGGAAATTTTGAAAATTTGAGTGTCGGCTGGGGGGAAAGATCCATGTTTACGAGCGCAAGGGTGGGTCGGAGCATGAGTTGTAAGAGGAAAAAGTTCATGTGCTCGCATAGCACAACTTAGCACAACTCGCAAATTTCGGAAATTGCGGAAATTTTGGAAATTTGAGTGTCGATTGGGGGGAATGATCCATGTTTACGAGCGCAAGGGTGGGTCGGCGCGAGATTTGTAAGAGGAAAAAGTTCATGTGCTCGCCTGGCACAACTCAGCACATCTCGCAAATTTTGGAAATCGCGGAAATTTTGAAAATTTGAGTGTCTGTTGGGGGCGAAGATCCATGCTTACGAGCGCAAGGGTGGGTCGGAGCGAGATTTGTGAGAGGAAAAAGTTTATGTGCTCGCGTAGCACAACTCAGCACAACTCGCAAAATTTGAAATTGCGGAAATTTTGGAAATTTGAGTGTCGGTTGAGGGGGAAAGATCCATGTTTACGAGCGCAAGGGTGGGTCGGAGCATGAGTTGTAAGAGGAAAAAGTTCATGTGCTCGCCTAGCACAACTCAGCACAAATCGCAAATTTCGGAAATTGCGGAAATTTTGGAAATTTGAGTGTCGATTGGGGGGAATGATCCATGTTTACGAGCGCAAGGGTGGGCCGGCGCGAGATTTGTGAGAGGAAAAAGTTCATGTGCTCGCCTAGCACAACTCAGCACAATTCGCAAAATTTGGAAATTGCGGAAATTTTGGAAATTTGAGTGTCGATTGGGGGGAATGATCCATGCTTACGAGCGCAAGGGTGGGTCAGCGCGAGATTTGTAAGAGGAAAAATTTCATGTGCGCGCCTAGCACAACTCAGCACATCTCGCAAATTTTGGAAATTGCGGAAATTTCGGAAATTTGAATGTCTGTTGGGGGCGAAGATCCATGCTTACGAGCGCGAGGGTGGGTCGGAGCTAGATTTGTGAGAGGAAAAAGTTTATGTGCTCGCCTAGCACAACTCAGCAAATTTCGCAAAATTTGGAAATTGCGGAAATTTTTGAAATTTGAGTGTCGGCTGGGGGGAAAGATCCATGTTTACGAGCGTAAGGGTGGGTCGGATCGAGATTTGTAAGAGGAAAAAGTTCATGTGCTCGTCTAGTACAACTCAGCACATTTCGCAAATTTTGGAAATTGCGGAAATTTTGGAAATTTGATTGTCTGTTGGGGGCGAAGATCCATGCTTACGAGCGCAAGGGTGGGTCGAAGCGAGATTTGTGAGAGGAAAAAGTTTATGTGCTCGCCTAGCACAACTCAGCACGACTCGCAAAATTTGGAAATTGCGGAAATTTTGGAAATTTGAGTGTGGGATGGGGGGAAAGATCCATGTTTACGAGCGCACGGGTGGGTTGGAGCGAGATTTGTAACGAGACAGAGTTCATGTGCTCGCCTAGCACAACTCAGCACAATTCGCAAAGTTTGGAAATTGCGGAAATTTTGAAAATTTGAGTGTTGGTTGGGGGGAAAGATCCATGTTTACGAGCGCAAGGGTGGGTCGGAGCGAGATTTGTGAGTGGAAAAAGTTCATGTGCTCGCCCAGCACAACTCAGCACAATTCGCAAATTACGGAAATTGCGGAAATTTTGGAAATTTGAGTGTCGGTTGGGGGGAAAGATCCATGTTTACGAGCGCACGGGTGGGTCGGAGCGAGATTTGTAAGAGGAAAAAGTTCATGTGCTCGCATAGCACAACTTAGCACAACTCGCAAATTTCGGAAATTGCGGAAATTTTGGAAATTTGAGTGTCGATTGGGGGGAATGATCCATGTTTACGAGCGCAAGGGTGGGTCGGCGCGAGATTTGTAAGAGGAAAAAGTTCATGTGCTCGCCTGGCACAACTCAGCACATCTCGCAAATTTTGGAAATCGCGGAAATTTTGAAAATTTGAGTGTCTGTTGGGGGCGAAGATCCATGCTTACGAGCGCAAGGGTGGGTCGGAGCGAGATTTGTGAGAGGAAAAAGTTTATGTGCTCGCGTAGCACAACTCAGCACAACTCGCAAAATTTGAAATTGCGGAAATTTTGGAAATTTGAGTGTCGGTTGAGGGGGAAAGATCCATGTTTACGAGCACAAGGGTGGGTCGGAGCGAGATTTGTAAGAGAAAAAAGTTCATGTGCTCGCCTAGCACAACTCAGCACGACTCGCAAAATTTGGAAATTGCGGAAATTTTGGAAATTTGAGTGTAGGTTCGGGGGAAAGATCCATGTTTACGAGCGCACGGGTGGGTTGGAGCGAGATTTGTAACGGGACAGAGTTGATGTGCTCGCCTAGCACAACTCAGCACGACTCGCAAAATTTGGAAATTGCGGAAATTTTGGAAATTTGAGTGTAGGTTGGGGGGAAAGATCCATGTTTACGAGCGCACGGGTGGGTTGGAGCGAGATTTGTAACGGGACAGAGTTCATGTGCTCGCCTAGCACAACTCAGCATGACTCGCAAATTTTGGAAATCGCGGAAATTTTGGAAATTTGAGTGTCGGTTGGGGGGAAAGATCCATGTTTACGAGCGCAAGGGTGGGTCGGAGCGAGAATTGTGAGAGGAAAAAGATTATGTGCTCGCCTAGCACAACTCAGCACAACTCGCAAAATTGGGAAATTGCGGAAATTTTGGAAATTTGAGTGTCGGTTGAGGGGGAAAGATCCATGTTTACGAGCACAAAAGTGGGTCGGAGCGAGATTTGTAGGAGTAAAAAGTTCATGTGCTCGCCTAGCACAACTCAGCACGACTCGCAAATTTTGGAAATTGCGGAAATTTTGGAAATTTGAGTGTCGGTTGGGGGGAAAGATCCATGTTTACGAGCGCAAGGGTGGGTCGGAGCGAGAATTGTGAGAGGAAGAAGTTCATGTGCTCGCCTAGCACAACTCAGCACAACTCGCAAATTGTGGAAATTGCGGAAATTTTGGAAATTCGAGTGTCGGTTGGGGGGAAAGATCCATGCTTATACGAGCGCAAGGGTGGGTCGGCGCGAGATTTGTAAGAGGAAAAAGTTCATGTGCTCGCCTAGCACAACTCAGCACATCTCGCAAATTGTGGAAATCGTGGAAATTTTGAAAATTTGAGTGTCTGTCGGGGGCGAAGATCCATGCTTACGAGCGCAAGGGTGGGTCGGAGCGAGATTTCTGAGAGGAAAAAGTTTATGTGCTCGCCTATCACAACTCAGCACAATTCGCAAAATTTGGAAATTGCGGAAATTTTGGAAATTTGAGTGTCGATTGGGGGGAATGATCCATGCTTACGAGCGCAAGGGTGGGTCAGCGCGAGATTTGTAAGAGGAAAAATTTCATGTGCGCGCCTAGCACAACTCAGCACATCTCGCAAATTTTGGAAATTGCGGAAATTTTGGAAATTTGAATGTCTGTTGGGGGCGAAGATCCATGCTTACGAGCGCGAGGGTGGGTCGGAGCTAGATTTGTGAGAGGAAAAAGTTTATGTGCTCGCCTAGCACAACTCAGCAAATTTCGCAAAATTTGGAAATTGCGGAAATTTTGGAAATTTGAGTGTCGGTTGGGGGGAAAGATCCATGTTTACGAGCGCACGGGTGGGTCGGAGCGAGATTTGTAAGAGGAAAAAGTTCATGTGCTCGCATAGCACAACTCAGCATAAATCGCAAATTGTGGAAATTGCGGAAATTTTGAAAATTTGAGTTTCGGCTGGGGGGAAAGATCCATGTTTACGAGCGCAAGGGTGGGTCGGAGCATGAGTTGTAAGAGGAAAAAGTTCATGTGCTCGCCTAGCACAACTCAGCACAAATCGCAAATTTCGGAAATTGCGGAAATTTTGGAAATTTGAGTGTCGATTGGGGGGAATGATCCATGTTTACGAGCGCAAGGGTGGGCCGGCGCGAGATTTGTGAGAGGAAAAAGTTCATGTGCTCGCCTAGCACAACTCAGCACAATTCGCAAAATTTGGAAATTGCGGAAATTTTGGAAATTTGAGTGTCGATTGGGGGGAATGATCCATGCTTACGAGCGCAAGGGTGGGTCAGCGCGAGATTTGTAAGAGGAAAAATTTCATGTGCGCGCCTAGCACAACTCAGCACATCTCGCAAATTTTGGAAATTGCGGAAATTTCGGAAATTTGAATGTCTGTTGGGGGCGAAGATCCATGCTTACGAGCGCGAGGGTGGGTCGGAGCTAGATTTGTGAGAGGAAAAAGTTTATGTGCTCGCCTAGCACAACTCAGCAAATTTCGCAAAATTTGGAAATTGCGGAAATTTTGGAAATTTGAGTGTCGGTTGGGGGGAAAGATCCATGTTTACGAGCGCACGGGTGGGTCGGAGCGAGATTTGTAAGAGGAAAAAGTTCATGTGCTCGCATAGCACAACTCAGCATAAATCGCAAATTGTGGAAATTGCGGAAATTTTGAAAATTTGAGTTTCGGCTGGGGGGAAAGATCCATGTTTACGAGCGCAAGGGTGGGTCGGAGCATGAGTTGTAAGAGGAAAAAGTTCATGTGCTCGCCTAGCACAACTCAGCACAAATCGCAAATTTCGGAAATTGCGGAAATTTTTGAAATTTGAGTGTCGATTGGGGGGAATGATCCATGTTTACGAGCGCAAGGGTGGGCCGGCGCGAGATTTGTGAGAGGAAAAAGTTCATGTGCTCGCCTAGCACAACTCAGCACATCTCGCAAATTTTGGAAATTGCGGAAATTTTGGAAATTTGAGTGTAGGTTGGGGGGAAAGATCCATGTTTACGAGCGCACTGGTGGGTTGGAGCGAGATTTGTAACGGGACAGAGTTCATGTGCTCGCCTCGCACAACTCAGCACAATTCGCAAAGTATGGAAATTGCGGAAATTTTGGAAATTTGAGTGTTGGTTGGGGGGAAAGATCCATGTTTACGAGCGCAAGGGTGGGTCGGAGCGAGATTTGTAAGGGGAAAAAGTTCATGTGCTCGCCCAGCACAACTCAGCACATTTCGCAAATTACGGAAATTGCGGAAATTTTGGTAATTTGAGTGTCGGTTGGGGGGAAAGATCCATGTTTACGAGCGCACGGGTGGGTCGGAGCGAGATTTGTAAGAGGAAAAAGTTCATGTGCTCGCATAGCACAACTCAGCACAAATCGCAAATTGTGGAAATTGCGGAAATTTTGAAAATTTGAGTGTCGGCTGGGGGGAAAGATCCATGTTTACGAGCGCAAGGGTGGGTCACAGCATGAGTTGTAAGAGGAAAAAGTTCATGTGCTCGCCTAGTACAACTCAGCACAACTCGCAAATTTCGGAAATTGCGGAAATTTTGAAAATTTGAGTGTCGGCTGGGGGGAAAGATCCATGTTTACGAGCGCAAGGTTGGGTCGGAGCATGAGTTGTAAGAGGAAAAAGTTCATGTGCTCGCCTAGCACAACTCAGCACGACTCGCAAAATTTGGAAATTGCGGAAATTTTGGAAATTTGAGTGTAGGATGGGGGGAAAGATCCATGTTTACGAGCGCACGGGTGGGTTGGAGCGAGATTTGTAACGGGACAGAGTTCATGTGCTCGCCTAGCACAACTCAGCACAATTCGCAAAGTTTGGAAATTGCGGAAATTTTGGAAATTTGAGTGTGGGTTGGGGGGAAAGATCCATGTTTACGAGCGCAAGGGTGGGTCGGAGCGAGATTTGTAAGGGGAAAAAGTTCATGTGCTCGCCCAGCACAACTCAGCACAATTCGCAAATTACGGAAATTGCGGAAATTTTGGAAATTTGAGTGTCTGTTGGGGGCGAAGATCCATGCTTACGAGCGCAAGGGTGAGTCGGAGCGAGATCTGTGAGAGGAAAAAGTTTATGTGCTCGCCTAGCACAACTCAGCACAGCTCGCAAATTTTGGAAATTGCGGAAATTTTGGAAATTTGAGTGTCGATTGGGGGGAATGATCCATCTTTACGAGCGCACGGGTGGGTCGGAGCGAGATTTGTAAGAGGAAAAAGTTCATGTGCTCGCCTAGCACAACTCAGCACATCTCACAAATTTTGGAAATCGCGGAAATTTTGAAAATTTGAGTGACCGTCGGGGGCGAAGATCCATGCTTACGAGCGCAAGGGTGGGTCGGAGCGAGATTTGTAAGAAATCGAAGTTCATGTGCTCGCCTAGCATAACTCAGCACAATTCGCAAATTGTGGAAATTGCGGAAATTTTGGAAATTCGATTGTCGGTCGGGGGGAAGGATCCATGCTTACGAGCGCAAGGGTGGGTCGGCGCGAGATTTGTAAGAGGAAAAAGGATATGTGCTCGCCTAGCACAACTCAGCACAATTCGCAAATTTTGGAAATTGCGGAAATTTTGGAAATTTGAGTGTCGGTTGGGGGGAAAGATCCATGATTACGAGCGCGAGGGTGGGTCGGAGCGAGATTTGTAAGAGGAAAAAGTTCATGTGCTTGCCTAGCACAACTCAGCACACGTCGCAAATTTTGGAAATTGCGGAAATTTTGGAATTCGAGTGTCTGTTGGGGGGAAAGATCCATGTTTACGAGCGCAAGGGTGGGTCGGAGCGAGATTTGTAAGAGGAAGGAGTTCATGTGCTCGCCTAGCACAACTCAGCACAACTCGCAAATTTCGGAAATTGCGGAAATTTTTGAAATTTGAGTGTCGGTTGGGGGGAAAGATCCATGTTTACGAGCGCAAGGGTGGGTCGGGGCGACATTTGTAAAAGGAAAAAGTTCATGTGCTCGCCTAGCACAACTCAGCACAACTCGCAAATTTTTGAAATTGCGGAAATTTTTGAAATTTGAGTGTCGGCTGGGGGGAAAGATCCATGTTTACGAGCGTAAGGGTGGGTCGGATCGAGATTTGTAAGAGGAAAAAGTTCATGTGCTCGTCTAGTACAACTCAGCACATTTCGCAAATTTTGGAAATTGCGGAAATTTTGGAAATTTGATTGTCTGTTGGGGGCGAAGATCCATGCTTACGAGCGCAAGGGTGGGTCGAAGCGAGATTTGTGAGAGGAAAAAGTTTATGTGCTCGCCTAGCACAACTCAGCACGACTCGCAAAATTTGGAAATTGCGGAAATTTTGGAAATTTGAGTGTGGGATGGGGGGAAAGATCCATGTTTACGAGCGCACGGGTGGGTTGGAGCGAGATTTGTAACGAGACAGAGTTCATGTGCTCGCCTAGCACAACTCAGCACAATTCGCAAAGTTTGGAAATTGCGGAAATTTTGAAAATTTGAGTGTTGGTTGGGGGGAAAGATCCATGTTTACGAGCGCAAGGGTGGGTCGGAGCGAGATTTGTGAGTGGAAAAAGTTCATGTGCTCGCCCAGCACAACTCAGCACAATTCGCAAATTACGGAAATTGCGGAAATTTTGGAAATTTGAGTGTCGGTTGGGGGGAAAGATCCATGTTTACGAGCGCACGGGTGGGTCGGAGCGAGATTTGTAAGAGGAAAAAGTTCATGTGCTCGCATAGCACAACTCAGCACAAATCGCAAATTGTGGAAATTGCGGAAATTTTGAAAATTTGAGTGTCGGCTGGGGGGAAAGATCCATGTTTACGAGCGCAAGGGTGGGTCGGAGCATGAGTTGTAAGAGGAAAAAGTTCATGTGCTCGCCTAGCACAACTTAGCACAACTCGCAAATTTCGGAAATTGCGGAAATTTTGGAAATTTGAGTGTCGATTGGGGGGAATGATCCATGTTTACGAGCGCAAGGGTGGGTCGGCGCGAGATTTGTAAGAGGAAAAAGTTCATGTGCTCGCCTGGCACAACTCAGCACATCTCGCAAATTTTGGAAATCGCGGAAATTTTGAAAATTTGAGTGTCTGTTGGGGGCGAAGATCCATGCTTACGAGCGCAAGGGTGGGTCGGAGCGAGATTTGTGAGGGGAAAAAGTTTATGTGCTCGCGTAGCACAACTCAGCACAACTCGCAAAATTTGAAATTGCGGAAATTTTGGAAATTTGAGTGTCGGTTGAGGGGGAAAGATCCATGTTTACGAGCACAAGGGTGGGTCGGAGCGAGATTTGTAAGAGAAAAAAGTTCATGTGCTCGCCTAGCACAACTCAGCACGACTCGCAAAATTTGGAAATTGCGGAAATTTTGGAAATTTGAGTGTAGGTTCGGGGGAAAGATCCATGTTTACGAGCGCACGGGTGGGTTGGAGCGAGATTTGTAACGGGACAGAGTTGATGTGCTCGCCTAGCACAACTCAGCACGACTCGCAAAATTTGGAAATTGCGGAAATTTTGGAAATTTGAGTGTAGGTTGGGGGGAAAGATCCATGTTTACGAGCGCACGGGTGGGTTGGAGCGAGATTTGTAACGGGACAGAGTTCATGTGCTCGCCTAGCACAACTCAGCATGACTCGCAAATTTTGGAAATCGCGGAAATTTTGGAAATTTGAGTGTCGGTTGGGGGGAAAGATCCATGTTTACGAGCGCAAGGGTGGGTCGGAGCGAGAATTGTGAGAGGAAAAAGTTTATGTGCTCGCCTAGCACAACTCAGCACAACTCGCAAAATTGGGAAATTGCGGAAATTTTGGAAATTTGAGTGTCGGTTGAGGGGGAAAGATCCATGTTTACGAGCACAAAAGTGGGTCGGAGCGAGATTTGTAGGAGTAAAAAGTTCATGTGCTCGCCTAGCACAACTCAGCACGACTCGCAAATTTTGGAAATTGCGGAAATTTTGGAAATTTGAGTGTCGGTTGGGGGGAAAGATCCATGTTTACGAGCGCAAGGGTGGGTCGGAGCGAGAATTGTGAGAGGAAGAAGTTCATGTGCTCGCCTAGCACAACTCAGCACAACTCGCAAATTGTGGAAATTGCGGAAATTTTGGAAATTCGAGTGTCGGTTGGGGGGAAAGATCCATGCTTATACGAGCGCAAGGGTGGGTCGGCGCGAGATTTGTAAGAGGAAAAAGTTCATGTGCTCGCCTAGCACAACTCAGCACAATTCGCAAAATTTGGAAATTGCGGAAATTTTGGAAATTTGAGTGTCGATTGGGGGGAAAGATCCATGTTTACGAGCGCAAGGGTGGGTCGGAGCGAGAATTGTGAGAGGAAGAAGTTCATGTGCTCGCCTAGCACAACTCAGCACAACTCGCAAATTGTGGAAATTGCGGAAATTTTGGAAATTCGAGTGTCGGTTGGGGGGAAAGATCCATGCTTATACGAGCGCAAGGGTGGGTCGGCGCGAGATTTGTAAGAGGAAAAAGTTCATGTGCTCGCCTAGCACAACTCAGCACATCTCGCAAATTGTGGAAATCGTGGAAATTTTGAAAATTTGAGTGTCTGTCGGGGGCGAAGATCCATGCTTACGAGCGCAAGGGTGGGTCGGAGCGAGATTTCTGAGAGGAAAAAGTTTATGTGCTCGCCTATCACAACTCAGCACAATTCGCAAAATTTGGAAATTGCGGAAATTTTGGAAATTTGAGTGTCGATTGGGGGGAATGATCCATGCTTACGAGCGCAAGGGTGGGTCAGCGCGAGATTTGTAAGAGGAAAAATTTCATGTGCGCGCCTAGCACAACTCAGCACATCTCGCAAATTTTGGAAATTGCGGAAATTTTGGAAATTTGAATGTCTGTTGGGGGCGAAGATCCATGCTTACGAGCGCGAGGGTGGGTCGGAGCTAGATTTGTGAGAGGAAAAAGTTTATGTGCTCGCCTAGCACAACTCAGCAAATTTCGCAAAATTTGGAAATTGCGGAAATTTTGGAAATTTGAGTGTCGGTTGGGGGGAAAGATCCATGTTTACGAGCGCACGGGTGGGTCGGAGCGAGATTTGTAAGAGGAAAAAGTTCATGTGCTCGCATAGCACAACTCAGCATAAATCGCAAATTGTGGAAATTGCGGAAATTTTGAAAATTTGAGTTTCGGCTGGGGGGAAAGATCCATGTTTACGAGCGCAAGGGTGGGTCGGAGCATGAGTTGTAAGAGGAAAAAGTTCATGTGCTCGCCTAGCACAACTCAGCACAAATCGCAAATTTCGGAAATTGCGGAAATTTTGGAAATTTGAGTGTCGATTGGGGGGAATGATCCATGTTTACGAGCGCAAGGGTGGGCCGGCGCGAGATTTGTGAGAGGAAAAAGTTCATGTGCTCGCCTAGCACAACTCAGCACAATTCGCAAAATTTGGAAATTGCGGAAATTTTGGAAATTTGAGTGTCGATTGGGGGGAATGATCCATGCTTACGAGCGCAAGGGTGGGTCAGCGCGAGATTTGTAAGAGGAAAAATTTCATGTGCGCGCCTAGCACAACTCAGCACATCTCGCAAATTTTGGAAATTGCGGAAATTTCGGAAATTTGAATGTCTGTTGGGGGCGAAGATCCATGCTTACGAGCGCGAGGGTGGGTCGGAGCTAGATTTGTGAGAGGAAAAAGTTTATGTGCTCGCCTAGCACAACTCAGCAAATTTCGCAAAATTTGGAAATTGCGGAAATTTTGGAAATTTGAGTGTCGGTTGGGGGGAAAGATCCATGTTTACGAGCGCACGGGTGGGTCGGAGCGAGATTTGTAAGAGGAAAAAGTTCATGTGCTCGCATAGCACAACTCAGCATAAATCGCAAATTGTGGAAATTGCGGAAATTTTGAAAATTTGAGTTTCGGCTGGGGGGAAAGATCCATGTTTACGAGCGCAAGGGTGGGTCGGAGCATGAGTTGTAAGAGGAAAAAGTTCATGTGCTCGCCTAGCACAACTCAGCACAAATCGCAAATTTCGGAAATTGCGGAAATTTTGGAAATTTGAGTGTCGATTGGGGGGAATGATCCATGTTTACGAGCGCAAGGGTGGGCCGGCGCGAGATTTGTGAGAGGAAAAAGTTCATGTGCTCGCCTAGCACAACTCAGCACATCTCGCAAATTTTGGAAATTGCGGAAATTTTGGAAATTTGAGTGTAGGTTGGGGGGAAAGATCCATGTTTACGAGCGCACTGGTGGGTTGGAGCGAGATTTGTAACGGGACAGAGTTCATGTGCTCGCCTCGCACAACTCAGCACAATTCGCAAAGTATGGAAATTGCGGAAATTTTGGAAATTTGAGTGTTGGTTGGGGGGAAAGATCCATGTTTACGAGCGCAAGGGTGGGTCGGAGCGAGATTTGTAAGGGGAAAAAGTTCATGTGCTCGCCCAGCACAACTCAGCACATTTCGCAAATTACGGAAATTGCGGAAATTTTGGTAATTTGAGTGTCGGTTGGGGGGAAAGATCCATGTTTACGAGCGCACGGGTGGGTCGGAGCGAGATTTGTAAGAGGAAAAAGTTCATGTGCTCGCATAGCACAACTCAGCACAAATCGCAAATTGTGGAAATTGCGGAAATTTTGAAAATTTGAGTGTCGGCTGGGGGGAAAGATCCATGTTTACGAGCGCAAGGGTGGGTCACAGCATGAGTTGTAAGAGGAAAAAGTTCATGTGCTCGCCTAGTACAACTCAGCACAACTCGCAAATTTCGGAAATTGCGGAAATTTTGAAAATTTGAGTGTCGGCTGGGGGGAAAGATCCATGTTTACGAGCGCAAGGTTGGGTCGGAGCATGAGTTGTAAGAGGAAAAAGTTCATGTGCTCGCCTAGCACAACTCAGCACGACTCGCAAAATTTGGAAATTGCGGAAATTTTGGAAATTTGAGTGTAGGATGGGGGGAAAGATCCATGTTTACGAGCGCACGGGTGGGTTGGAGCGAGATTTGTAACGGGACAGAGTTCATGTGCTCGCCTAGCACAACTCAGCACAATTCGCAAAGTTTGGAAATTGCGGAAATTTTGGAAATTTGAGTGTTGGTTGGGGGGAAAGATCCATGTTTACGAGCGCAAGGGTGGGTCGGAGCGAGATTTGTAAGGGGAAAAAGTTCATGTGCTCGCCCAGCACAACTCAGCACAATTCGCAAATTACGGAAATTGCGGAAATTTTGGAAATTTGAGTGTCTGTTGGGGGCGAAGATCCATGCTTACGAGCGCAAGGGTGAGTCGGAGCGAGATCTGTGAGAGGAAAAAGTTTATGTGCTCGCCTAGCACAACTCAGCACAGCTCGCAAATTTTGGAAATTGCGGAAATTTTGGAAATTTGAGTGTCGATTGGGGGGAATGATCCATCTTTACGAGCGCACGGGTGGGTCGGAGCGAGATTTGTAAGAGGAAAAAGTTCATGTGCTCGCATAGCACAACTCAGCACGAATCGCAAATTGTGGAAATTGCGAAAATTTTGAAAATTTGAGTGTCGGCTGGGGGGAAAGATCCATGCTAACGAGCGCAAGGGTGGGTCGGCGCGAGATTTGTAAGAGGAAAAAGTTCATGTGCTCGCCTAGCACAACTCAGCACATCTCGCAAATTTTGGAAATCGCGGAAATTTTGAAAATTTGAGTGTCTGTTGGGGGCGAAGATCCATGCTTACGAGCGCAAGGGTGGGTCGGAGCGAGATTTGTGAGAGGAAAAAGTTTATGTGCTCGCCTAGCTGGAGAAGCGAGGTGACGGCCGCTGTGAGAGCCTTGATTTCCTCGGCGGCGTTCGCCATGTTGTATCACGCACACTTTTTTCTGTTTTGTTTCCCGCACACAGGTCGTATTTACCTCCGCAGCGCCAGTTGTTGGGACCGGTGGTAGTTCAGGGAGCACAGATTAGGGTGATTGAGTACGGATCCTTTATTTATCGTGATACAGCGCATGGGCTAATATGTAAGTATATGCGAGACACGAGGCGAAGCGTGGGTCCGACCGACTTCTACTGCTCGTCCGCCTGCGCGGCGTCGGTGCGCGCCGGCTATCGGGGGGGAAAGACCCATAGGCCCGTGGCTCAGGCGGTGGCGCCATCTGGCGGTACCGTGGAGTACCCAACAGTAATATACATAAACACTAGGAAATTTAATAATAAAATAAATGTTTATTCAAATAAATAAACTAATAACATCGACTTTGCACGTTAGTTTAACCTTTAAAAAAATGCTCATGACAAATATTTCCGGCGCTTGAAGTGAAGCTAAATATCAGTCGAAAAATGCTACTTTGCAGTACTTATATGACATTATGTAAATCTAGACTTTTTGTCAGGTTTTTTTTAAATATTTGACCCTCTGTGCATCGATGATGACATCTTCAATCGGATGAGCCGGTCTGAGTAGCTGTTGAGGAACAAATTTATATACTGATAAAAATGATGTCTGAATATTTTTGAAAATTATTTAGAAATCAAATCAAAATAGTATGGGTGAAAAATTTCATATTTCTGTTAGATCGATAGAGTTACAATTACCTTGGTCACTTGAAGGAATGGCACATCTCATAAGGTCGATGACGTCAGCCACGTCTATTGGCGGTATTGCAGATGTGGTCGGCGTCGAATCTGTTGCTGATGATGCTGTTGCTGGTGTTGTAGCTACTGATGTTGCTATTGATTTTAGCAGGTTATCCGGATCATAATAATATTCACGATACGCAGCTATGTAATTTTCGTATGTTTTTAAGCATACGTGGCACTTCTGCCACATAACCTTTAGCAGACACCCCCCACACTGTGTGCAAAATAGTGAGGGCGGAATGGTAGTTGAGAGGTTAATATAATGACTCCCCTCAACAATCCACGGTCCTGCAGCATCTCTAGCACACCGCATACAAAACACTCCTCGACCCGCGTTGTCGGTAAAATACACGTTTGAATAACAACGAACGTTTGCCGCAATGTTATTCACGATGAAGTCTTTTTGCGTCTCCCAATCTTCAGCCTGCGGGAGAGATGAACTCTCCATTACGCACATTAACATCTTCATGGCAGGTGTTAAATATACGTTAGGTAGCGCTAAAATGAGAAAAAAGTTCGAAATAAATTTCCGCGTCTCACACTTTTACGGAATTCGATAAGTCATGAAGGATTGAATATTATACAAAGATTCATGATACTTACACATCTTTTACACAATGTTTTTTTCACTCGCAAAAAATTCATATTGTCCAGCGCATAAGCTCTCTGAGCGATCTGAATCGAGACTGACGTTGCCATGATTAAATTCTCCAGTCGGTGTTCGGACCAACGAAAAGTCATACGCAAAAACTATAAAATGAAATAGATACTCACTCAGACCCCTTTATCAATCCTGATATTCAACGTCGAACAATACTACAGCTTAAGTATGATAATGACGTATCCAATATCAAAGGATAGACCGATGAGCTAGCGCACTGTGGTGCATACATTCGGAACCTACAATGAACATACATATACATACGCAACCACCAATTTTGTTGGTATGTGAAACACCGTGGAAATATTAGCGAACCGCTTACGTACAGCTCTAACAGCATATTTTAAGTATTAAAACCTATAGCATATTCTAAGTATTATAACCTATAGCATATCGTTGAGGGGAAATGTAAAATGTGTAACGGTCTAGAGAAACACTTTTGGAGTATGAATGTATAGAAGTAAATTGATGGATATTCTCAATAATTCTGCAGTTTTGCATATCACAACAATGTTAAAAATTTATACCACATTGCATCAGTTTGCTGTGACATTAAATATAGAATCAAAAAACACCACAATGACTTACAGTTAGATTGCTCATAATAAAAATATCCGTCCACTCCTATGGACTTTCAAGTTAAGAAATCTGGAGTTGAACTCCATCAATATGAAAAGTGTTCTGCCCAGCACAACTAACACTATGCCATAGGGTTATTGTAAATGAACTTATATATTAAATATTTGTGTATTTCTGTTTATTAAATGACCATTCAATTAATACAGAAAGTACAAGATCACTGAATCATTTGACATTCTAAACAGTCTTTAACCATAGGGATGGGTTCAACATTATTCGGGATGTGTATTCGACATTTGAGATAGCTCGCGATGTCCTTATCCTTCTTCATAGCCTCGGAAAGTTTGTCCCACACCTCGTCGATGACGTTGGAACCGTAAATGAGTATGAAATCTTTGCTTAGGAATGCTATATCCTCTGCTTTCATTCGTTTTAAGCTACGCGCTTGAAGGTATATCAGCAGTGATTTTTGAGGGCATGGAATACAGTTCTCCAGATACCAAGTTTTCATTCGTTGAACGTTTTCAAAAGCACACTTATAATTGAGAACACCCCCATGACGATCCTTATGCCAATGAACCACTTTGATGTGTTGTAGCGATCGAAGATTTGGACACCACAACTCTTCCAGATCGAATACGAGCTTCGATTCGTCACAGATCATTTTTTCAACCCAAATCTTTTTCTCTCGCCCCTTCACGTAGATGTAGGTCGCACATTCTACAATCTTCTTCAACACTTCCTGTACATCGCTATAGAGCATATCGCCCGCGTTCCACGGTATCCCATGATAATTTCGTGTCAACCAGGCATTGGTAGCTCTATATCTGCCCGGTAAGGTTTCCCAAGCGCATGGGGGTTTGAAGAGGATGCGAACCAGACCTTGTTGGCCTTCTTCATCCGCTTGAATCGTAATTGCTCCGAGCTCCTTCAACACGAATCTATTATCAGGTTGTTTAAAACCTTGCACGTCCAATATCATGTCCATTGTAATGGTTCTGTAAAATGGTACGATGTGTATCGAAAGAGACGTTAGAAGTGAACTAGTTCGATGGATATTCCGCTCGACTTTTATACTGAGAGGATTTATGGGAGGGTTCATAGAGTTTGAAAAACTAGAATATTATTGGGCGATTGACTCAAACTCATAGCTATATGGTAGGAGAGGTAGAATAATTTACAGTGTATGTACATTTTCTTTCCTTTATTTTCAATAACCATAATGTAGTAAAAAGTACAGTTACAATAAAAGTATAGATGAAGTATAATTTCCTTATGTTAATTTCTTTACGCTACCGCTGATTGAATTGTATTCAACAATGCGATCATGTAAAATTAGACAATAGGCTGAAGTTTGCGGAGGAAAAGGATGTGTTGACTCAAATTTCAAGACGAATGTCCACAGGTCCGGACTTCAGAGAATCATTTTGCTTCGAACAATCTATGACGATTAGAGGTGCGGTTTCTAGAAATTCGATCCTGTTCAATAACGGTTCGGACTCCTTGGTGTAGTATGAGCTTTGAAAGTTTGCATACATATCGTAAAGTAGTGCGTATTGATTGCGAACGAGGTCGAGATTTAAGTTCCCATAAGGATAACTCTGCGAGTTGAGAAAGAGCCTAACGTCTCGAATATTGCAATGATCGAAATTACTCGCATTTTTCGTGGCATCGTTCTTCCGCCCCGTTTGGAAACCCACCACAATATATCGAGGTTTCTCCAATAGAGTTGAGGTTTTCACGACCCATACGTGCTTTGAGGTTGCAGGTAGTAGCGGATACTCGTACAATTCCCATGTACGGAAGCTGATAGGAATAGGTGTATCTTTGGCAATATAGTTCAACAACTGAATTTTTCGTTGATCCGAAACCTTAACGTATGGAATCATCCATTCAAGTTTCAGCATAGAAATTTTAAATTGTTCCGGAGCCCCCTCGATGAGTGTCTGTACAACAGCGTTTGTGTCACTATTTGCTCTCGTGAGAATCAACTCGTGCTTGGCGTTCACGATAATTCTACGATAGTCCTCAGCGAAACCTAGCAGCAAACTCAGTGGTATGGAGACGTCAAAGTAGCCATTCTCATCGGTTATCTCATTGTCGTTGTGGATCCAACCGGCGTTCTCCAGCATAGGCCTCTGACTAGGAGTCTGTGATATATAGTTCTTCATGAGCATTGTAAGTCCCACATTTTTATTTCGGTCGATCTCAACTGCATTCAGTTTGTAGCGTATATCCTCGAACAAATGACAGATGGTATTATTAACTAGCTTTGTAGCGGTAACAGGCGTTCGTCCGTCTGCCTTGGTCAATCTTCCGTACACGTGTAGCGAGCTTCTGCTCGGCAGCAAACACAAATCCTGATGTTGAACGGCGATGCGGATTTCATCGTTATTTTCGAAGCTCGTTGAAGCAAACGGTTGGTGCGCGTGAGTCTCGTAGTGTGCAACCGACTCGTCAAAGACAATTGGTTTTTGTATAGTTAGGATCTCCTCCATGGTACGAAGCAGACTACTACGACACAGCAGAAATTCACTTTTACTTTCCGAAAATTTTTTTTCCACGAACTCTGAGACCCAGACTCTTCAGGAATCGGATATTTTGAGGTTTTAGCTCCTTGAGAGGTGCGTGACGACTGTGTGTTCCCCGGCATGCTGACTCTCTTTTATAACTGGGACTGGCTTTGGTTTCAAACACGATACCCATTATGATTTCACATGCAGTCTTATCGTTACCAATTCACCCTGGAAATTGATTAACCGTCCGTCTTGATCCACTATTTTGAGCTGAAGATGATATATTGCTCGGGCGTTGATCGGGAGGTAAATGACATTCGTCGGTACTTCGATGATCTTATATCCCGGTGGAATGACTGGGAAAAATTCGTGGATGGTGTGAACTCGTTGTTCGTTGACGTACGCACCCGTGGTGATGTTGCACTCGACTGGTAAGGAGTTAACTTTGAGAATGGTAACCGGCAAGTCGGATGTGTGAGTTAGATTAGCCTCGAGAATGCGTGGAGCGAATCCCAAGAGGCGACCGATAGAGCCAGCGGGTTGAAAATTTATCCAACGATCGCACTTGATTTCGCAGCACAGCGTATTGTTGTTGGCACGTAGACTGAATGAGATATTTCGCTAGGACGATACTTTCTGTAGATGATTCTCGATATCTTCAATTTCGTAGCTTACAGTGGGTATTGATATGACTTCGCTCTCTGCGATGTAAAGCTTGTTGTTTTCCTCGTCGATGTTAGGAATCGAGTTAAAGGTTAGCAATTGAACGAGTCCCAATGTATAATTTTTGAACGGTGACAGCTCGATCGGCGGAAAATAGTGGGCGTTCGGTACGGAGGATGTACCAGAAACCGTTAATGTAGGCGAATCACTCAGGGTGGTTGATGCTTGACTGGTGTTCTACGTCATACGCGAGTACGTTTTATAACAATCCACTTAAGAAGTTCAGACACAGGTGTCCGCATATAACAGTATTATATTTTTGATATTGTTCATAATTGTACATTACAATGCTACCAACACCAAGATATTCCATCAGATCTTCAGGTGGTTGCAGATTTCGAAAGCTGTCAAAGTAAAAGACTTCGCGATTCTTCTTTCTGTATGCAACCCAGTGTGTACCAGGGCCGTCCTTATCATCAAGATTCACAATAGCAGCTTCGAACTTTCTAGGTCCACCCTTGGGCATATCGTTTCGCATATAAACTCCTCGAAAGCGTGGCATTTTCATAATCCTTGCATACTTTAGAAGATCGAGATCCGTGAGTGCTCGGTGTGGTAGCTTTACGCGTTTTTTTGTTCCAAATGTAGACCAAGACCCGTCTTGTATGGTTTCAGGTATAGTCCCTTACCCAAGGCAATTGCCTCCATTGTCTGATTATGACGTTGTCGCTCTTGCAATTCACGTTTTGCAGCGCTTGCATCGTTTATAGCTTTTGCGATACCAGCTGCTCCCCCTGCTAGAGCTCCGGCAGCGCTCAACCCAGCGAACAGATGTATCAGAAAGGGTAAGAATCCCCCGATTTTGGTTGGTACAGGTGATATGCGGGGAGTTTGCACTCTACTCCTACCTCCAACAGTTTTTACAGCTTCGCGTGCTCCGTGAAGAGCTGATTTGACGGGATCGGAGTTGCTGCTTGATCGCATGGAATCTCTTGCCGCTTTTACTATCCGCTTCAGAGAGACTTTTTTCTTCCTCCCACCTTGACAACGTCTGGTTGTAGTTCTCTTCCTCGGTATACCCATACCAAGTTTCCTTTTCACTTTCATTGCGTTAGTTACACCCCAGGCGACTGCTTTTTCTGCAAGACTCGCGTCTTTGGCGGAAACGCGTTGCCAGGCTTTCTCCGTGAGTACTTTATCCGCGTCGTGTCGAGCGGCAAGATTATCTCGATCTTTCGAGTACGCGATATCGTGTTCCTTGCACGCAGCGTCGAGAGGATTGATGCCTGGGTCACCTCGCGCGAGACGCTCTCTAAGTTTTGTTCCGGGACCACAATACTGATAGCCAGGTATATGTAGTTCCACAGGAAGTTTGTTGATGATTTTATTGATTAGACCGCCACCACACGGTTGTTGTCGTCGTCGTCGTTCTTGCTTACGTCTGTGTACGATCATGGTCTCATGATAACTAACTGGAATCTTATAAATAACGAACATTTATAGACTTTACTGCAGTCTTCGATCGTACGTCTTCTATGTCTCACACATCGAGTTAGCAATATGAAATTGAAGGAGCAAAGTACTAAGTTACCAGTCATAGATTTTGACGAACTGACCCAGAGAAACGCGAAGAAGCGGGAGAAACGTCACGGTGCTCTACTACCAAATAGCGTGCGTGCGTAGATTTGTGGACCGTCTAATTGTGGCAAGACCAACGCTCTTCTTTCTCTGATAACGCACCCCAACGGTCTGAGATTTGAGAATATCTACGCTTATTCGAAATCTCTCAATCAGCTCAAGTATGAATTTCTCAAACGATTGCTCGATTCGATCAAGGGTGTCAGATATTTTCCGTTTAACGAACATGAGCAAGTGATCGCTCCAGAAGATGCACGACCCAACTCTCTCATGATTTTCGATGATGTAGCTTGTGAAAAACGAGACAACATCAGAGCCTCCTTTTGTATGGGGAGGCACAACGAAGTCGACTCTTTCTATCTCTGTCAGACTTATGCTCGTATCCCCAAGCACCTTGTACGTGACAATACTAATCTATTGATACTTTTCCGACAAGATGAAATGAATTTGAAGCATATATACGATGATCATGTGAATACCGACATGTCCTACACGCAGTTCAGAGATCTCTGTACAGCCTGCTGGAACAATAATAAACACGGCTTCGTTGTGATTGACAAGGACAGTGATTTTGATGAGGGTCGGTACCGGAGGGGCTTCGACTGCTTCATATCAATAAATTAATGATAAATGCCATGATGAGAGCAGTGATCTTTCGAACGTACAAGCATCATCATGCGGAGTGTTGAATTGCGGCAGCAAAGAGATGTGTTGCATCGGATTGCAAAAGCTAGCGATGCAATACGAAGTAAACATAAAATGTTGAAGTTGGGGCGGGATACGAACGAGAAGGCTATGAATGAAGTTTTCAAACCCGTGGTGATGCCTCTCCAGAAGCTGTTGGATCAATCAATCAAATCAGAGTCGATCAAGAAAGAAATTCGCGACTCCTCTGTGAAAGAAGAACTCCCGCAAACGAATGGGAATGGGTCTGAGAATTCCTTCACAACAGCCGATGAAGATTCGGTTGATGAAAATGGTTCTCTTATCGCCAGTGAGCAAGATTCTCCTTTAAAGCGAGAATCTTCTTCCAAGGAAGCTTCTACTGCTGAGAATTATTCGCGTCAATCTTACCTTCGAATGTTTGGGACAAAAGAAGCGAAACAGTTGGATACTTCGTACGGTGTTCGTAAGTTGAAGGATGACGTTTTGAAGATCGGCAACTCTACGGTAACTTTCAAGGACGATATCATTCATATTGGAAATGAGAGATATCGACCAACGCACGGCTTACTCGAACTGCTGTTCAGAAAGTCACCGAGTATCAGCACCGTGAGTCAGGCTGATTTGCAGACTTATGGTAAAATCGTTACCGCTACAAACGCGCATCGGAAATACTATCGCAGTGACGAATCGATTCGTCAGGAGAAGAGCGATAAATTCAGCAATATTATTTCGGAAATCATTGATCCCACCGAAGCAAAGACGGGTAAAGCCTTACCACGCTACAAGATCGTCCGAGGCGAGAAGAATCGAATGGATTACGTATACTGGGACGACCCCAATGAGTTGATCGATCGACTTCGATTGCTCTACGCATCGCAGGCGGCGGGAAACACGAGCCACTCCAATGAAATTATTTCAATCATTGAGGAGTTGCGTGAAGCTGATATTGTATATTAGATTTCTTCAACAATTGCTAAAGCTCAGTTTCAAAATGAGCGTTGATGTGTTCGGTCGGCAATTGGGGAGGGTTAAAGGTAGCAGTCTTCCAGATATTGGTATCAAGATTCAATCTCTTGACAATCGAATTCAACAGATTGCGAGGAATCAGCGTGCGGATAGCGAAACGGTACGAGTCCTCGTGTCTCGCAATTCCGAGCTCATCACGAACCTAGAAGAAAAATTGAGAATAGTCGAGAGAAGCAACAATAGTGAAAATAATTTTATGATCAAAAGCCTCGAATCAAGCGTAAAGGAGCAGCTGAAACGTATCGAGAAAGATAATAAACCTGAACGAGATTTGGTGCTTCGTAACTCTGAAATAATCGTGCAATTGGACGAGCGGTTAACCAGACTCGAGCATGGAGGACAAAAAGGTGGCATTGGTGGAGGAACTTCATAAGCCTGCACGGAAGAATTATCCTCGACGTAGCGTCGATATGCGAGGGTTGGATGAAACCTGGCAGGCTGATCTCGTTGACATGAATGCTTACGCGGAATATAACAATAACTACAAATATCTCTTAACGATTATAGATATTTTTTTAAAATTTGCTTGGGCAGTACCGATTAAGACCAAGAGTGGTAAGGATGTTGCAAAAGCTTTGAGTTCCGTCTTCAAGAAGGGCCGCTACCGAAGAAATTGCACGTTGATCGTGGTAAAGAATTCTACAACACAGACTCCAAAGCTCTAATGCAACGGCACGGTATCGTACTGTACTCAACCTTCAGCAATCTGAAAGCCTCAATCTGTGAGCGGTTCAATCGCACGCTGAAAAGTAAAATGTGGAAACAGTTTTCTCGCCGAGGGAATCATAAGTGGATAGATATTGTACCTGACCTCGTGCTGACTTACAACAACACGAAGCATCGCACCATCGGAATTAAACCAAAAGAGGTTACAACTCGAAATGAAAAGACTCTCCTCCGAAACGTCTACGGTAAATTCCGAGTCAATCGAACGAGGGAGAAAAAGTTTAAAATCGGTGATAAAGTTCGAGTTAGTATAACTAAACATACGTTTGAAAAAGGCTATACACCCAACTGGACAACTGAAATATTCACTATAAGTGAGGTGAAGAATACTGATCCTGTAACATATAAATTAACAGACGTTCAAGATCAACCTATCGAAGGCGGTTTTTATGAAGAGGAACTATCCAGAGTCAAGCATGCAGATATATACCTGCTGGAAAAAGTACTGCGGAAGCGGGGGAATAAACTGATTGTGAAATGGTTAGGTCTCGACAATTCACACACTAGTTGGATTGATGAATCTGATATGTAATTTTTTTGTATTTAATAAAAATTATACAAATATTCAATACATTAGTTTATTCATTTACAATAGCCCCATGGTACAGTGTCAGTTGTGCTGGGGAGAATAATCCTCTTATCATCACACCAACTGAGCGCTAATTTTTTTTTGCAACACAGTATGAACCTCATGCTTTTTACTTTGAATCAAGTATTGAGTTTTCACTAGATCTTGATGGTGCAGAAGACACTTTTTATAATCATTAAAGGTAATTGTTCTCAATGTCGCTGCCTTGATACCTTTTGCGCGCTTTTTTTCATTATCTTCACCGAAAATCTTGAAAGTGTACAGTTTTGCTCGCAGTCCTACAAATTACTCCATAATCTTACCGTTACATTCATCTTTCATTAAACCGGCTACTTTTCTATTTGCTAGTGGAATTCTATAGATATTGTCAATCTCATAATCAGACGTATCAAATTTATATAAATCACGTTTAATGTATTCATATATGTCAGGAACAGTGAAGTGGTATAGAAGACTGTCGGTGTCTGTGTACAATAACTTTGATCGATCACCGAACGTATCTTTCACATAGTTATAATGAAAATCATAAATGTAGATCTTTGACAGATCAAGAATCGAAAATCCAACGTTATTGGGTTTATTGAAGTGTACCCTAACGCGATTAAGTTCGATAATTACCATGTCAGTATCAAATACAGTACAACTATGAAAATTCGGTTTTGCGATGAGTGCTTTCGCTCCATACCTTCCCTCCCACTTTGTTACCAATTTAACATCTTTCTGCTTTCTCACGTTCTCCATAGTTTCACCAAATACCGCGTTATTCATCAATTTGAAGAAATTTTTTTCAAACTCGTTATTAGATTTTCTTCGTAATTCAGTGTTCAAATCAATGTACAATTTAAGCCATGGAGCTTGATGAAATCTCAAGATTCTATGAATTTGAACTAATTTCATCCCCAGACTCAGATATTGCTTCAAATTCCGATAGTGAATAACATACTTATTTTTAGGGAAAAGATTCGTCATTAATTTAGAATTTTTACAGTGCTGAGGTGCATAGTGCTCAGGACATAAGGGGAGATCTTTATGAGTCTCATGAAGATCTACAGGATACTCCAAATCCACTTCAAGTATTTACCCTGTAGGGAAATCATCAGGAACGTTGCAAACATCGATTGACTCATGTTCCCACTCGAAAGAACCGTGAGGAAGGTACTGACTCATCGCTCCACCGTACAGATTGTTTACATCACAGTACATTAGATAAGATTCCTCTTTGTTTGGATCAAACTCTGTACCCATATATCTATTATTACTTCGTGCATAACGATTAGAACACTGGGCAACACCACCTCGAATACCTTTCTCAATAAATAACAACATCTCTACATCGGTGAGGAGTTCGAGTTGTACACGCGTACACTTGAGCATCGCATCGAAAGCAAGTCCGGGCGCGGTGTAATAGTGCAGAGGATCCAGATTGTACGTGGAGTGACAGTTTCGACGAAAATTCTCACAAATATCCGCCAGAAGTAAAACGTCCGTTTTCAAGTATAAGTCTGAATATTCACCCAACGTTCTAACGTTGAATGTCCTCCAAACTTTCATCGCATGTTGGTAATCTTCATCTGAAACGCCGATGTCAGTCAATTTTGAATAGAATTTTTCAATAGGGGGTAACTCTTCTTCATCAAGCCTCGTCCAGCTATTCACGTATTCGTAAGGAAATACTCCTTTTCTCGTGAGCAGCTTGAATTCCTCTGCGCTATTACAGTGTTTGCGTGTAATTATTTTATCATTATCTTTCAAGTATGATGCTAATTTTTCTAAGCTGCTTGCCATAAAACGGAATGAATCGATAAATCGTAAGCTTACATTTGTACCTATGAATTTTTTCGTGAATGATATGTATCGTTCTTTGTTAACTGGAAGGATGTTGAATTCACCATAATATAATGTTGCTAATGCTCGAATTAGAAAGTGTGAATCATAACCGGAGAGATTGTGGAAGACTACTGGATTAACGTATTCATTTTTGTAATTTATATTATACTCCGGATGCGCTGCACCGCGATACTTGCCTGTAAAATGACAATGATCGCGATGCTTCTGATCCCTGGGCTCAAACGGTTTCTCGCAAATATGACATACGTCTGTATTACGAAACGATTCAGATTGTACGCTAGTGAGTTGCATCGGTACATTCTTTTTCATGTAATAATCGACTAAATTGACCAATTCTTAGAGTTGGTTGATGAACCAGTGAATACAATCGGGACCGCGGTGGATTTCAAACTTTGAGAGTGAATTGTCAAAGGTACAATGTAAGTAATACGCTGCACTATGTGGAACGTGCTTTTCACATAAGGTTTCGTTTTCTGTTGCTTCTAGGATAGACTCTAGATCGGCGTATACAACAAATGGCACAGGCTCTTTAAATCTATGATTTCTGAAACTCAAAATTTTATCTTGTTCCTTAGGTAGGATCATTTTACATTTATTTAGCCTCGCACAGTCTTGCTTATGCTTTTCGAATGAAGTTTGAACTTGGAAATGACATAAACACCTATCGCACAAAAAGATAGTACTTTTATGCTACGATAATTGTGAGCTCAATAACCTAGAGAGATTTTTGACCCAAACAAAATGGAAAATGATTTGATGATTAAGCTTTACGTTACTGTTCACTGCGAGTAGGTGAATTGTAGGTTTATCTGATTTATATTCACTCAAATGAAGAGGCACTATTTCATCAGACTTATTCCGAACGGGTTCCAAACCATAAACGTTGATTGTTAGACTATTCAATTTCTCGAATTTTGAAATATCTTTCAATGCAATGGGAAAATTAATACCTTTGTGATCAAGTACCGACCTATAGTGAGGATATGAGTTAGTTCTATCAACGTGTTCTTTCGCAGGATAGAGAGCTGCAGTGACGTCCCATAAAAAGCAGAATTCATCACTATTCTTGATGTTGACCACCGCTTTTTTCTTCTGTATATTCGGTGGTAGTTGTACGTATGTCGCCAAACCGCCACGTAGTGGTTGATACCGATTAATGTTAATCATAAAATTAACAATCTCAATCAAAGTCCAGCCTGAGTCCCGTTCTTGGAAATCCTCAACCTTTACTAGTATTGGATCAATCAGATTTTCATCGAACCACCTTACTATATCAGTTTCAAGGAGGATGACACCGTTTTTGGTATTGAAGAATTTGAGCTCTTCAATGGTTTCACCGTTTCGTAGAATGGAGAATTTGCAGGCCAAAACACCGTTCACTTTCAAATTTCCTTGTCGTTGTAGAGAATTTTTTAGTCGTATGACAGTAACCGTTTTAGAATCTTGGAGAAAAGATCTGAGATCTTTGTGGCGGAGATTGACAATAACACCGGTGCGTACTCGACCTTTGAATACAGATTCTAAGTCTTTCCATTGGACTCGATCTTTTATCCTTCTCGTCGGTGTTCCGATACCTCTACCACATCGTTGATGATTTTTAAACTTTTCAGCAAACGACTGAAGTATAGAAGTTGTTGTAACGATTCTATGTCTTTCACCCACACTGAGAGTCACTTTCCTCAAGATTTTGTTTAAGAGTTTAAAATTGCGGATACACAAATTTTTCCACCGCTCGATTTGATGCGCTGGTGCATTATCCAGTAATTTATAAGCATTTTCTACTACATTTATTGATATCAAACACGTTGCACTATCCATTTCTTAAGCCATAGCATCGAAAAGAAAAAAAAAAAAAAAAAATGATTATAATATGTGTATAATTTTCTCAATAGTTCTCTTGAGATCGTAAAAAGTAAGTTCATAAATCACACCATGGTAAAAGTATGATGAAGAGTATAGTATTGATATATATATGGGTATTACATGTGATTCATATTCTTCATAGTGCGTTTTTAAACGGAAAGAAATTCACAATGATTATATTGGCCTCCCAAGTAGCGTAGACGTAGATGATTTTCAGCGGCAGCAGATTGATACTGCTCGAGCTGCTCCTTATCTTCATTGAACGCTTTCGAGATCCTTGCTGGTAGGAACATCGTGAAAGTATCGTCGATCACAACTGTTGTCCTCAGACCGAATTTGGTGGTGACTGACTTGAACGATGAAACTTTGTAATCCTTCCCAATCTCCAGCTCCGAAATTTTCTTGAGAGGTAGAAAATCGTCCATACGATAAATTCTATTGATTTTTTCACAATCCATTTTCGAGAATAAATCCTCAGAATTCTTCAGAAATAATATCTCTATTTGAATTTCTCTCGATCGAGCGTACTCAATTCAGCTCCAGAACGACTTATTCGCAGCACTAAGTTTCTTTTTCAAATGTAAGTGTTGACCGTTGTGGTTCGGACTCGAATGTGCAACGAAATGGTGAATATATGCTGTTTTATAGGGAAAAACGAAATTTGATGTCGAACTGTAATTTTGCTGTTACAATCAACGCGGTACCATCATCCGCGAGAGAGAATGAGAGAGAGAGAGGGTGAAGCCAAACGGTAACGGGTAATACGTAGCATTTCACTTCTATCGTTACAGGCTAACGGTAGTGCACCCGTTAGCTAAACCTACGGTAACGCGTCGTGATCACGCGCTACAACGGGAAAGTATGTTTGCGTGTAGCGCAGATTTCGACTTATCAAGCTGACATTCGACGTCAGAGATCAGAAATCAGAAATCAGAAAAACTAGGCCTGCGGTCGCGCGACGGTGCCGTTAGACCCGCGAAAACGCATAGGTGCACCGATGACGTGGCGGATCACTTTATCATATACTTTATAGGTCAATGCTGCTCGCGCTGGTCAAACCTGCAACGACGTGCTCTGGCAATACCACGTGGGCAGTTTTAGGCTCGGACATCGTTACGTGACCTCAAAGTCAGCTCATACAACCTCGGACGGTGGTGGTGGGGTCGGAGTCCCGTTAAAAACGATGGTGACCCGAGTCACGTCAATGACGAGGATGACCTGAGTCCCGTTAATGATCAAGATGACCTGGATAACGGCAATGGCGATGGAGCCCCGTTAATAACGGTGATGGGGGGTGTGATCGAGATTGCTCACAGGGGTGGCTGCTAACGGTATCAGCCAAGGTGGGGGGATCAGACAACCGCCATTTTGTAATGCACGGCCGCCATCTTGAGGAGCCATGGCCGCCATCTTGGATTTTGGTCTAGAACCCGCCTTGTTTATCTACTAGCATCGGACTTTTCGCTGTTGAAAATAACAGAATGAATCTCAGTCAACGTCCTTTCGTGAGTCGACCATAAGCTGTAAAATATAATAAAATTATAAAAATAATGATTTCGCTGCCTGATGTGTGAAATAAATACCTATGTACCAAGAAATCCTATCCTTTGGTTCGTGCGAAGAATCGTCCGTTTGGCAAGAAACGAGTCTGTTTACTTTCTGTATACACCTCGCGTGACGTCGCCAGCTGTTCTGGGCGTACGCACGTGCGATGCCGTGAGCTACCGGCGTTATTGTGTGAGTGCATGTATGTCGTATGATACTTTGTGAGACTCGAGACCTTTTTTCTCGGGTTTTTTTATAACCTCGGTTGATTCCCGAATGTTCGAGCCGTTACGTCTCGCCAGATGTCGCCACATTCCGGGACAATCTTTAAGCATGTGGTCCTGGAGGGGGGAGCATTCGGTATCTTTCGCACAGGAGTAAAATGGCAGAGATATAGACATAGTGTATATAGTACACATCCTGTCTCTGTCCCGGAGAATGTGATTGGCCCCATGCATTTTAGTCACGTGACTAGTCAGATCCGTATCAAGTGGCTCGCGGCGCCCTGTAAGGAGCATTTAACCTAATTCAACAGTGATTTACAACACCCAACAGCAGCAGTACATCAGTAGTAATTGAGTAATAACGATGCCGGTGAAATGTTATGTTTTTATACAAGAATAAAAAGTAAAATGATACTTTCTTATGATACTAGTCACTCATAATTTATTTTTTACCCAAGTACCTAATAAGTTGAATGTATGACAATTCTTCGTCAATTTACTTTGAAATAATTTGATAGATAAAAAATGTTCAATGCCATTACAATGTGAGTAATATTTGGTCATCACAAGAAATAGACGAAGACTTATTTTTTTATTATTACGTGTCACTAGCCCGGGCACCTATTTCATCGTGTCACGCTTCTGACATAGAACGAGAGAGGTTCTACTATTACTATTGCCCTCTCTGTCTGGACACTTTTGGCCGAGAATGCTCCCTCCAGTACTATATGCTCTAACGGTAGGGTGCAATGTATATATTTCTTATTCCCTTTTATATATTTCATAATGTTGATTTATCAAGACCGTGAGAAAAGAATAGCCCTTTTGAGGCTCGATCGATTGTCCCCTATGAACCCCGAATAAGTACGCTGAGCAAATCCCAGGTATTATTAACGGGATGTAAGTCTTTCATCAGTGGAATTCTTTCTCGTTTGGGATGGTGCGATGCTAGGTCTCACAAATGGTTGGTGTCAACGAAACGAGGCCAGCTATTGTTGGTACGTTCAGCTACAACGATCTTTGCTCGCCCGAAGGCCTGAGCCTGAGGTCTCGAATTCACGATCGCTGACTACGATATTGGAATATGCTTTCGCAATGCAATGCTTAATGCTATACTCGATTGTGGATTTCTATGATTCGCGACGCGGTAAATCGCAGGTTGACCCGTATAATACTTTGTGAGACTCGAGACCTTTTTCCTCGGGTTTTTTAACATTTTTAATGCTTAAGCTCGGGAAGGATAGGGAGTGCGCCAGCAAAATTGCGTTACCAAAAGCGTCAAGCCAATAGGCGCGAAGCATGTGGTTATTCTCAGGTTATTTTTAGGACTAAATGGTTATAATTTGTATACATTAACGTAATAATTTTAATAATTTCTTAATAATTTCTATACAATATTAAAAATGTCTTCCAGCAAGCCAAGTTAGGCTAATGGTGTAAATTTTTATAACCTCGGTTGCTTCCCGAATGTTCGTGCCGTTAACTCTCTTCAGATGTCGCCACATTCCGGGACACTATTTGAGCATGTGGTCCTGGAGGCAGGAGCATTCGGTATCTTTTGCATAGGTGTAAAATGGCAGAGAGATACGCATACTAATAGTACACATCCTGTCTCTGTCTCGGAGAATGTGATTGGCCCCATGCATTTTAGTCACGTGACTAGTCAGATCCGTATCAGGTGGCTCGCGTCGCCCTGTAAGGAGCATTTAACCAAATTTAACAGTGATTTACATTACCCAACAGCAACAGTACATTAGTAGTTATTGAGTAATTACGATGCCGGTGAAATGTTATGTTTTTATACAAGAATGATGTTGGTATGTGATAGTTGGGACAGGAGTTATTGTTAACAGAATCTCATTTAATATGTAACTTTATTAATGACGTCGTCGACTGAATACCACAACTGTTCTGTACTGACTGGGCAACGCATAGACCAACCACAGACCTTCGCACAATCACAGAACGTTGAGTTAGTAGAAAACTTACTCGGTGAGTCTTATTAGAGCCAGACGATATGCATTGTCCATTTCAACACTCCGCCTCAATGCATATACATTACACGCATACATATGTTTAACAAAATAGGATATAGATAAATATATAAGGAGATAACATTCATATATCATACTTTGCACACTCCGATTTTAATCCTTAGTTCAACAAATTAGTCTCCCACCAGACCTTTGGTTAGCATATCTGCAATCTGTTCTTTAGTGTTTATATATTGTACATCAATTTGTTTGTTTTGATACAAATCTCTTATAAAATTGTATTTAACATCGACATGCTTAAGTCTACGATGTTCCCATCGATTTAACAGATGAATGACTGACTGATTGTCTTCAAATATTATAATGGGATCATCACAATACACTTCACAATCTTCTAAAAGTCCTTTCAACCATATCACTTCGGTCATTGCAGTTGCCAGGGCAACATATTCAGCCTCGGTGGACGAAAGGGTTATTCCAGTTTGCTTCCCAGTTGACCAAGTTATCGTTGAACCAAACACTTGGAGTAGATAGCCTGTAGTTGATTTTCTATCATTATCGGTGGCCCAATTTGCATCAACGAAGACTTGGAGCGGTATCTTTGACTCTGAGCCTCGATCAAACAATAGACCATAATCAAGAGTTCCTTTAATATAGCGCAGAATTCGTTTTAGCCCTTTCCAATGATTCAATTTTGCGTTACTTTGGACACGACTATAGTAGTTTAGGGCTACACTTATATCAGGTCGTGTATTTAACATAAGAAACATTAGACATCCGATTAGTTCTCGATAAGGTTTCGTTTCTATTATTATTTCTCCCTCGTCGTCCTTGCTTCTTTCTGGATTGAGTTCCATGGGAGATTTGGCTGGATGGCAGTCTGCCATTTCGAATCGGATTAACATTCGTTCCATGTATGCCTTTTGACTTAAAAATAAACCTTTATTTATCTTTTGAATTTTTATATCAAGAAATCTTTTAGGTTCACCAATGTCTTTCATGGCAAATTCGTTTTTCAAAGCATTGACTATTTCCTGTATCACAGTTTCGTCTTCTCCTGCAATCAAGATATCATCCACGTAGAGCAGAAGATACAATCGGGAATGATTAGGTGTTCCTGTATAGAGACAGTGATCTCTGTGATAGATGTGACCACGCTCAAGTTGCTTAGCGTGGACGTGGTAGGTTTGCAAGTTGGCGACAGTGCGTAGCGAGCGGGATGATTAGCCGGTCGTGCGTTAACAAGCCGATTAATAAATCATAGTAATTAACATGTACTGAGTCTTTATTCAACACCCGAACCCAACTCTTTTACAATCTCGTCTCGATCCTTTGAGTCCTACTTGCAGAATGAACTCGTTAAACCTGGCATTCCAAGCCCGTGGGGCCTGCTTGAGTCCATATAAAGAACGGTTTAGCTTACATACAAGATCTTCGGGTTTTGTAAACCCTTGAGGTTGTTTCATATATATTTCTTCGCTAATGGTTCCATGAAGAAATGCATTTTTGACGTCTAGTTGTCTAATCTTTAATCCGTATTCGTTGGCGATTGATAAGAGAGTTCGTACTGTAGCAAGCCGTGCAACAGGTGCGTATGTCTCTTCGTAGTCCAATCCTCTTCTTTGTGAGCATCCTTTCACAACTAGACGCGCCTTATATTTGTCAATATTTCCGTCTTCATCCGTCTTAACCCTGAAAACCCATTTATTGTCAATAACTTTCCTTCCAGGAGGTAATGATACTAAATCCCAAGTTTTGTTTCCAACAAGCGATGTGATTTCTTCGTCGATGGCTTGTAGCCATTGATTTTCATCGTCCCGTCCATGTATATCGTCGAATTCTTGTGGAACATCTTCGACAAAGGATTCCGCAGATAAAGCTAATGCGGTGTAATCGTTTAAATATTTGGGTTTCCTTTTCTCACGTGTGCTTTTTCTCAAATTTTTTTCCTTCTCTTCAGGATTTGCTGTTCCGTGAAAGACGTCTTCATTACCTTCAGCGCTGTCGAAGTCGTCGGATTCTTCATCTGTCGTTGCCTCTTGTTCTCCGCCTGAACTCGAAGGTTCTTGAATGTTTGCCATTTCTTTTGTAGAGGTTGAAGAATCATAAAAATCACCAGACTCAAACGTATACTTTGATTCATTAAAAATGACATCTCGACCCATTATTAGTTTATTATCTTCCGGGCACCACAACCCGTGCAGAAAGCCTAGAACGGCAGACTTTCTACAAAAACGGGCCATCATTGGTAGAATATTGGCTGCCCAATACAATGGCCGTTCATTGCGAGTTTGTACGGGGCCAACGTTGGAACAATATTGGCTATCAATGCAGCGGTTGAGGATCGGCATGCGATGTTGGCCCGTTATTAGTTTAAGATCGACAACTAATATAACGGCTGTACATCGGCGTCGTTTGCTCATCCATTATTGGTTGACAGACGGCAATTGTTACAACGGCAGCACGTTGGCGTTGTTTATTCGCCCCATATCAGGTTATGAACGGCAGCCGCTGTAGCGGCCACATATTGGCGTCGTTCGTTCGTCCGATATTGGTCAACGGACGAGTACCGTTGCAACGGCTTAACGTCAAAGTCATGCATTTGCCCGGTATCGGGTTATTACCGGCGACCGTTGCAGCGGCCACATATTGACGTCGTTCGTTCGCCCGATATTGGTCAACGGACGAGTACCGTTGCAATGGCCAAACGTTAAAGCCGTGCATTTGCCCGGTATCGGGTTATCAACGCCGATCGTTGCAGCGGCCATATATTGGCGTCGTTCGTTCGTCCGATATCGGTCAACGGACGAGTACCGTTGCAACGGCTTAACGTCAAAGTCGTGCATTTGCCCGGTATCGGGTTATCAACGGCGACCGTTGCAGCGGCCACACATCGCGTCGTTTGTTCGTCCGATATCGGTCAAGGGACGAGTATCGTTGCAACGGCTAAAGGTTGAAATCATTCATTCGTGCCATATCGGTTGACCGATAGCAGACGTTGTAACGGTCGTACGTCAGCGTCCTTTGTGAGTCCGATATGATGAGCGAGGGTAATTGGTAACACACATTGTTAACCTCGAGTACCCAACTGAAACTGCCACTGCATGTACTATCGTGTTCGCGTTGCCCCGTTATTCTAGTTCACAGTCTATACACGATTGCTCCGCAGTCTTGAACCTGTTGAGCACCAAGCCTGTTGTGCAATGAAGCGATCGTTGATTTCGAGAGAACGTGTTCGAAAGTATCGGGATTTACGTAAAACTAGAGATATCGAGCAGCTCGAACAAAAACGTATTTCCAGTGATGAAGAATCTGATGATAAAGCCAGTGACAGTCAGGAGTACCATGTTATATTTTCGAATGTGGAAGACGAAAATGATGAATGTAGGACCAGTGCCGAGAAAAGTCCTGAGCAGGCTGATTATACTCACAATTCTAGCGGTAGTTTCCTTAGTGATGAGATGCCGGATGAGCCAGAGTCCCCTGCATTACCGGAATGTAACATAACAACAAAAATTCGTGATTGGAGTCTAAAATATAATCACGTAGTTACAAATGATGCAGTTTCGCATCTTCTAGTTCTTTTGCGAAGCGAGGGGCACACTGAGTTACCTAAATGTGCAGTCACGTTACTGGAAACTAAGAGTCTGGACCAAGAATCCGTTGAGCTCATGCTTACTCACAGAGGTTCACTTGGAGAATTCGCTTACTTCGGTATAGGACAAAGGTTGCAGAAAATAATCTCTCCAGATTATTTCACGGAAAGTGAAATTCATTTAATGTTCAATATCGATGGGATGCCAGTTTATAAAAGTTCCTCTTTGGAATTTTGGCCAATATTATGTATGGTTTACCATCACCATTATAATTGTAAGCCGTTCATCGTTGGTCTATATTGCGGCGATTCGAAGCCTGGCGATGACAATGAATTTTTGCGAGAATTCGTCCTAGAACTCAAGAGTTTGCTTGAAGATGGTATCACCATAAGAAATAAGCTTTTCTCGGTACACATCAAGGCATTCGTGTGTGACACACCTGCTCGATCCCTCTTAAATGCACGAAGGGCCATGGAAAGATGCACAATAGAAGGTGAAACAGTTGGTAATAAAAGAGTTTACTCTAACGCAGACTGCCCACTTCGTACTGAAGAATCCTTTCGGGAAAGACGGCAAAATGAGCATCATGTTGGAAAATCCTTGCTTGAAAACATTACCACAATGGGGCTCGTACATCTATTCGTATTAGAGGCCATGCATTTGTTTGGTGGAGTCATGAAGACTTTGCTACAAAAAATTATTACTGGGACTAACCGTTCAAGGGCTATCTGCAGTGCCCATACACGTCAGCTAATCTCTGATAGACTAGTAGGTCTACGAAAGCATGTACCTGTTGAATTTCAGCGGAAACCTCGAGGCCTGCAAGATTTGAGCCGCTGGAAAGCTACCGAATTAAGGTTTTTTTTTGTTATATGGTGGTCCGGTTGTTTTTAGAGGTCTGCTGCCAACCAAAATATACAAACATTTTCTACTTTCACACACTGCTGCCAGAATCCTTCACCACCCTGAGGCTGTACTTACCAAAATTGAATTTGCGAGGATATTCTTGAAGAAATTTTTCTTACTTTTACCTCACTTGTATGGAAATGATTCACAAATCATGAATTTTCATAACCTAATTCATGTGTGTGATGACGCAGATAACATGAAAGTACCTTTAAATAAATATGCAGCATTTCCATATGAAAGTTATCTGGGAGCTATAAAAAAGCTGATAAGAACACCTAATAAACCTTTTGCTCAGGTATGTCGACGCTTGTCTGAGCAGGAATCCCAAGAGTTTGATTTCATCAAGCCGAACCCCGAAATAACATTTTCACGAAATGACGAAGTAACAGGATGTGATCAAGTGGACGCCGAAGTGAAATACAAAAAGGTTCGAGTGAAAAATATGACCCTCAGCTGTTCACCGCCAAATAATTTAGTGATTTTGAAGTGTGGCACGATTATCGAGATCATTAAAATCACACGATTGACGCGTAAAAATGACAGTAACGGAGATAGGGCGTTCATCGAAGGACATCGGCGAGAAGTTGTAGAAGAACTATTCAAATATCCACTCAGATCTTTCGATGTGGGTATCGTAAAACTAGGGAACCGGTCAAATAGTACTTCGAAATATCGATGCTCTCAAGTCGCGAACAAGCTGGTGAAATTGCAAACGAAACGTAATGTGGAGTACGCAGCAAGTATGCTTCATGTGTAATACGATAGACCTGAATCATTTCCAATTGTATATAATTCCGCGATCATGAAAATGCACTACAATCCAGTTACGTTAATGTTAGAACGGCATTTGAACGGCATTGAAACGGCGTGTGAACTGCGTAGAATGGCGTTAGAACCGCGGAAGAACGGCGGTAGGACCTTCAACCGTGAAAACTCCACGCGGCTCATCGTGACGCTACTTGCTTGCTATTGCATTTCGTAAATTGGTTGAAAATATCCCCTACCCTCCGAATGAACTTTAGTGGAACACACGAGTTATGCTTGTTCTTGCAAATCAGTTAATAGTGTTGAATGCTCGAAGTCAGCCGTGACAAAGTTAACGGAAGCTGCAAGGATAGGTTGCTGTGGGTACTGGATACGACGAAGAAATCTGGATAAGTGAAATCATATAAATACGTTCAATTAATATTATTTCGAGTTTTCCATGCATGAAGGTACATACACGGAGAAAAAAAAATTATTACAATTACTATCTGGTTATGGTAGAATTTTCCAAAGTCAACTCGATAGTAGTGAATACACTTAGATGGTTTATACAATCCTGATGATTGATACAATGATCTAAGTAGTATTCTCAACTATCGAGTTGACCTTAGAAAATTCTACCATAACCAGATAGTAATTGTGATAATTTTGTTTTCTCCGTGTAATCTTTGTTCGGAAAGTAACAAGAATGTAAAATTTTATACCCGCGTGTGATCGCCGTGCGATTACGGCATCACACAAGGGTGTAAAGTATTACGCTCATGTTGCGAACGATATTTTTGGATGCAGTTCGCGTAAAATTTGATTTCATCTAAGCAGAACAATGCGTATCGAAATTACTGTTATCACACTGTAGCGAAATTACTGTTATTATATTAAAACGAGCGGTATGACAAACGGTGTGGCGAGTATCGTTCCATTTGGTTGCTGCGTAACGTGCATACAATATAATGAAATCGTCCTGAATAGAGACGAGGGTCAGTAACAAGACAATAACATGGCACGTTACAGCGTTCATTAATTACAAAATAAACTCTTCTATCAGTGAAATTGAGGAGTATATACGTAAAAGTAGAATTATGATACGTAATACACACATTTAAGTGACTATTTTTTGACAAGTATTCCTGCTTTTTTGTTGGTCTGACCACTCAATTTTTTTTTCATGTTTCTTCAGCCGTTTGCTACCTAGGCACAATTGGAAAAAAATTGGGAAGTGCGTAAAAATTTTTTGAATTAAAAATTTTCATCAATTTTCTATGAAAATAATTATTTTCAATATTCCCGAGCGACTAATATCTGAACTAGGAGAACATTCCTGATTTTATGGAACTAAACGCCCTAGGGGTATAAGTATGGTAAATTTGCCCCCGAAAGATATTTAAATGATACTTAGAGGATCTATAGGTTGTGACGTGATGGATTTTATCCACCATGGATCCACGCCGCCCCCCCATAGAACCCAGCTCCCGTACCGTTTCCTAGTATCTAGCTACCGTACCGCTATCGTTATCGTGCCGCCAGTACCTCCTCGGAACACTCCACCTGCGCCTAGTTTAAGCACTGTCTGCCGTAAGATCCACTGTAAATTGCAGATTCGACCATCTAGCAGCCGACACCGGACTGGATCCTCGGTCCTGGAGGACCCTCAACGCCTAGGCCGTAGTAGTCGCGGCTAGGCCCGAAAGCCCGTCCGCACGCTCGCAAAAACTCCTCCGCCACTAACTAACCGGCCTGGTCACCCGGTTCGCAACGCCTCGCAAGATACGGCAGGGACCTAGCCCGGCGAAATCGCCTAGCGCCGCGAGACCTCCAGGCGAGAACTAGAGCATCGACCGGCGGATCGAAGGAAGAAGGATCAGACACTCGAGACACAGGCATCCTCCTTTGCGGATATCTAGCCCGACACGTGCTCGACTAATATTTCTCTTCAAAATCAAAAACCCGTATTCTCGCCCTCAGCCTCTCTGTTTCTTTTGTGATCCCAAAGTAATTTTGAGCTACTTTACAATTACGAATTAAAATCTGTGAGTGTGTGATTGGTGTGCGATCGGACCATCGACCACCCAGATTTTTGCCGTGCCGTCCCGCAACGCAAGGTAGGCACGTTTATCTAATTTTCCTCGACCGCCCGGCCATTGTTCTAACCGTTTTCGGCCCTGGGCTGACTGCGGCGTACCCTTCGGGAGGTCCTCTAGAGTCGGGCTGTCGTGGAAGGCGCCTACGCCTTGCCAATAAATTTCCTTCTCTTTTGCATTGCTGAGGGGCATAAGATTTAAACCTAAGTTGAGTGTTCGAGGCAGGGAAAGATCCCGAATTGCCGTGCCGTCCGCCGTTTGAATCTTGCGCGACGCCTGATTGGTTCAGAGCGCTCGCGTAGGTGACGACCGAGCGACGAGTGAGTGTGTGTGTGTGTGCTGCTCCCCCCTCCCCTCCGACTACCGTCGAGAGCATCGCTGTCGCGTGTAGGAATTGTAGCGCTCGGCCGCGTGACTCGACGGAGTGAGAGAGGCGTACTCCGCGACGCGACCCGGGTTATTCCTCGTCGCTCCCGCACGAGCGCGCTCCGTCTCTGCCGTTCCGCTCTCTTCTCGTTCCCGTAGCCGGTTGGCTTAAGGAGAATAAATAAGATATCGGCGTACTTGCCGCCTTGCCGCCGAACTTGTGGAATTTTTGTATCGCCCCTGATTAACTACGTCCCCCCCGACTCGCTCACCCTAATCAGTTCCGTTCCGCGACCCTAGTGGTCGGTGACCCCTATATTGCGCATTTGTTTTTTTGGTCACTTGTTTTTTTGTCTGCTTTCGTTGTAAGTGACGAGCGGGTGGGCGTAGCTCCGGAGTCCTCGAACTGTGAGGCTCCCAATAAAGACGCAATCTCTCGCAACCCCGATATCGCCGCGTGTTTACTTTCGCCCCCACGTTCCCCTCTCCCTGACTAGCCGAGTCTATCGTTTCCGTCCCGTGGTTACGTTTCGCTTCCGCTTACGTACCGGACGGCACCCTTTGGTGCCTGGCGCCCAACTACAACCAGTATCGTTCTCGTCTTGGCTACATCTTCTCGATCTCGCTATCGATCCTGACAGTTGAGGAGCTGATCTTTGTGGGTAGGTTCGAGTCTTACCTTTCCCGGCCTGTTGCGGGACCGGCTCGAATTTACCGTTACAAGGTACTGATAAAATAATAAGATCCTAAGGCCCGATTGCACCGCTTACCCTCAAGACCGGATCTTTAGCAAGTGACACTCAATACGTAAGTGTTACTTCATTCCGTTTCCCTTGCACCAGTTGGTTAAAGGTTAGACTTAGTTGAGTGTGATATTTCTGGTAACTTTTATTACATGCAATTGGTATGTAGGCCATCTGTGTATGTAATATAAACAAAGTGAGAACGCGACTGGCTTCAAGGTAAGTTATAAAATAAACAAATACAGTTAATATATCGCAAATATATAAGAACAATGCATAAATGCTCAAAAATGTATGTTTTCATCGAATGTTATATCATATACAGATATGTATATATGACATTGCGGAGGATTTTAGCATACATAACCTAATATCTTTGTACCTCAAGTGCACCCGCAAACAACCCTATTTTTGAAACTTCAATAGAATTTTAATATGAATTGTGTGATGATCTATTTTTCAGCATGAGTAAATCGCAAATAGAATCATCCAAAAAATCTAGAGGCAGCAATTATACCAGCAATGAAAAGGCCGATTTATGTAGCATCATTGCCACATACAAAAATATTATTGAGTGCAAAACAACTGATAGTGTTACGTGGAAAGAAAAAGACATTGCCTGGGAAAGTATAACATCTCAATTCAACGCATCAAACACAACATACCGGTCTGTCGAGTCACTGAAAAAATGCTACGAAAATCTAAAGCATACCACGAAAAAACAATCAGCCCACGAGAAAATTGAAACCACAAAAACAGGTGGTGGTCACATTACGAATATTACAGATCCAGTCTACGAGAAGGCGTTGTCCTTAATGAATGTTAAAACTGTAAAAGGTGGTACAAAGTGCTCTGCGTATGTAAAAACAGTTCATTTTCTCTTAATATTTTATTCTGTAACATGCATGATCATATAGGATTGGAGAATCCATTTGACTCGGATGCTATTGTGATGTCTGAGAATCATGCAGAGAACGAGTTCATGGTAGAAATGTTATCTGATGCTACCGAGGAAGAATATACATCCATAATGAATTCTCTCATACAGGAAACGAATGAACAGGTAAAAAACTGTCACTTAGGATAACTTCATTGACATACTGATATTCATGATTGAAAAATTGTGTTGCAGGCTCTTAATATCAAAGAGATTAGTCCTGTCATTATGGATGTAGACAATCCCACCACTACCGCCAGCAAAGACTGGAAGCGTTACACCTCCAATGATTTGAAGAGGCCGTTAAACAAAAAACTTGAAAAAAAAATACCTAAAACAGCCACTTCTAAAGACATCAAAATACCCAATGAGAGGGAATTAATTAACAACAAATCAAAATCAAAAACATCAAGCATCAACCAAAAAACAACTAAGAATAATATACCTACCAGACCGTCTCAACGGCGTCCAGGAATTATAGGCTTATCAAGCAGTGATCTTGCTGAACAATATTCAGATCTTGCAGACATCAAGTTACAACTTGCTCAAGAACAGCTTAAAGTATTACAATCCGAAAATGAAGCTATTCAATTGAAACAAGAAAGGGAAGTAGTAGAGTTTAATCTTAGAAAGAGGAGTTTAGAACTAGATATTGAAATTAACAAAATGCAAGTAAAGCGTTTGAAAGACGTACTCGATTGATGAACTTGTACTACCAGTAGCGTACTTGATATGCAGAGACCAGTTTAGTATAGGGGTGGGAGTCAAAATTCCGTATGGCCAAAACATGAACTGTCGAAAATTGCGAATGTCAAAATAAACGAACGTATTTTCTGAATTCGCTATTTCAGCCAGTCCATTTTCTGGTATTTCGGGATTTTGACCCCCACCGTAGTATATGGCAATAAGAATGCACCAAGCAATGTGATATGAAAGTGTTCAATTACTACATAAACCAAATATTTAATATAATGTTGAATAATGTGTAATACTTTTTTTTCATGCTCACATGTAGAATACTGCTTATGCATCTAATTGTAAGCTACTATGTAAGTTTTTTCATATTGATTCTTTTTTTTTTACTATTCATTTTGTATACACCCAGCAAACACAGAAGTCCCGGAATTATAGTGGACCAGCACCGGTAGTGGTGGCAACGTGATGGCATAGGCAAGCCTTTAGTTTGCCACTATAAATAAGATGGCGGATGCTTGGTAAAGTTTTACCGGCAGTCAACCGTCAACGTAACAGTATTGGTCACCGATTACTGATTTTCTGCAGGGAATTTTGCATTGTACCATCACCGGGTTGCCATCACTTGGCCACTGTCAAATACAGTTGCACCTATATTTTGATGACTAAGCATCGGCAATTCCGGCACTCTTTTACCGGTATTGGGCCGTCGATTCTTCTGTATTCATTATAAATTAGTCATTTCCTGCTGGACATTCCGTATCTAAATACAACTGAGTGCCCATCTCCTTGCCATTGTCAAATACAGTTGCGCCTAAACTTTGAAGGCTCGATCTCGGCCATTCTGGAAAATTATTTATATACATATATATATACCAGAAAACGATTCTGATTGATATCTAGAGAAACAAGCCTGGTTATGCTTTCAAAAAACGAATAGAATTTGAACGGCGGAGGCGAGTGTGTTCTGAAAGTGAACCATGTGAGTTGTCTAATTTTCTTATGCGAAACTTTTCTTTTCACAACAAAATCAAAACAGAGCAGAGCCCATGCACAGTTCGCGGGACGCGTGTCCGTAAACCGCTAGTGGTTGGTTACTGCGGTGATTTCGTTCAACCAAACTTCTACTCTTTTTCCCGCGGTTTCTACGGCAAGCCATTATAACTTTCGAGGTTCGTCGTCGCACGTGTCTATCGGCATAGATCTTATTATTTAGTGCAGTGGATCAAGCAGATTCAACATGGAAAATATGCAGCCCCCGGATCGACTTGAGCTGTAAGTATAAAGTTTAGTTGAATTTCGTTTCCGCCAAATTAACCCGATTAAATATTAATTATGTAGCGGACGCGCATTTTGAGGTTATGATTCAACGTTGAGATAAACGCATACAATCGACGCTAATTGTGGGACTGTTATTGGTTACAATGGCCTCAAATAATAAGATTCTTTTCAAGCAAAAATCAAGGCGACAACAATACAGAGATATTAAGAAAATCGTCCAAGAGACTATTCAGTTGACAGAGCTTGAGGTCAGATTGAAAAAGTACGAAAAATTGAGGTTATTTGGCGAACCACGTGTGCAATCAACAGCTCGTCTCGGAACAACAGAGGATGTAGCAATGGATTCAAAGGATAATTCCATACCTTCTACTTCTGGGTTATTTGATGATGAACAAAAAAATAAGGCTGCGGTCCTAAGGCAAAGCAACGAGTCGCAACAAGTCTGCGATGCTCCAGCAACGGAGTTTAGTCCGAACCAAAATGAACAATCCGAAGAAGATATGACCGAAGATGATTCAATAAGCAACGATAGTGATAAAAATGATAATTCTCACTCGTCGGAACAGAATTTTGATGAATCTCAGATTTTTTTAATTGATTGAGCTCTGCGTAACAATATTAGTCATTCAGCACTTTCCGAATTATTAAGCTGGCTCCAGACTAATCCAGAGACTTCAGATTTACCCAAAGATGCTCGTACACTGCTAAGCACTCCCAGAAATATTGAACTACAAGCGATGGGGGATGGTTTTTTTTAATATTTTGGACTCAAAAATAATTTGATTAACATAGCTAGTAAATATGGGGATACTGATGTTATTTACCAGCTTGATTTTAATATTGATGGTTTGCCGCTCCATAAAAGTACACGGGAATCTTTTTGGCCAATCTTATGTAGAATAAATAACCACATAATGGATCCTCCTTTCCCGGTGGCAATATATTCTGGTCCTAAAAAACCTCCGTTAACAGAATATCTTGATAAATTTATGACCGAGCTAACAGATTTATTAAAAAATGGGATTTCATTACCTAAAACAAAAATTCAAGTGGCCTGTAGGTCATTTTGCTGTGACACTCCTGCCAGAGCTTTCGTGAAAAATATGAAAGGCCACAATGGATATTATGGTTGTGATAGATGCCACGTTAAAGGGGAATATAAAAATAGACGAATGACATTTTGTGATCTAAATGCTGCCCTCAGAACAGATAAATCCTTTGCTGAAAAACTTGACAAATTTCACCACAAGGAGGGTGATTGCCCATTGCTTAATTTGGATATAGGTCTAGTATCGTTATTTCCCACAGATTATGCACACGGTTCTTGCTTCGGAGTTATGAAAAAACTGTTATTCTCTTTGAGAGACCGTGGCAGTCGTCGATACCGGTTAAGCCCAGAAAAGATCAGATGTATCGATGAAAGAATAAAGCTTTGTAAAAATTGGTGGCCAAAGGAATTCAACCGAAAGCCGAGGTCTTTAAAAGACTTAGAACATTGGAAAGCTACGGAATACAGACAGTTTATGTTATATGTAGGACCTGTTGTTCTGTTTGACATGCTACCTCAGGATGTGTATTGTAATTTCTTGTTATTTAATTTCGCCATGAAAATTTTATTGAATCCAAATTTGAGCAAGCTCTACAATTCCTACGCAAACGAGTTATTAAGATTGTTTGTAAAACACGCTGTGCATATATATGGAGAACAATTCTGTGTATATAACATCCACTCGTTAATTCACTATGCTAACGATGCAAAGGCATTTGGGAGTCTCGAAACTATCAGCTGTTTTCCCTTCGAAAACTATTTAGGTTCACTGAAGCGTATGCTCCGGAAATCCAATCAATCATCACACCAAGTTGTGAAGCGAATAACTGAAAGATCAGGCCGTAGAGAAATAAACAATCCTAGTAAATCTTGCAGAGTACAAACTTTGAATGGCAAGTTTTTCATTTCTTTACGGCATTGTGAACTGACTTCTCAAATAGGAAATAATTATGTTTTCCTTGAGAATGGATACATTTGTGGGATACAGAAAGTAATTGAGGATGTTGGTAAGACTTCGATCGATGGTTTCAAGCTCAACATCATAGAACCATTCCTCAAGTATCCTGAAGACAGCTCTTTTCTTTCACTGTTTAAGGTTGAAATCAACACTACTACAAGTGTATCTTTTTTCGATAGATGATATATCTTGTAAAGCAGTATGTTTGCCCTTTGGAGAATATTACGTATGTGCGCCGTTATTACACTTTCTCTAAAGTCAATCCGTCAACACTGACATGACAACAATATTGCCAATTTGACAATCATAAAAGCTGAATTATCAAAGAGAAAATAATTAGTTAAATCCAAGAATGCGAAATATCTGAATCGTTCCAAGTCCTCCATTCTTTCCGAGTGAGTCGTAAGGCTCTGGATGTGATATGTTCTTGAAAGTCTTAATTGAATTAGCGTAGCGTATCTATATTTTCGTTTATCGAAAATCATATGTTGTCGTCGAGTTTCCTGACGAAACAGACGACATTGGGACGCCAGCTCTGGCGATCGTGTCCAAGAAGTGGATCGTGGATGAAAGTGGTCGCATTGAATGCTTGTGGCCCTCTTACTACAGAACAGATCTTGGAAGACTTAAGGCTGTGGAAAAACATGCCGATCTGAAAATTCAAAATTGCATGAGATGCTCCATCAACGTCAAATATTCAACAGGTAAAGGAAATGAATTCACTTATCGGCGTACTACTGTGTATACAATATTACTTATTGTTGGGTATTCTTATATTGGTATGCGTTCAAAGATTTTTGTTTTCCTTTGATAACCTCAATGTTTGCTGTATAATATGTTGCATTTTGAAAACTTTAATTAAGATAATTAATAATTGAATGAGGACTCTTGCACTTGTGGCTACTAATTGAAATATATTATACCAAGAGTTTACGATGAGATTGCACACCTCTTAATATTACCACGTGATGGCTTATAAAGTGACGTAACAAGGTTTCACCGAAAACTCTCGGCAGAACATTAAGTTATCCAAATGTATCTCGAGTAATGTTCAACGAGTCTCAAAATCAAGAACTAACAATAAAGAAATACCTTCTAGAAGTGAACTACTACAAAATTTTATATCAGACACTGTTTTATGGGCCTGTACACACTATTTAGATGCAAGGCCCATGGAAAAATGTACATCTACTATGTTTTATGCAGTTTAAATTCCATCCAAGATCTTTATTTTCTGGATATTTCATTTCACATTCTTGGTTCTAATATTTCAGTATAATTACATCAACTTTTGTGTTGTGAATCCATTTTTCTTTGAGTTTTTATCAAATATACCTTCATTTACTCTCAATTTTGTCGATGCAGATGATTATCGAATAGCTACTGAGAAATTTAAAGAACTACAGGAGTGTACCAGCGTATCTTTATACAGTGACGCAGATATGATGTCAGACAGATCACGGACACGACACTTGGCGCATAATTCGAAAAACCCTGTCAATACCCTTGGTCATGACTTTTCTGACAATGAGGAGTATTACGGTATACCACTAGGTCCAAAACTACATTCGACACCAGGTTCTCCGAAATCTTTCAATAATCTTTGTCAACAATCAAATATTGAGGCTATAGTACCACAAGTACCAAAGTCACAGAACCATGTGACGCCTGACACACCTCCACCTACTCCAAAATCAACTCTACAAAAAAACATTACACCGGCTGTATCCTCGTCTAAGCTGACATCAACTCTACAAAAAGATGCTATACCCATTACATCCTCGTCCAAGCTGAAATTGGCTCCACAAGAAGATGCTACGTCGTCTAAGTCCGTTGCCGCTTCGAAACCAACTATACGGAGCAGCGTCACACTCGATGTGCCCTTGTCAGTATCAAAATATTCATTGAACAAAAGCCAAGGCTTAGAACTCGAAGGTCTTGGGGATATTCTGCGCCCGCTAGAAATGATAGAATGCACCGGTTGTCTTACAAATAGAGGTAGATAGTATAATAATCATCAATCTTTAAAACACTGGAATTTTATAAGAGTTTTCGAAACAATTGTGTATTTTCTTTGCAGAACTCTTGCAAGAGTTGTTGAAAAAATTTGAACAATTGTCACGAGACATCAGATCTCTTGGGCTGATCAGTAATGAAGGCGACAGTGTCAACCATATCGGACCTCAGTGGCAAGCAGCAAAGACAGAAGAGGATCTACGTCAAATGAATCAACTGTTGGCGGATGAGGCAAAACTGGCTAATGCGGTGTGGATCTAATATGAATAATATTTTCCTAATCCAAAGATAATCTTTTTGCCTTCAGAAGAAGATGTATAGCACACGTTTATGAAAAGACCTAATAATGAATATTCTGCTGTGTTACAGATTATGTTTATATTAACCCATTAAGACCCATGCGAGAACTGGATGTGATAGTAACAAACTAACTGCACTACCCGTTGCATAATAAAAAAATAAAATATACGTGTTTTTTCTTTTGTCATTTGCAATTGTTTACAAAAGAATTATTTAAGTAAATTACAAAAACATTTATAATTTTGAAAAACCGACTGCAACAATCGATTCTACAAAAAAAAAATCATAAAGAAAACCTATGTAACATTTTTTGTCAGAGTCCAATTTGTTAGTGTAAAATAGGGATAAACAATCGCATGCCGGGTAGTGAAAGTGAAAAACACTAAACAAAAGTCAATTGCAAATGACAAAAGAATGAACACGTATGTTCTATTTTTTGATTATGCAGAGGATGGCGTAGTTGTTGCTATCACATTCAGTTTTTGCATAGGCCTTAATCGGTTAATCTGAAGAAATTATATTTACAAAATTATTGTCAGTGTTTCGCTCTACAATCTATTGGTGGAAAGGACTGTGCAGACACCACCAGAAGAGTACTGTCAAGACTGCTCCCCCATGAACTTGCTGTTAATTGTAACTGGTCAGGACTGCATAACAAAATATGTTTTTCAAAGATGACCAACGTACATAAACTAATACTATGTAAGAAAATTAGATATTTTATCACGAATACCTTATTTGGTACTATTCAGTAATTCAAACAATTAGTTTTATTCTTCTTAAATTATTTCAGTGATTGTGAGAAAGAACCGTGGATCGCAAGATGCTACAGAAGCTGACGTTCTGACAGTCGCCAAAGCTTGGCTCCGTCAAGCTTCGGATAGAGAAGGTGGAAGGTCTTTGCGCAAAAAGCCTTAAACGAGAAGTATACCATATTAGACGTACTCCTTCGCCTCTATTACAGCGCTGAAAACTTATTAAATATAATACTTGATAAAAATGAACACTTTAGGTACTGCACTTGATATTTTTTTATGTGATTGCTCTGGAGAAGATTCCTTGGTTCTTATTGGCGTCGATTAATAGAAATTGTGTGTCACATCGCAATCTAGTTCCTTATAAACCAAATAGATATTTGAATGAAAAATAAATGTGATAGTGTTGTATAACAAAGGTACCTGTTATAGTTTGAAAATAATTTTATATGAAAAAAGTATATCTAATCTCAAAAGAGATTCATAATCGAGACAGCTGATGTTTCGAGGTAACGTTGACTAATTAATGATTATACGTATATTACTCTTCAATGTATTGTTAAAACGAGGTGTAGTACCTGATATCATTCCGTGTGATTGCCCTTATTTGCATTTCATGGTTCCTATTATCTTTCATCAACCTATCGTACTACTTATACAGAAGTATAGATCTTCTTGATCCAAAAATATATATGATGCATTCCACGACAACTCAACCAATGATTTTCCCTCACCAATTTTGATTCGCTTCACGATTTTTTATACGATTCTCTGATCTGGAAGAAGCACTCCTAAATTTCTTCAGATTTTTTCCTCTAACCATTATTTATTATTATTATTATCTCAAAAAATTATCAAAAATCTTATTATTCATTCCAATCATTTTCCCACCTATCCCATGATGGACTAATTATTTCTCCTACCTTTTTTTTAGCACTTTAAACTTTTTGAAAAAAATTAAACATTGCACGTTTCAATGTTCTGAAAATTCTCTAAATATTCCTAAAAATTCTATGTTCGATTCTGAATCTGTTGATGCAAGACCCACGATGCCGCACGACCCCCTTCTAGGCTAAGTGCGGTCACAATTCGGAAAATGGTAATCTGACTTTCCGGGTGGTTTTACAAGGATATCTGTTTAACGAAAAACATTTAAGAATTCGTTGACAAACGTTCAAGAAAGATCCACACGATTTGATGAAATCATAAATTTTGTAAGTGTACAAAAGCCTAGAAGGGGGTTTTGCGTCCTCATAGGTCTTGCATCAAACGATTCAAAATCGAACACAACATTTTTTGGAATATTTTGAGAATTTTTGAAACGTTAAAACATGCGGTGTTTCATTTTGTCAAAAACTTTAAAGTGCTAAAAAAATAGAAAAAAATCGGCACATCGTCTGATAGGGGTGAAAGTGATCGGAATGAAAAATAGGATTCTTTATCATTTTTTTTTTCTATTTTTAAAAAGGCAAATGTTTAGATGAGTGTGAATAATCATAAAAAATTAAGGGTCAGAAAAAAAATCTGAAAAAATCCAGTGCTTCCTTGAGATCAGAGAATAGTATAAAAAATCGTGAAGCGAATCAAAAATGGTTAGGGAAAATTATTGGTTGAGTTGACATGAAATGCCCCCTGTACAGGATGTTCCGTATCAAATGCACCGTAGCATAACAGTGGATTCCTCCATGAATTTCAGACGAAAATCTCCTTAGCGAAAATTGTGAGGGTAGTACCGTTTGGCCGTGAGAGCCGTTGAGTCAGCCAATCCAAGAGCTTATGTATGTAGAAGGGCTGCGTGTGGCCAGCTCTCATTTATCATGGCACTGGCCGAGGCTCACATAAGCTAACTTTAAACGGCTCTTACGGCCAAATGGTTCTACCCTGACAATTTTAGCTAAGAAGATTTCCGTCTGAAATTTCTCGAGGAATCCACTGTTATGCTACGGTACCTTTGATACGAAACACCCTGTATATTAGATAAAACGTTAACGTGATAGTTGTATGGCAAAGATATAGTTTAAAGATAATTTTAGATGGAAAAAGTATATCTAATCTCGAAACAGATTCATTATCAAGACAGACGTTTCAAGGAAAAGTCTCATAAATGATTATACGTATGTTACTCTATAATGTAATATTTAAATGAGGAATAGTACCAGGTATCGTTCCGTGTGATTCCTTTTTTCCACATTTCTTGGTTCCTATTATATTTTATGGTCATATATCGTACTACTTACAATATAGGTATTTGTTATTTAAATACATACTAACAAGGAGAACATCATAACTCCGGATCACAGATTCCGATGAAACGGTTAGAGGTGTTTTGTTATGTCTAAATATGGAACCCATCATGTGCAGTTTCATTGAATAGGTCTCCTTGAAAAGATATGAGCAAATTGAAATGAAAAGATTAAGAATACAAAAAATTACAATTTTTTTTTTATTTCAACTTGCTCATATCTTCTAAAGGACGGCCTATTTAATGAAACTGCACATGATGGGTTTCATATTTGGGCACAGCAAAACACTTCTAACAGTTTCAGCCAAATCTATAATCTGGATTATGATGTTTTCCTTATAAGATAAAACGTCAACATCATAGCTGTACATGTATGTGATTGGAATAAGTTGAATAAAAGTGTTATAATTTCTTAATTGCTTTGACACCATCATACATTAAGACCGGTTCAGAATAAAACAATAATTTTTTTTCAGCTGCTACCTCAAATAACTGTTCTTTAGAACAAAAAATAATTCTCGCTCAAGCTGAGCTCAATCGGAGAATAGTTAGAGGCCGCGCTTTTCAATTTTCGATTTACATTTAAATAAAACGTAAAAAATATGCGTACTTGAATTTTTTCCTCAGATTTTTTAACTTAAGTTTTAACTTATCCCACTTAAGTTTTAACTTATCCCACTTAAGCTATGCATGATACGGAAACATATTAGGAGAATTTTTTTGTAGGAACTTTTATTTTCTTTAAAAAAAAGTCCTGATATTTTCTCGAATCTCAATTCGATTTCACCCAAAAATCTGGAAAGATTAAGAGAGTTCACATTTAAATCGAATTATCTTTCAAAATATGTCGTGTTTAAAAAAATGCTGTAAATAACTTTTCAACGGGAATTTTATTTCCCACAAATAACTTTTCTCGACAAATTTCGATATTTTGAATATTTTCTCAGTTATCGCTTAAATTTTCGAAAATTAAGAGAATTCGTATTAAAATGCAATAGCTCTCGAGAATTGCCAAATTCATGAAAATGTTAAGAAACTTATTTTTGAAGAAAATTAAATTTCCTACAAAAAAGTTCTCTCAGTATTCTTCGTATAACGCATAGCTTAGGTGGAATTCAACAAAAAATCTAAGCTCGCATTTTTTACGTGTTATTGAAATGTAAATCAAAACTAGCGCGACCTCTAAATATTTTCCGATGGAGCTCAGTTTGAACAAGAATTGTTTTTTGCCACAAACGACATGTTTATTGAGGTAGCAGCTGGGAAAAAATGAGTTTTTGTTTTATTGGTGAAATTGACAGTTGTGATACCGCATCTTCCTGAAAAAATATAATGGTGGCCTGGCTTTTACAGAAAAATACTATTTGATATCCCAAGTTATTATTGGGAACTATTGATGTTGAATACTTTTTCAGTAGTTCTCATTAATAATTTTGGATATTCAGAATATAGTATTTTCCTGTACGGGTCAACGGTAGTGCTGCGAAAAAAAGGTGCTGGTTCAGTGCCAATAGTTTGCTGGGTGCCGCTACGGATTTTCTTACGGTAGAGTGATGGTACGGCGCCGCTAAAGTCCCGTGTCTCCCTGTAGTTCTATGGTAACAGTTAGATAACAGCAGCCTTGCAAATAATAAGGGCTGGCTAAATGCTGATAATTCGTAGGCTACCGGTACCGTTACTTTCACGGTGCGGTGAAGATACGCCGAAATCGAGAGCACCAAATTATCACCTGGCCAGTGCTGGCCCAGTACGACGGTATGAGCCTGCCTCTATTGGCCCAGCTGCCGGCCATTGTGACACTATGGTACCGAAACATCACGAGTATTCGGGCAGCGGTTCGACACTTCGAGTATCGGCTCTTCTTCACTGGAACAGCAATGGTACGGTAGTCTGTGTTTGCTGGGAGAGCTTTACGGTTAACAGATATAGAGTTTGCGAGGTTCTACTCTATAACTACGCTTGACCTCTAGCCAATGCACTAAAATAATCCTGGATCAGAGCATTTCTTGCTAAAATTCCTGCATTTCCTCTTTGATGTTGGACATCCGGTAAATGCGGCAGTTGATCTGCAATAATTTGCTGTTCGTATTCGTTATCAATGTCTGGCAATAGTTCATCATCTTCGTTCATTCGACGAGCAATGTTGTGGAGTACAGCCGTTGATACAATAACTGCTTGCATTGTTTCAATTTTTAAACGACCACCATAAGCAAGAACTGGAAATTTCCTTTTCCATATGCCAAATCTGTGTTCAATTAGTACTCTAGTTCTAATTTGGGACTCGTTATATAGTGCTTCAGCTTCCGTTATGGGGTTCAAATGCGGTGTGAACAGGTATGTTTTGGATGGGTATCCACTGTCACCTTGAAACAACTATGATTCAACAATAATTATCGCAGATTAATATTCACATTATACAACATACCTAATAAAATCGCATTGCCGAATGTGCCTAATTCGAATTGAGCTCGTAATAAACTATTGTTGAATATAGTCGCATCATGAACGGAACCAGGCCATCGAGCAACTAAGTTGATAATTTTCCGATTTTCATATGCGACAGCTTGCACATTGATTGAAAAGTATGATTTTCGGTTCCTGTAAATTTCAGCATCATCGCCACCTAAATGGAAATAAGGCTTCACGTTATTACATAAATAAATGCACAATAGTGCGAGGATAAACTTACCTGGCGATTGAATTCGCACATGAGTGCAATCTATTGCTCCAATCACCCGAGGAAATGACGCAATTTCATGGAATTTTGTTTGTGATAATCTTCGGTCATTTTCGTTTGTAGGCATTTTGATGAATTGCCGGGACAGAGCAGCGATTGCTCGTGATACTTTTACAATAAAGCGAGAAGCAGTTGACATGTGAATACCGGCATAATCGCCCAGAGTCATTAAAAAACTGTTTGTTGCATAGAACCGCAAGCATATTAACAATTGTATCATAGGGGGAACCCATCGATTTCTTTAACATAATAAACATACTTATTATTGAACAACAATGCTTGTTTTTCAAAATAATAACAGTCAAAGTAAATTCAGCATGAAAGTAATAACTGGAAACACCAAACTCATTGACTGGAGTATATGGCTGTACTAGTATAATGTTTAGATTTCAAATCAATTACTGTATATATAATTCTCCTTTGATATGTATTGATTTTAATGATGAAAAATATCTTACAGATTATGCTGATACTCCAAACGATGTCGGATGAGTTCTAGTACATGTTCTGTAGTACGCTTCGTTAAGCGGAATCTTCGAAAAAATGATAATTCATCAAGAGTTTCAAAATAATTGGTTCGTTCTAGAATTCTTCTTGGAATACCGTATACAATGAGCACAAAGGGATTCAATTCATCGTCGTCAACCAAATCATTTTCAAAGTTATCCATATTCCGCACAACTTCCAATGTGTAAACTACATTTCTCACTTAAGTAGTGCCTGTCTTTCACTTAATAAAAGTGAAACTTAAACGCAATTAAGTAACACTTCTTGATTGGTGCAAGGGACTTAAAATCTTAAGTTCAACTTACAGCTTAAGTGTAAGCGGTGCAATCGGGCCTAAAAGTTTCAGATCCCTAACTAAATCGGTTTTTGAGAAAAAGCAGAATATGTGAAAAAAAAAAAAATTCTCAGGATTGACTGAACCGATTGATCTACATTTTTAATATGTTTTGAGGGCTGATAATAGCTCCTAGAAAAAAAATCAAGAGCTATATATAGCTTCATAAGATCCTTGAAAAAATGAAATTGTTTTTCTTTTAATTTCAATTTATAACCATGATACAATTTTGGCACAGTTATGAAACTATTTTTATTTCAAATCATATACATTTCCCTATAACACTATGAGTTTTTGAAAATTGTTGAAAAGGTGCGCCATAGCAGAAAAAAATAAAAACCACTTTTTGGTCCGAATAATGAATATATTTGTATGCTTTGAGCTTTAATTTTTTTACTTCAACGCATTTTTACATAATTTTTATCTATTGAAAATAATATTTCATATTCAAAACAACAACAATAATTTTGTTTGCCAAAGTCAAAAATTGAAAACCGTTGAATATCAATAATCAATTTTATAGTTAATTTAACAAATATTTTCAGGAATAACTTTTTCTTATAAAACTCGATTATTTATATATTTTCACAAACTTGAGACATAGATATAACCAAAAATTACCAAATTAATGAAAGACGAGAACATATTTTCTTGCTGAACAAATCTAAACTTTCAAACAAATTTAAATTTCATTTCATTTATTTATTGTTTTTTTTTTTTTTCTTTTAATTAATAAACCCGCAACAGCTCACACTAACAAAAGGATTTTTTGAAGACTGATTAGATAGACATACTGTAAAATATAATTATGACATAAACAACAGTTTTTAAAATGATTCTTGTTGTTTTGAATATGAAATATTACTTTTAATGGATAAAAATTATGTAAAAATGCATTGAAATAAAAAAATTAAATCCTAGAGCATATAGATAAATTCATTATTCGGACCAAAAAGTGGTTTTTAATCCTTTCTACTATGGCGTACCTTTTTAAACAAAATTTTCAACTCATAGTGTTATAGGGAAATGTATCAGATTTGAAATAAAACTGTTTCATAATTATGCCAAAATTGTATCATGGTTATAAATCGAAATCAAAAGATAAACAATTTTTTTTTTCTCAAGGATCTTATGAAGCTATATATAGCTCTTGATTATTTTTCTAGGAGCTATTATCAGCCCCCAAAATATATTGAAAATATAGATCAATCGGTTCAGTCAATCCTGAGGAGATTTTTATTTTGCATATTTTGCTTCTTCTCAAAAATCGATTCAGTTAGGGATCTGAAACTTTCAGGACCTTATCATTTTATTAGTACCTACATATCCTTTAAGTGTCATTTAAATATCTTCCGGGGGCAGATTCACCATACTTATACCCCTAGGGCCTTTCATTGGAGCAGCGTAAAAACTTTGCCGTACAAAATCCAGTAATGTTGAGAATAATTTTTTTTTTTTTATACCAATTACGACTTTCGAAGGGCAGATACTTTGAAATTACACGAAATAAAGTGTTCTACGGCGCATCCTAAAATACATGCTGATTATATGCTGTATACATGTTTATTATTTTTAGCAGTCATACTCCCAATCGACAAGCGCGCAATATGACACCGAAACCGATCAAACACATCTACTCAATCATAGAATTTATCGGAAATCATGAACCGAAACTGATTGAGTTGGTTCCTAGCTCATGGGTGATGAGCATAAAAAACAAGATGTTGATCAAATACCCGGAAAAAAACGAATACAAGCTGCTGGGACAGATGATTCAAAGACTTGACCCACCGAAGGAAGTGTGGAATCACTACAAAATCAAAATCCTGCAGACTGCATGTGAGGAATATTTTTGAATACGTAACAACTCTAAGCGTCCTCAATGAACTAGAACCTATTCAAGTGTATCGGTATTCTTGCATTACCGCTTTTATTCATACCTCTTCACCTTGCGAAGGGGGGCTGCTGTGATCAATAACACAACCAATCCTTACAGCTGATCACAAACAAGGCTTTAGGCGTCTCGAAAGACTTCAAACTAGCGATGTTGCTGTTGCTAGTACGGATGACGAGAACTCCAACCACAATAAACAGACTCTGGTTCCACTCACTGCCACTGATGAAGATGAGTTATTTCAAATAACCCATTTACCAGGAGTACAGTATGTGAGCGCCTCGGGAAGTTCAGGTCAGCAGATTAAATAGTTAATTCAATAGGCTCCGGAAACTTATTTTCGTCTATTAAATTTATAAGATGCTTTATAGTTTTTGAAACCTCGACTCACAAGCATATAGGATCTGATCCATAACGAAAATAGAATGAAGAATATCAATAAATAATGAAGAGAAAACTGATACGAAATACTACAAGACACCAACTCTTTCAGATTCAGAATCTGATGCAGACTCTACTCTGACACCAAAACGAACTTTGGGACGGGATTCACCGAACATTGAGGAGAAAGCTGCCGATAAAACAGCAAAGGTGCTGACACCTGATCATATGAGTACTCTGTTGACACCAAAAGGAGGAAGACACGATTCACCCCAGGAGAAATCCTCACATAATATATTGACACCGGTGTCTACCAGAAGTGCAAAATCTTCGACGATCAAACGAAAAAGGCCTAAATCTCCCGATCCAAGGTCGTCCGATGGAACGAATGGATCGTGTACTAATGATGAAGTGATTCCTGCATCACCTATACGCAAGAGACATGTTATAGCATCGCTTTCTCAGAGTCAGAAATCTCAAAATGATAAAACTCCATCCGTTTCTAGAAGCTGTTATCAGAGTAAAAATACAGCACGCTCTGGATCGTCTGCAGCAAATAGTTTCTCGCTACATGAGAGATCTCCAGTTGTACCGGGTACACCACGCTATAGTATTGTATCAGGTAAATTAGTTGCATACACCTATTCAGTATCACGTATGAGAGGGGAAGTTATATCCAATAATTACATATTCATATAACTGCACAATATTCAATACATAAAAATATAAAATAAGTACACATTCTCAAATCGTAACTGGAATGAAAATTTTTAGCATAATTCAACAATGTCTTGAACATATTGATCCTCTGTCTTGGATTTGGCGGAAGGTTTCTCGATAACCTTCAATACTCTGCCATTACAATTCCGACAACAGTTACACTAGTTCGGGAGACTTGTATCTTTAGCAATAATACGATTGTAAATTAGTATAATAATATCGATTCATTTGAAATCTTTTAGGGATTGATATTGACAATCCAAGTTTACTGGCGCTTGAAAAAGCGATATCAGAAAAGATTGCGAGCGCTCGGCGAAGCCTCGCATATGACATCAGGAAAGGATTCCAGGAAATGAAAACCCTGCTGCTAGAACGCTTGGATGAAGCTGGCATTAAACCTGAGGTCAATCCAAAGCGAGAATTAGCAACCGAGTTTCCAATAAACACCTATGACAAATTTGTACAGCTGGATGACAGTTTGGGGGACGAATCTCGCGAAAAATTAATGGTGGGTAATTCATATCATACTTGTGTACGTTATTCTGTGTAGTGATAATACATAGGCAAATGCCAACTATTTCGTTGGAAAAGTACTTGAAATAGTGACAAACTCTTGATAATTCTCATTGAAAAACAACAGTATCCACACAACCTTTTTTATATCGTAATAGTACTGACCAGATAAATGTGTATCAGCTTGATAAATTGACGAACAGCTCTTTTTCAATATTCATTCGCTGCTCGAAATGGTGTTATTTATATTATCCTTATTTTAAATTCAGATTCATTTAATGATTACATGGTGTTCATCGACAAACGTAGGAGATGCTGTTGCCAGCATACTTTCCCGACTCTTGGACAAAGATGTCCAATTACTGTTCAGCGGGGTTGGTAAGAGAGAAAAGTTCGGGGGAAAGAAAAATTTCTCCGCCACACGATGTTTTAACTGTATGTGCCGTGAGTATTACAGTAAACATTTATTTTGGCGCACATTTAACAATAGAAAAATAATAGACATTTTGTGTTCCTATTTCGGAAACTCTGATAAATGATGTTTGATTGACATGAAGAAAATAATATGTTTTGTGTTCATCATGCGTGCATTCTAAATATTAATGTGTAGATAATACCAGGAAAAATATGTTCTCACAACCCGAAGAACCATCAATTTGACGACGGACTTATTAAAGAATTTTCAAATTAAGCCTTACTTGTGACAAATGAGTAATATTTGGAAAAACTGGAAATTTTGCCCACTGTGAATATGTATATCATGTATACTAGCATTGTTATCAAGTATAGGTATTATTTATAATTCACAGCTGTTGAACTTTTTCGTTATTCCAAGTGTTATTTAATTGTTAGGGATACAAAAAATCGCTAGTCACAAACATGTTTTCAATAACTTACGGAACAAAGTTTCAAAGTGTAAATCTCATCCCTAAATAACTCAATCTGATTGTAATCTATGATTTTCCGACAGTTACGATTTTGGATCGTTTGACCAAAATAAACTGCACCAATATTGACGTGCAACGAGCCACGACGAAATGGCTCGCACGAGCGGACGATCGAAAAGGAGGTCGAAAATGTAGGGAATCTGCCAAAACGGTGCCAAACGCCACGATCAGCGCTCTGCTGCCGAACGTAACCAACGCCGGTGAAGGCAATGTTTAGCCTGTTCCACCATTTGATAGAAAAAAAAAAAAACATGTAATTATGTAATAGCTAAATCTATAATATAACCTATGCCTATTATAACACCGGTATACCCATACATATAATCAACTGACTTCGAGCTTTACCCTCACAATTTTCCGACAATTTATCCCGTTCGTTGCTAATTCTATCGTACTATGTATACCGATTACACTCTGCAAGACGTTCTCCTTTCCTATTATTTGATAACTGATGGAATCGAACCTATTTCGAGCGCATATAATATTTTTTACGAATAACTGGCATGAATTCAATTACTTGTGGAAATATAATGGGTCATCGAATCACAACCAATTAGTGATTCTTTGTTGATGTGGATTGATATGATTGACTTCTGAAGCATTCGTAAAACCATAATTTTTTTAATCTTGAAAATACCGCCCATGATATTTATGTGGTCTATATCATTATTGATCTATTTCGGCCGGTAGTGCTGGTCCAGATTCGGCGAGTCAATCAGGCCCGTTATTGGTGACATATAGACGGACAGATCTGGGACCGGTAATGCACGGCAATAACGGCCCAATATTTCAATCAAAGCTTGGCCGGCTGACGTTTTGCAGTTTTGGACCGTTATATGATTGAGAAGTCGGCCCGACAATGTCAACCAAATTCGGCCCATCGTACGCTTGCCAATAATGGCAGGACTTGGCACGGCGTTACATGACAATATCGGTCCAATATTGCAATCAGAGCGTGGCTGGGTCTCATTGTGCAATATCGGGCCGTTATAGCGTTGGAATGTCGGCCTGACAATGTCAACCAAGCTTGGGCCATGGTATGCTCGCCGATAATGGCAGGACTTGGCACGGTGTTACATAACAATATCGGCCCAACACGTATTGACAATCTCGGGCCACTTGACTATGACCGACTACCAATATCAGCCCAGCGTGCAGCCGTTCTCCAATTTCTGCACGGCAAGCGATACCCATTCGCACAATAGCCTACCATTTTACAGCGTTTAGAGCGTGATTCAAATTTTCTGTTAATTAATTCCTTAGGGATATGAAGGTATGCGATGCATCCAAAAACTCTGAGCTTTTGTAAATTAGGTTTTACTCCATACCAAAGTTCAGCTGGCACCTTGTCTTTTACTGCGTTAGTTGGGCTTCGATTAATTAGGTAAACAGCTGCTGTCACAGCCTCAGACCAGAAAGTTTTACTCATCCTTGAATTCAAAATCATACAGCGTGCCTTTTCAATTATTGTTCTGTTCATCCTCTCCGCAACACCATTTTGCTGTGGAGTGTAGCGAATCGTGAACTCATATTGAATTCCGCAGTCCTCAAAATGCTGACGAGTCTCATTTGAAACGTATTCTCTTCCATTATCGCATCTGAATCTACTTATTTAAAAATTGAAACGAACTTCTGCCATTGACTGAAACATTTTAAAATATCTGAGTACTTCTGATTTTGCTATTAACGTGTACACCGCCGTGAAATGAGTGTAGTCATTAATAAAGGTGAGTAGATACCTTTTTCCATCGTAAGACGTAACATCCATTGGACCACAGAGATCACTGTGAATCAACTCCATAGGACACTTGGCTCTAATACGCTCCGTTTGATGTTGTAGCCGAGTCTGTTTGCCCTTTACGCAGGTTTCGCAGAGTTCCGATGAAGTTTCAACTTACTTCACGTCTATTCCCTCTGCCATATCCACTAGTTTCTTCAATCCGGAGCTGCTCAGATGTCCAAGACGATGATGCCATAGCTGTGTTTTGTTTTTGTCACTGACGCTGCAGACATTCGCGGTTTCCGTTATATTTTCAACGCATAGCTCATAGAGCTTATCTTTGCGATACGCGATCGCAGCTACACTGTTTTCGTTAGTAATAATTCCTTTACCGTTTACAAATGTCACTGAGAAACCGGTCATTTCAAGTTTACGAACAGAGAGAAGGTTACTTTCAAGTCCCGATACCGATAAAATTCCAGTCATAAGTATGACGATTGTTTTTCCGTTCATTCGCACTTGCACCTTTAAATCACTTACTTCATCAGCAGTCATCTGTTGACCTGCCTTCGCAACACGTATTTTTCTCGACGTAGGTAATTTCTGAACGTTAATCAGTTTAGTTTCTTTGGTGGCTAGGTGTTCCGTAGCTCCCGAATCTAGATACCACTTTGTGTTAGATGTATGACTGTTGCTTTCGTTGGCTAGAAACACGATTACCTTCTCGTTATTGTCATCATGTGCGGTATTTGCCGTTTCTGAACTTTTGTTGCCGTATTTCAATTTTCTGCATTCCGTTCGTTTGTATCCAAGTATGCCACAGTGGTGACACCAGTAATCGAACCGTCCGCGTTGTGTGCCCGCCGTTGCACTTGCACTGTTTTGGTTCGAATTCGTGTTCCGATTCCCGTTCCAATTCGCATTCCGTATTCCGATCCGATTTCCGTTCGAACTCGCATTCCGTATTCCGTTCCGATTTCCGTTGCGATTGTTTGCAATTGCTGAGAACACTGTCGATGAGCTTCCACCAGCCGACCCGGCGTTGCCGCCATTACGTTTAGCTTCTTCATCTAGCAATCTTGTTTTCACAAAACTAAGAGTCAATTGTCCACTAGACATGGTTTCCAGAGCCGTTACTACCATGTCATACTCTTCTGGCATGATTAGTAATAAATGGCACACTATATCTGTCGCTTCTAGCGTAGCACCGGTTGATTTTAGCTCGCGCACTAGTTGATCAAATTTTAGAAAATGAGACGCCATAGAGTCCGTTGATGCATACCGCATTGTCAATAGCAATTTCCTCAAACAAAGCTGTCTTGAAACACCGGTTCGTTCGAAACTGTCCGAAAGAGCCATCCACATTTCGTAAGCCGTGTCTTTTTCTTTCACATACTCGAGATGACTATCAGAAATTCGTTGAGTTATGAGAGATTTGCATTTTCTGTCATTTTTCTTCAGCACAAGGGCTTGAGTACCTGCACTTGCAGCAGGGAATTCTGTTATCAAAGAGCTTAATTCTCTTTCCACGTGACTGAAGAGATCGTGTTCCTCTAGTAATATCTGCACGCGAAATTTCCAGTTGCTATAGTTTGTTCCGTCAAAGAGAGGCACTTTATACTTATCGTCGTCCGCCATTTTTGTCGCGTTTCTTACCAGTCACGCACGTGACTGGAACTTTGCGTACCGATTGGTAAGTTTTAATTCCGCAAATAAAGATTCCTCCTTTTGTTATTACAGCATATACGTGGGCCCATAACCTGTTGGTATGTGATAGTTGGGACAGGAGTTATTGTTAAAAGAATCTCATTTAATATGTAACTTTATTAATGACGTCGTCGACTGAATACCACAACTGTTCTGTACTGACTGGGCAACGCATAGACCAACCACAGACCTCCGAACAATCACAGAACGTTGAGTTAGTAGAAAACCAACTCGGTGAGTCTTATTAGAGCCAGACGATATGCATTGTCCATTTCAACAAATGAAAAATATAATGATAATTTCTTATAATACTAGTCACTCATAATTTATTTTTTACCCAAGTACCTAATTAGTTGAATATATGACAATTCTTCGTCAATTTACTTTGAAATAATTTGATAGATAAAAAATGTTCAATGCCATTACAATGTGAGCAATATTTAGTCATCACAAATAATAAACGAAGACTTATTTTTAACATTTTTAATGTTTAAGCTCGGGAAGGATAGCTCGAGCAGAAATTGAAGCACGGTATACGTTCGAGCAGAACGGCCCAGGATCCATCCGGTATTGGCAGCACGATATAATGGCTTTAGAACGAATATTCTAATCGGTCCGATACTGGTACAACATTGGTAACCGATACATCGGTTGACTATCCACATCCAATATTAAACCAACCTTGGTTTAAAAGTGAAAGCCGATGCATTGGTCAGTTGCTGGCATTCAACATCTTACCAATCTCGGTTCAGAAGCGGAAGCCGATGCATGGGTCATTTGCCGGCATCCAACGTCTAACCATTCTTGCTTCAGAAGGGAAGCCCGATGTATAGGTCGATCATCGGTATTCGACACCTTACCAATCTCGGTTCAGAAACGGTAGCCGGTGCATGGGTCATTTGCCGGCATCCGACGTCTAACCATTCTTGCTTTAGAAGGGAAGCCCGCTGCATTGGTCGATCATCGGTATTCGACACCTTACCAATCTCGGTTCAGAAACGGTAGCCGGTGCATGGGTCATTCGCCGGCATCCGACCTCTAACCATTCTTGCTTCAAACGGGAAGCCCGATGCATTGGTCGATCATCGGTATTCGACACCTTACCAATCTCGGTTCAGAAACGGTAGCCGGTGCATGGGTCATTCGCCGGCATCCGACCTCTAACCATTCTTGCTTCAAACGGGAAGCCCGATGCATTGGTCGATCATCGGTATTCGACACCTTACCAATCTCGGTTCAGAAACGGTAGCCGGTGCATGGGTCATTTGCCGGCATCCGACGTCTAACCATTCTTGCTTTAGAAGGGAAGCCCGCTGCATTGGTCGATCATCGGTATTCGACACCTTACCAATCTCGGTTCAGAAACGGTAGCCGGTGCATGGGTCATTTGCCGGCATCCGACGTCTAACCATTCTTGCTTTAGAAGGGAAGCCCGCTGCATTGGTCGATCATCGGTATTCGACATCTTACCAATCTCGGTTCAGAAACGGTAGCCGGTGCATTGGTCGATCGCTGGCATAAAGCATCTTACCATTCTCGGTTGGGAAGCTGACGTTGATGAGTTGGTCGATCGTTGGTATTTAGCATCAAACCAATCTTGGTTCAGAAGCGGAAGCCGACACATTGGTCGATCACCGGCATCCAGCATTTAACCATTCTTGGTTCAGAAGCGGAAGCCGATGCACTGGTCGGGTATCGATGTGCTACGTTTTCACGACATTCGCCTGTAACAGGTGCTTCTGTAGCGAATTATTTCCGATTCCCAACGTATGCTTTTCATTCACCAGCGCAGCGGTGTACGCATACGGAATAGAACTCTTGTGTCGGGTGAACGCTGCGTTCCTTCACGAGTTGGTAGGCCACTTTGTTGTCAGCTTCGGTGACAGTAATATTCGAATCATTATATAATGAAGAGATCATCAGATTCTAAAGAACGCGTGAGAAGGCATCGTGCTTTGAAGAAAGCCTTGCAGGAATCTCAGTCAATAAGTGAAAATTTGACCAGCGTAGTTCCAGAATCAGAAAGCCCAAAACTTGACCCTCAGAACGTTGTTACAACGGCTTGTATATCAGGATACGCAGATACAAATTTGTGTGAGTGTAGTGCGGTATTTGAAAATTCCATAAACGATAATATTGTGCAGTCTAGCACATGGAGTGGAATTTTCGACAGCGAAGAACCAAGTGACATTTCAATGAATGACAGCATTGTACGGCTGAGCACCTTCAGTGGAATTTTCGACAGTGTATCAGTAATAGATGAAGGTCCTGAGCCTTATGGTCGGTCTCCATTGTCAGAACCAAACTTAACATCAAAGCTTCGCGAGTGGGCCCTGAAATACATCAATGTATTAACAAACGAAGCAACGACGAGTCTGTTAGAACTTTTAAGAAGTGAAGGCTTGACTGAACTACCCAAATGTGCAGTGACATTACTTAAAACCAAATTGAGTGATGCTGGTGCAGCGAAGCTTATGCGTAATCATAGAGGCTCATATGGGGAATTTGTCTATTTCGGGATAGAAGAGGCATTGCGTAATGGAATCGACATTCGTATTTTTTTTGGAAAGTAGTATCGAATTGCTTTTCAATATCGATGGATTACCAATTTATAAGAGTTCATCCAAAGAATTCTGGCCAATTTTTGCTATGGTATATAATAAGAGTTACAAATGCAAACCCTTCATCGTCGCTCTCTATTGCGGAGATTCGAAACCAGCTGATGTAAACGACTTTCTAGAAGACTTTGTAGCAGAATTAGATCTGTTAACCACTAATGGAATCACAATTGGTGTCAAATATTTTTCTGTAATGGTAAAAGCTTTCATCTGTGATACGCCCGCGCGTTCATTTGTCAAGTGCACCAAAGGCCACGGGGGGTTTTACGCATGCGAGAGATGTGAGGTTATTGGTAAAACGGTAAATAGAAGACGGGTTGACAGCGATGCGGATAGTCGACTGCGCACAGACGACTCGTTTAGGACGAAGCATCAACGAGATCACCATATCAGTACATCTCCATTGGAAAAAGTACGCACGTTGAACCTTGTCTCTCAATTTGTACTGGACTATATGCATTTGCTATGTCTTGGGATTATGAAGACATTGCTTTTGAAGTTGGTCCTCGGTGATAATCGGACAAGGCTTCACGTTACCAATTGTAACATCATTTCAAGCAGACTAGAAGCCCTTCGAGAGCATGTTCCTTCGGAATTCCAACGTAACTCACGGTGTCTCAAGGATTTGAAGCGCTGGAAGGCAGCAGAGTTCCGCTACGTTCTCTTACATGCTGGACCAATAATTTTCAAACGAATACTATCTTCTAAAATGTATAAACATTTTCTTCAAGTTCATGTTGCATCAAGAATATTATGTGACGGGGAGCTAGCTCAC